>CM063497.1:21079140-21146640 GCA_032207245.1 Pardosa pseudoannulata
CAAGGTTCATAGATATCATTTATAAACAAATTACATTAAATTCCTATGAATTTATTTTGGTGACCTTTAAAGGGTTAACCAGGGAAAATAGGAGTTGAAATAATGGCCTTAAAAGCTCGAAAAGAGGGGAAGGGTTGGATTTCGAACGTTTTAAAGACGACAGTATTTTTCGCTGTGATATGAAGCATATTTATACCAATTTATTTTAGAATCGGATCTATATTTTAGGAGAAGATAAACATCACTCTCTTTGAATTTTGCTAACTATGGATGCTTCTATCCATTCCAGATCCAACCGCTTCATAAATCGAGGATAGACGTACAGATAGCTTATGCTACTATTATATAGGGGATATATCTTTAACTATAATTAAAAAGTACAATATGTTTTAGAAATTATTGACAAAAGCATAAAACATAGGGCATAATACATCTAATAAAAATTAAGTGTTTTAATTATATAAACTTTCATTTTCAAACTTTTATACTTCCGTATAACATATTAACCCATATTGTACCATACCAACTAAACATTCTGTAAGTTATTAAAACTTAATCCATATCATTAATATGGTGTAACTAACTATATAAAACCAAAATTTTGAAAAAAATATTTTTAATTTTTTATGTAATTGGCCGTCCTATAAATATTACAATGGTCCATTACACTACTAAAACTTAACAAATATCACTTACATTGCATTAGACTGATTCATAGATGAAATTTGGGGAAACAGTCAAAACAAAGTCCAACATTGCATTTTAAGCATACTGTTGTAGGTTTTCTCTTGCAGTTATTGAACTGGCAGTTAGAGAGCAAGTTTATCTTGCAAAAAAACCTCCAGTTTTCTAATAGAATATATATCTATTTACCCCTTGTTGTGTCCAGGTGTGTGAACAAGTGTTTGAATTGGTTTTCGTAGAAAGATAAGAAAAGAATGTAAGCTATCAATGCAATATCGAATTCATAGAAAAATAATCAGGATTGGACCATCGTCTTAATTTTAGAGCACCTTTCTTATACTTACAAAATACACATGTAAAATATATTTTTCAACAAAAACTTTCAGCTACATCATTAGCTCTGTTTTTAAACTAAAAGTAACCTCCACTATGTTTAAAAAATAATAATAATAAATATAAAACTAAAGATTAAAAAATGACAATTTTTAAGAGGTTGCTGAAAATAAATTTTACAATACAATATAATTTGATTTCTCAGCTTTTTTTGTTACTATGCTAAAGTGTGTCTATTTTAAAGGTGTTAAAATAAAATCCCGTCAGAAAATATTTATAACTTTATTATGAAATGGAATTTTATTTGCTGTCCTGTTTTTAGGACAGCGGTCCAATATGGGTTAATTAACACCTTAATTTAATACCAATACATTTTATAAAATATTAACAATGTCAACAAATTTACAAACTAAAACCACTGATATAAAAAATTATTCTTTTAATTATGTAATGTTAAAAATAATATATCTATCCTTAAACTATTTAAATTAATACCTTCTGTTCCTCCTTCAGCAGCACCGGAGGCACCTATTAAAGGAAAGAATTAAGAACAAAGAAAAAATGAGAATTTTAACAATAATTTAAATTATCATAATATTTAATACAAAGTCAGCAAAAATACTATTAACAATGTTCATTCCAATATCAATTTTAAATTATAATTTATTTAATTTTATACCATTGATGCCTCGGAATTTAAAATATTAATTTTAATTGCGAGTTATACCATAAGTCATTTATCAAATTATCTATTTTTTTGGCAGCGTCTGAAAATGTTTACCTGCAGATGCTCCAGCAGAAGCTCCCCCTTTTAAAGAAAATAAAATACCATTAATTCAATAATAGTAATGTTATTTATACTACTTCTTTTATTACAGTTAAAAAGTACAATACATTTTATATACTATACACAAAGGCATCAAATTTACAAGATGATGCATCTAATAAAATGTAATTAATTTAATATTGTAAAGTTTCATATGACTTATATTTTCTTACAGCAATTTAATTAATACTTTATTTTAATACCAATACATTTTATGAAAAATGAATTATGTTAATAAATATACAACCTAAGTTAGCTGACCAGTATGGTCGTATGCAGCAGATTCTAATATTAAAATTCTTACCACTATTCAAAATTTAATTCTTAGGGAAATAATTAATACTCCCTGGTATTTTAAAATACTAAAATTCATGAATAATTAAAAATTCTTCCTATTCCAAATTTCATCTACAATCTTTCTGTTAAATTTCATAAAAATCTATGCAATGATTTAATCAATAATCTAGTCAATTACGACCCTTCTGAAGCTAGCAATAGAAGAAGGCCTTCGGCCATTCTTAGCAAAGATCCTTAACGTTTTTGTATTGTCTTTATAAAAAATCAAAAAAATTATTAAAAATCTTCAAAATGTAAGAAAAAAGTTTTAAAATTTCTTAAAATTGGCCACACATCATAAATCGTAAGTTTTCTGATATTTATATTTAGTTTTGACCTGGCTCTCCGCTGCTTCTGTGAGGGAGGAACATATTGTGCAAATCTCTCCAATAGACAGTATTTTTGATATCATTACTATTAAATCTTTTTTGACTGTGAAGGCGTGGAGCATCTAGCAGTGTGCTTGCCCTGCTATGATTCGCGAACCTGAGGCTCATGGTTTTGTCCCACACGTTGCCATGTTTTCCAAATTCTCATATGATTTTTAATTATTTACAATTTTCTTTACTTTTATTTTTCTTAACCCTCTGACTGCTCATCCCGCGATTTCCACGGGCAATTCAAATGTAGCAAAATTTGCTCATCCCGCGATTTTCGCGGGCATGTGTTTTTCTTCCTTTATTAAGAAGCACATTCCGCCTTTTCACTGTTTAACCAGTGGAATAAATTATACACAGTATTAGACATTTAATTACGTAAATAGAATTATATGACTAGAACTATTATAGTTATATTAGATAACAGAATGATAGATAATATGTTATAAATAGAAACTAACTATGTTAATGTTGAAATTTATTATAAAATAAATGTTTTATGTGATAACATCTGAAATTAGTTTTTCTGAAAGCTTATTTTCTTATGATAAAAGTCAATATAAAAAATCTTTTCTAGAAAAGAATTAGTATTTCAATTCTGTGTGTGTGTGTTTGTTTGTTTGTTTGTTTGTTTGTTTTTGTGTGTGTGTGTTTGTTTTTTAGTGTGTTTGTTTGTTTGTTTGTTTTGTGTGTGTGTTTGTTTGTTTTTGTGTGTGTGTGTTTGTTTGTTCTTGTGTGTGTGTTTTTTTGTGTGTGTTTGTTTGTTTGTTTGTGTCTGTGTGTGTGTTTGTTTGTTTGTGTGTGTGTTTGTTTGTTTGTTTGTGTGTGTTTTTGTGTGTGTTTATTTGTTTGTTTGTGTTTTTTTAACTATGTAAAAAAATAGACAATTTTTAAAGAGATCTCGGTTTACAAATTGAGCAGTCAGAGGGTTAAGCTTATTTCCACATTTTTAAATATAATTTTTTATTTTTAACCTTAACTTCTGAGTTTTAAATGCTAACTTTGTTTTCTTCACGAATTCTGTACGGATGTCACTGGCCGCAAAAATATGTGTTTTGTTTCTATCCCTAAACTTTCTACTCTTTATTTTTGTGTCTTGAACTCACAAATCCACCTCCCTATCCCCTCTTTCCCTTTTTAGTTGTTTTATTTTTCTGCTCGTTGTTATTTTATTCTTACTGTTAGAAATCTCTGGATTAAACGGCCCGGTCCAGGAAATCCAGCTGACCTACCATCCTGAAGATCCTGAAGTCAGCTGATATAAAAATCCTTAATTTAATTATGTAAAGTTACAAATAATTTATATTTCGTTATACTGTTTAAATTAATACCTGATAATTCTCCTCCAGCACCACCTGATGCACCTATAAAAGGACAGAATTGTACACAAAGTGAAAAGCAGAATTTTATCAATAATATTAATTACAAAATAATTTACACAATAATATAAAATGTATCATCAAACCTTATTGCGATATCAATTTTAATTATAATTTATTTAATGTAATGCCATTTATGCCTCGCAATTTAAAATTGATACTTATAACATGAGTTATTTATAAAATTATTTATTTATTTGACAGTGTCTGAAAATGTATACCTGCAGCTGCTTCAGCTGAAGCTCCACCTTTTAAAGAAAATAAAGTAACATTAGTTTAATTTTAGTAATAATATCTATACTTTCTCTTTAACTGTAATTAAAAAGCACAATATATGTTATAAATTATTGACAAAAGCATGAAATATAGAACACGATTCATCTAATGAAATTTAATTAATTTAATTATATAAATTTTCACATGATTTATATTTTCTTATAACATTTTAATTAATACCTTAATTTAATATTAATACATTTTATATGTCTTTCCCTCTAGGCGTGAGTGAAGAACCCAATGAGCTTCTCACACGTGCTAATGAGGTTTGGTTTACTGATGGCTCCAAAACGCCATCTGGGGACCGGCTCTGGTGCTTTCTGTGTTACCAGGAACACCAGGATTTCTTTCTCCCTGGTTAAACTAGCTTCTGTTTTTCAGGTTGAAGTTGCTGCCATTATTGCTTGTGCAAATAACTGCATTACAAGAGGGGTTGCCAAGAGAAGAATTAAAATCTTCTCGGATACTCAGGCTGCAATTATGGCCTTGCACAGTTACTGCTTCGCATCCAAAATTGTGTAAGATTGATACAGGACCATCAACCAGTTGGCTATGGTCAATAAGGCAACCCTAGTTTGGGTTCCTGGTCATTGCAGTGTTTTTGCAACAAGGTTTCTGATAATTGCGCTAAGTACGGTTCTGAGTTGCCCTTCATTGGGCCAGAACCTGTACTTGGTCTTAATCATAATGTAGTGAGAAGGACCATAAGGGACCTCCTAATGCGGGAGACTTATAAGGCCTGGCTTGATTCTAGTAATCAAAGAGAGGCCAAGGAGCTTAACCAGGGTTATACCTGGATGAGGGCTAAGGAGCTACTTAGGCTCAGAAGAAAATAGCTAAGGGTGGCCATTGGCCTTTGACTGGCCATTGTTGCCTTAAGAGGCACCTCAACATTATTGGCATAATAGACAGCCCAGTATGTAGGGGGTGCCATATGGCAGAGGAGAGTTCATCATATGTTTTGTGTGAATGTGACTACTACTGCGACAAGAGATTTGAATTCCTTGGGTATCACTTCATCGAGCCATGGGAGTTGATTAACTTCATGGTCAAATTGCTGCTGAAATTTATCTCAGCTATTGGTCTCTCTGAGATCTAATGGTTATTGTTTCTTAGCCTTGTGCTGGAAACATAGAACACGATTAATCTAATGAAAAGTAATTAATTTAATTATATAAATTTTCATATTATTTGTATTTATTTATAACATTTTAATTTAAAGTTTAATTTAATATTAATACATTTTATAAAATATTAAAAAAGTTAACAAATTTTCAACCTAAAACCACTGATATAATAATTATTTTTTAATAATATAAAGTTAAAAATAGTTTATATTTCTTTATACTATTTAAATTAATACCTGATAATCCTCCTCCAGAAGAACCTGATCCACCTATAAAATGAGATAATTGTACAAAAGGAAAAAGGGAGGAGAATTTTAAAAATAATTATTATTATAATAATAATTAACACAACCCTAACAACAATAATATTATCAATCATTATTACGAAATCAATTTAAAATTATAATTTATTTAATTTAATATCATTTATGCCACGCAGTTTACAATTAATAGTTATGCCATAATTTATTTATAAAATCATTTATTTTTTTGACAGTGTGTGAAAATGTATACCTGCAGCTGCTTATATATACTTTTCATATATACCAAAAATTTAAAAATAGAATTAGTAAACGTTCATAAAATATCGCCATCTGACGAACCTACTAATCTGGGATTTTAGAAGCAATCGTAAAATGACAAAATACATTTAAAAACTGAAAAGTAAAAATAATAGACAATTTAAAAAAAGACTACAAATTTTGATTAAAATTTTAAATTTAAAGATTCATACATTCCCAAAATATGCCACGCAGTTTACAATTAATAGTTATGTCATAATATATTTATAAAATCATTTATTTTTTTTGACAGTGTGTAAACGTATACCTGCAGCTGCTTATATATACTTTTCATATACACCAAAAATTTAAAAATAGAATTAGTAAACGTTCGTAAAATGTCGCCATCTGACGAACCTACTAATCTGGGGTTTTAGAAGCAATCGTAAAATGACAAAATACATTTAAAAACTGAAAAGTAAAAATAATAGACAATTTAAAAAAAGACTACAAATTTTGATTAAAATTTTAAATTTAAAGATTCATACATTCCCAAAATATTTACTTTTCAATTTAACGATCATCATTTGACAATTTTACGTTTCGTAGATAATGTTGGGAACGTGTCAAATGACCTACCGCTAAAATAAGGCAATATTCGAGATAATCTATGGGACAGCAGGCTACATAACTATTTTTTTAAATGAAATTTTTGACAATGTTTGTACGCTAGGCATTTCTACATATAAGAATCCATCGGTACCAAATATAACACACTATTGCGTCAATTAATAGAGAAAGCTGTGGAATTTGGCATCATAACTCAGCGGTTTAGGGGCAAAATAGATTATATACATACTTATAACTGTGATTATCTATTATAAATAAACTATCATATTCGTGAACAAATTTGCGAACGAGGTTTCAGATTTTTATGAATATGAAAAATTATAATAATGCTTCTAAAACTTTACATGGGAACATTTATTACCCAGACCGAAGGCTGGATGCGAAGCAGCTAGTTTATTTATAAAATCATTTATTTTTTTGACAGTGTGTGAAAATGTATACCTGCAGCTGCTCCACCAGAAGCTCCTCCTCCTGTTAAGGATATTAAGGAAGGATTAATTTATTAATAATAATATCTATATTATTTTTTTAATATAATTCAAATATATGATACATTTTATAAATTAGCAACAACAAATTTACAACCTAATACAAATAATATAAAAGAGATTATTTAATTGTATAAAGTTACACATTATTTTTATTTCTTTAATACTTTTAAATTAATATTTCTTAAACCTAAATATTTTTAATTCAAACACATTCAATCTATTTTAATCAAAAAATATTCGTTAGCCAAAAAAATCTTCTAATTTTTCATATTTGGCACATTATTCATATTTTCTTAATACTTATATAGTAATATCTTCTAATTTTAAATATTTTTGTTTTAATTAATTTTTACTTCAAGCATTTTCAACATACTATAATGAAAAAAAGTATTAGTTAGCCAAAAAAAATCTTCAAATCTAATCAATTTGCCACATTCTTATATTTGTTTCACAATTTTTTGGTATGTTGGCCAAAATCTCCTCAATAGAAACATGGGTTTTTGGATTTCATTTTGAAATCAAGAGTCAATGAAAGATTGTACAATTTAGATCTTGAAGCTGGCAACTTAATAGAGATGATTTAAATATTTTTTCCTTTATATAAAGGTATATGATATTAATATTCCGTTAATGTAATAAAATTTAATATATTCTATCTCTCCTCTACCAACACATAATCCTTCTACAAAGAGACAGATTTGTAAAACAACAAAACATATAAATAATATTATTAACATTAACATTAATATTAATTTTTAATGAAGTGAAGGTCATTTTAAATGTTTATAATCAATATTATATACAGTAGACTCCGCTTAATGTGATCGCGGTTCATGTTATCAATCGCTTATTGTTATCGAAATCCCTTAGTCCCGATTTTCTCTATTTATTTGTATATTAGATTTATATTTAGATTTAGGGTAGGGCGTCCACAAGGGCACAAGCACTGTGGCCCAAGGTCTATTGTACTGAACCCCCCCCCCATTCACTGGAGTAAGGAGCTCCAGCACAAGGTTAAGAAACAATAACCATTAGATCTCAGAGAGACCAATAGCTGAGATAAATTTCAGCAGCAATTTATGGGGAAGTTAATCAACTCCCACGGGTCGATGAAGTGATACCCAAGGAATTCAAATCTCTTGGCGCAGTAGTAGTCACATTCACATAAAATATGTGATGAACTCTCCTCTGCCATATGGCACCCCCTACATACTGGGCTGTCTATAATGCCAATAATGTTGAGGTGCCTCTTAAGGCAACAATGGCCAGTCAACAGGCCAATGGCCACCCTTAGCTTTTTTCTACTGAGCCTAAGTAGCTCCTTAACCCTCATGCAGGGATAACCCTGGTTAAGCTCTTTGGCCTGTCCTTGATTACTAGAATCAAGCCAGGCCTTATAAGTCTCCCCCATTAGGAGGTCCCTATTGTATGTTAATAAATATTGTATGTAATGGTTGTATTGTATGTTATTATATTTGTATGTTAAAATTATTGCTTTATGGGATCGTTACATCTGTTAATGGTATCAGTTTTGGAACCTTATTTTAACTGGCAAAGGAATATTCACAATGTATTCAGAAGGAACCCATCCTTTCTTTTCCTTCGCTGTAGTTGGAATTTTTGAAAATTCTCCCTCTTTCACCTAGAGAATAATGGGGAATGAACAAAGGAATGGGTACGACACGTTCCTGCAATTTTTCAGAAATACACATACCCTGCTGGTAGTCAGTTGTTGTCAAATAAGCAGAAGGCAACACATTCTTATCGGAACTGAGAAGGAACTTATTTCCATTTATGCCTTGCTCGCTTACATGCAGCTTGTTGACGTGAAAGCCGGAAAGCGAAATGATTTAACATTAACCCTTTAATGCCCAAGTCATTTCTGCCGATTACATTTCAGAGCCTATCTTAAATCAAAGTTAATATGGACTGTACAGAACGAAATAAATTTGAAAATCAAACTTTGAATAGGAGCATGTCACGTTAGTGATCAGTTATCGTTTCAACCAGGGCTTCGAACCGGAACTGAACCGAAAACCGAAAACCGGAAAAAACCGTTATTTTGGTCGGAACGAAAACCGGAACTGAACCGAAGAAAATATCGGTTTATTTCGGTTCGATATATCTTTCAGTCATTTTGTTACTGTTACCAACTTATCAATATTTTCTAATTTAACGTCAACTTTATAATTACATATCCGCACTTGTATAAGATTGCAATGGTGGTTTTGGCAGCTCCAGCTACACAAGTTAGTGTTGAAAGAGCGTTTTCAGGTTTGAAATTTATTCTCCGAGACAACAGAAGTAATCTCAGTGAAACCACGTTAGAAGATATATTAATAATTAGAGGCAATTTTCATATGTTAAATAAATAATATATTTTTTACATAATTATTGCAAGGCCAAGTGCACGATGTGAGAGTCAAACGACGAATGTGGGTAATCATGAACCTAGTTGTCAAATGCGATTTTGATAATGGATAACAATGCCAATGCTCGCCGCTCTTATCGTACCTGCTGTTTGTATCAATACACATAGTGTACCAATTAAAAAAAAGAATAAAATCTTCTAAATTTTGATAGAATTACATTTTTTGTTTATGATAGAATTATATTTTTAGTACAAATAAGAATATACATAAAATGAAATTATTCATTTGGAATTGAAACGAAAACAGTTATTTTTGGCGGAGCGAAAACCGGAACTGAACCGAAAACCGTTATTTTTGGCGGAGCGAAAACCGGAACTGAACCGATATTAATTTTTTAGTTGAACCGGAACGAAAACCGGAACAAAAAAAATTACGGTTCGAAGCCCTGGTTTTAAACATAGAGTGACATTTATAAAAAAAAAAGGAAAAACTTCCTGAAAAAAGATTTATTTGATATTGCAGGTAAAATAATCTCTGCTAAATGCTGTAATGTAATGGAAAAAGCAAATTTGTCATGATCTCAGTCTGTACTTGCCGAAAAAGTAAATTTATGAGCGCTGATCAAAAAATCATAAAATCTAGATCTAAATGAAAAAAATACAAATAATAGAAATTACTTGAAAATTTCGTAAATTGTTTATAAGATTGCCCATTACCTACTCTCAAAAGGAAAATTTGTTCTAAGAAAACATAAAAACTCTACAAGCTATTTTTTAGCCGTATCTAAAATGATACGCCAGGCATTAAAGGGTTAAAATAAAAGATCGAAATTTTAAATTGATTTGATATGTTGATTATGATGACGAGCAATTTATCAATGAGTTCTTAGAAAAAATTGTAGACAGTCAACAATTGATCAATTTTTTTAATTATTCATATAATTCTTATATTTTAAAGATAATATAGACTAATGCAGAATAATATAAGGTGTGTTTTTTCATTTTGTTTTGAAATTTAGTACATGTTAATTAAAGGACGGGGGTAAATTTTTGTATTCTCATTTTGTATACCGTTTATTGTTATCTATCGGTTATTATTGTCAAAATCACGGTGTCCCAAACTGATCCCATTAAGCGGAGTCCAATGTATTAACAACCATTTTCTTTGCCCCATTGCCATTTGAAAAGACATATTCA
This sequence comes from Pardosa pseudoannulata, assembly GCA_032207245.1. Lineage (NCBI taxonomy): Eukaryota > Metazoa > Arthropoda > Arachnida > Araneae > Lycosidae > Pardosa > Pardosa pseudoannulata. The sequence goes on from CM063497.1 coordinate 21,089,668, forward strand.
TTAGCTAAGCAAATATTTTCTTCCAATCTATACCGTTTATTGTTATCTATCGGTTATTATTGTCAAAATCACGGTGTCCCAAACTGATCCCATTAAGCGGAGTCCAATGTATTAACAACCATTTTCTTTGCCCCATTGCCATTTGAAAAGACATATTCATTAGCTAAGCAAATATTTTCTTCCAATCTATACCGTTTATTGTTATCTATCGGTTATTATTGTCAAAATCACGGTGTCCCAAACTGATCATATTAAGCGGAGTCCAATGTATTAACAACCATTTTCTTTGCCCCATTGCCATTTGAAAAGACATATTCATTAGCTAAGCAAATATTTTCTTCCAATCTATACCGTTTATTGTTATCTATCGGTTATTATTGTCAAAATCACGGTGTCCCAAACTGATCCCATTAAGCGGAGTCCAATGTATTAACAACCATTTTCTTTGCCCCATTGCCATTTGAAAAGACATATTCATTAGCTAAGCAAATATTTTCTTCCAATCTATACCGTTTATTGTTATCTATCGGTTATTATTGTCAAAATCACGGTGTCCCAAACTGATCCCATTAAGCGGAGTCCAATGTATTAACAACCATTTTCTTTGCCCCATTACCATTTGAAAAGACATATTCATTAGCTAAGCAAATATTTTCTTCCAATCTATACCGTTTATTGTTATCTATCGGTTATTATTGTCAAAATCACGGTGTCCCAAACTGATCCCATTAAGCGGAGTCCAATGTATTAACAACCATTTTCTTTGCCCCATTGCCATTTGAAAAGACATATTCATTAGCTAAGCAAATATTTTCTTCCAATCTATACCGTTTATTGTTATCTATCGGTTATTATTGTCAAAATCACGGTGTCCCAAACTGATCATATTAAGCGGAGTCCAGTGTATTAACAACCATTTTCTTTGCCCCCATTGCCCTTTGAAAAGACATATTCATTAGCGAAGCAAATATTTTCTTCCAATCTATACAATTTCGCAACACCTTGTACTCGTTTAATTTTTTCTTGGGATATTGTCCGGAATATCTTCAATAGACAAATGTTTTTATTATTGCGGAGTGAAATCAAGATTCAAAGAGAGATTGGAGTATTTAAGCGAACACGAGCAAACTAATACAGCTGATGCAAATAGCATTTTTTAATAACATAAATTTACATAATATATACTTTTAATATAATAAATTTAATACCGGATATGAATCCTCCACCCAATCCACCTATAAAAGGAAAGATTTGTAAAACAACAAAACATATAAATAATAATAACTTTATATTCATGTTCATTTTCAACTCTACGAATATCATTAAAATTATGAATTCTTATGGTAATTAATTATAAATCAACATTCACTTATTTAACTCTAGAATCTAAATCTTAGAACGCATAGAACCTAATACACATGATTAGAATTAGATTAAGGGTGGGGCGGCTTATAAGAGCACCAGCACTACGACCCAAGGCCTATTGTACTGAAAAAAAAGTGTAAAGGGTTTTCACCTTTACACGTTACTACCAAAAATACGTTGGAGAAAGAAACAAGACGCGTTTAACGTTGAGGTTAACTTTTAAAACAATCACACAATCGTAGCTGCATAACGAGCATTCCGTGGGCACTTATTGTCGCCATAGTTGGTGCTCCTAGTAGTCAATAGATTATTACATGGGTAAACAACTATGATACTACTGGTAGTGGAGTAAAGGAGAGAAATGGACCATATTATCAATCTAAACGAAGGACGTGAAACTGCTTTGCTATATCCTTGCCACTAGGCAGGGCAAACGTTAAAGCATATACATTTACACACACACACACACACACACACACACACATATATATATATATATATATATATATATATATATATATATATATAATATATATATATATATATATATATATATATATATATGTGTGTGTGTGTGTGTGTGTGTGTGTAAGTGTGTATGTATAGATTTTTTTTATTTAGATTTAAGGTGGGGTCACCCACGAGAGCACTAGCACTGCGACCCAAGACCTATTGTACTGGAACAAAAGAGTTCCAGCATTAAGTTAAGGATATTAACAATTGTCTCAAAGAGACCAATAGCTGATAAAAATATCAGCAGCAATTTAACCGAGAAGTTAGCTAACTCCCACGGTTCAATGAAGTGATAACCAAGAAATTTAAAACGCGCAGCAGAGTAGTAATCACAATCACATAAGATGTGTAAGGAACACTCCTCCACCACGTAACACCCCTACGTATCAGGCTATCCGTGATGCCAGTAATGTTAAGGCGCTTTTTGAGGCAACGGTGAATAGTCAACAGATCAATCGCCACCCTTAGCTCATTCCTACTGAGCTTAAGTAGCTCCTTAGCCTGCCTTTGATTACCAGAATTAAGCTAAGCCCTATAAGTTTCTTCCATTAGCAGATCCTTAACAGTCTTTCTAACTACATTGTGAAGTAGACCAAGAACCAATTCTGGCACAATGAAGGGCAGCTCTGAACCGTACTTCGCGAGATTATCAGTAATTATAATTATTAAAAAATTAACTTTCTTTTATTTAACTATTTTTCATGTTATATACATTTAACCCATTGTTTTTTAAAAGATGTACTCTTTAACGAATCAAATATTATCATCCAATCTATTATATTTAGCAACACCCTTATATTCCTTTGACCATTTCTTGTGATATTGACAGAAATATCCTTAATAGACTATTAATGTTTTTATTGCTAAGTGAAATCAAGAGTCACAGAGAGGTTGAAAGACTTAGAACCAAAAGCAGTCAACCTAATAAAGCTAACATAATTTTAACCCATTCTTTCTTTAAAAGATGTTCTCCTGAACCGAGCAAATACTATCATACAGTCTGTTCAATTTAGCAACACCCTCATATTTCTTTGCCCATTTCTTGTGATGTTGACAGCAATCTCCTTAACAGACAAATGTTTTAATTTATTGCTGAGTGAAATCAGGAGTCAGAGAAAGATTGGAAGATTTAGAACCAAAAGCAGTCAACCTAACAAAGCTAAAACAATTTTAACCCATTCTTTCGTTAAAAGATATCCTCCTGAACCGAGCAAATACAATCTTATCAATTTAGCAACACCCTTATATTCCTTTGAACATTTCTTGTGATATTGACAGAAATCTCCTTAATAGACAAATGTTTTTATTGCTAAGTGAAATCAAGAATCACAGAGAGTTTGGAAGATTTATAACCAAAAGCAGTCAACCTAATAAAGATATTACAATTTTATAATAAGCTAATAAATTTTAATTATATGAAATTACTTGATTTTTGTATTTAACTAAAGTAATAAATTTAATACCTGATATTCCTGCTCCACCTCCTATTCCACCTATAAAAAGAAAGATTAAGATTTATAAAACACCAAATCATCTAAATAATAATAACATTAATATTAATATTAATACTTAACAGTACCAAGAGCATTAATATCATGAATGTTTTGAATAATTATTATAATATAACTTTGATCCATTTACCTATTTTTACGTCATACCTTTTTAACACATTAACATTTAAAAAGATGCATCCATTAGTCAAGCAAATACTGTTTTCCAATTTATTCAATATAGCAACACCCTTCTATTCCTTTGAACATTTTTTGGGACATTGACCGGAATATCCTCATTAGACAAAAGGTTTTTTTATTGCTGAGTGTAATCAAGAGTCTCCGAAGTATTGGAGAATTTAGAACTTAAGCCACCTAATACAACTAATACAAATAAAGAGTTTTTTTAAATGTACATTAAGTTACATAATATTAATATTTTGTTAGTGTATTAAAATTTATGCCCGATAATCCAGCTCTCCTAATCCACCTCAAAATGTAAGGATTTCAAAACCTAAATAAAGATGATACAAATAAAGATTTGTTCAATTATATAAAGTTACATATATTATACTTTAATGTGTATATTTTTTTACCTTATTTTAATGTGCTAAAAATAATAATTGCTAATACTCCTCCAGCGCCTAATCCATTTAAAAATGGAAACATTTTGTAAAATCATATAATATATATATATATATATATATATATATATATACATATACATATATTATATATTATATAATATAATATATATATATATATATCAAATATATATATGTTATATATATATATATATATGTTATATAAATATATATTCAATTTAGAAACATATATATATTCCTTTGACCATATTCTTGTATATAGCAATATATTAATATATAAAAAATATTTTATTCTATAAAATATATATAATAATGTTTAACAGATATATATAAATATAAACTGATAGAAAGAAATTATTTATATAAAATTACGTGATATTTATATTTGTTAATGTAATAAATTTAATACCTGATATTTTTCCTCCACCTCTGAATCCACCTATAAAAAGAAAGATTTATAAAACACCAAATCATGTAAATAATAATAACTTAATATTAATATTGATTTTTAACAGTACCAAGATCACTAATCTCATGAATGTTCAGTTATAATAACTATTATAACTGAGCATTCATTTATTTAACTTTTTTGTGTCATACATTTTTAACTCATTGACATTTAAAAAGATGAATTCGTTAATCAGGCAAACACTTTCATCCTATTTATTCAATTAAGCAACAAGCTTATATTTCTTTGAGAATTTCTTGGGATTTTGATAGATTCATAAAAATCCAAAGTCACCAAAATATTAGAGAAATTACAAGCATTTTTAGGAAACCTAATAGAGCTTACAAATAAAAATATTTTTAAAAATATATAAAATTAATTAATATTCATTTTTTTAATACATTAACCCCTTCCGGTATGATTTAATAATGAAAAACTGTGCATGAAATAACCATTTAATTTTTATTTAAAAAACTTGTTTCATTTTACAATTCTTACATATTCTTAATTAAAATCCACTTTTTACATAGTGTTAAATAATATCAGAAACAGTAAAATTAAGAAAATATCAAAGCAAAACATTAATAAGGTATACAGATAATAGTCTTCAAGCTAGTGGTACTTTTCAAAACAAAGTGCAAAGGAATTCTTAATTGTTTACACCGCCAAGTAGTCTCACTTTTAATTTGATTCTTGTAACACACACGGCATTTCTTAGTGGGTTTTCTTTTATTCTGACTCATTAATTTGGCAATGACTTGTACCAAGTAAACAATATGCAATAATGACTTGTGATTTTCACAAGTGATAAAAGTGTTGCCAAATTCAGTACACTAGAAATTTTAAACTAAATTAATTATCATATTTAACAGTTACTTTAATCGCATGACGAGTGTAGCTCGTCATTGTGCGGTATGGAATGGAAAACTAATGACGAGATAGACTGGTCATTTTACCGGAAGAGGTTAATATTAATAACTGCTAATCTATCTCCAGATTTAAAAAGAGGCATTCGTTAGTCAAGCAAATACAGTCATGCATTTTATTCAATTAAGCAACAATATTGATTTAAATCTCTTCAATAGAGGAATGGGTTGTTTGATTATTTTTTGAAATCAAGATTCACCGAAAGATTGGAGGATTTAATTTTGAACACAGACATTTTATAAATATATTAAGTTACGTAATATTTATATTTTGTTGGTATATTAAAATCAATACCTAATAATCCTTTTCCAATAGTACCTAATCCACCTATAAAAGGGAAGATTTGTAAAACAACAAAACGCAAAAATAATAATAATAATATTAATGTTAATGTTAATATTTAACACTACTAAGATCATTTCCATTCTGATGTTTATAACAACTATTATAAATTAACATATGTTTTATTAAGCATTTTTTATATTATAATTTTTTACCTTATTGCACGACTTTGATTTAGGTGGCAAAATTTATAAAATTATATTAAGAAAATTATATGAGTTTGAATAATAAATAAGATAACACAGTAATCTAAATATATATACATTGTATAAATTAGGTTATATACTTCTTAGAATGAAATACATATGCTCAAAAAACATAACTTTCTCATGTTAATAAGTTCGACATTAGAATTATTTTTTAAATTTATAACAGAATAAACATAATATATTTATTTATTTTTAGTGTATGAAAAATAATACCTCCAGCTGCTATTCATGAGTTAAACATAATTGGGTAAAATTTACTAAATTATAACAATAATAATAATAATAATAATAATAATAATATATTATTATTATTATTAATTTTATTAAGTATAATTTTAGCATATGTTACGATTTTTTATTTAATGATAATAGCAGTTTTTTTCTACCTAAAACAGCTGATACAAACAAGAGTTATTTCAATTATATAAAGTTACATATCATTTATACTTTGTTAAACTCTTAAAAGTAATATCTGCTAATTTGCCTCTACCAGTACCTAATGCACATAAAAGGAAAGATTTGTACAACAAATATATAATAATAAATACAATAATAAAACTAAAAATAAGAGATTTGAAAAAAAATTTTCAATTTTACAACTCCTCTTCAACCTCCACTCAAAATACAGTTTCTTTTAAGTCAAAGAGTTTATAAATTAATTTTACAATTTACACTAAATCACAAATTTGTGATGAAAATCACACTCAGTTAATTTAATTTGTGATTAAGTGAATGTTTCAGTCTATTTAGTATGAATGTTATGTGTTTCCTTTGTGTTTTCTTTGTTAATTCAATTAGATTTTAAATATTCAATTTTTGTAAAATTTTTCCTCAAAATGTTGTTTTTGTTTATGTATCAATTTGTTGAGTTACGATCCCCTCGCCAGATTTCAAACGCCACGCTGCAAGCACGCAAGCTGCAAGCACGCCAATTTCGCCAAATGTGGTTGAAGCACCAACAAGATCCATGATTAGAAACAGGAGAGTGGGCTAAGAAGAGGAGTTGAATGAAGATCAATATCATTATAAATTTTTATTATAATACAGTCAGTACCTGCTATATGGTCCCCAGTTTATAAAGTCACCCCTCTTATATGGTCAGTGTTCTAAAGTCCCGTCTAACTTAATAAGAAACATGTGTTAAAGTGCACCGCTTATACCGTCATTTTCATTTCCTTATTACCGTTTATATGGTCAGTTTCATGTTTTTAACAAGTTTCCGTTTTTTCCTTTTCGTTTTTTTTAAAGAAGTCAGTGCGAAATCGGAGAAAACCTAAGTTCAAACCTTTATTTCCCTCTCTTTCCCCCTTTCTTGTTTGTGTAGACATTACCTCTCTTAGTTCTTTTTCCCCATGACAAGAGACGGACATCTGTCTGCTTATTGGTTGAAGTCATCTCTCCCTGCTTAAGTTGAAATTGAGACGAAACAAGTAAAGGAAAATTTTGTTGCATTTGGATCACATGTCACGAATAAGAACGTTCATTTCTTAATTATGGCTTCGAAAAGAAAGGGTATCATTTGCTGCCAAAGATGAATTGATTGAAAAATTTAAAAAATCTAATCTTTCAAAGGCTACTTTAGCCAAAGCAAATTCATTACCCGGACGACATTAAACAACATTTTTGACACCAAACTTTGGACCTCAAGTGTTGAAATCGGTGATCAAGAAGGGAAACATCATCACTTGCCTCCTTATGGGAATGGTTGGTTGGTTGGTTGGAATTTAGTGGCGCTAATTCCTGAAAGGACAAACTGCGCCAAACAAGACGAAAAAAAAAATAAATAAAAAACGAAGTAACAGATAAAAAAGAAAAATAAACACAGGAGAAAGGAATTTTGAGGATGAAATAGACGAAACAATAAATTAAACGTTAAAGGACCACCTTATGGGAATGTGGATAAGGCTCTTCTCTTATGGATTAACCCTCTGACTGCTCAATTTGTAAACCGAGATCTCTTTAAAAATTGCGCATTTTTTTGCATAGTTTAAGTATATATATATATATATATATATATATATATATATATATATATATATATATATATATATGTATATATATATATATATATATATATATATATATATATATATATATATATATATATATATATATATATATATATATATATATATATATATATATATATATATATATATATATATATATATATATATATATATATATATATATATACATATATATGTATATACATATATATATATATATATATATATATATATATATATATATATATATATATATATATATATATATATATATATATATAATATATATATATATATATACATATATATATACATATATATATATATATATATATATATATATATATATATATATATATATATATATATATATATATATACATATATATATATATATATATATATATATATATATATATATATATATATATATATATATTGGAGAATTGAAATACTAATTCTTTTCTAGAAAAGATTTTTTATATTGACTTTTATCATGAGAAAATAAGCTTTCAGAAAAACTAATTTCAGATGATATCACATAAAAAATTTATTTTATAATAAATTTCAACTTTAACATAGTTTCTATTTATAACATACTATCTATCATTCTATTATCTAATATAACTATAATAGTTCTAGTCATATAATTCTATTTACCTAATTAAATGTCTAATACTGTGTATAATTTATTCCACTGGTTAAACGGTGAAAAGTCGGAATGTGCTTCTTGATAAAGGATGAAAAAGACATGCCCGTGAAAATCGCGGGATGAGCAAATTTTGCTACATTTGAATTGCCCGTGGAAATCGCGGGATGAGCAGTCAGAGGGTTAAAAATGCACGGTATATGAATAATAGGGTTGTATTGTTCCGCATATATGGTCACCCCGCTTATATGATCTGATTTTTCTGGACAGCTGAGCTGACCATATAGCCGATACAGACTGTATTATAAATTATTTTTTATTTCATTAATCATTACAAAATCATGCATTTTCAACCCATTCCCATTCATAATAAAATCGGTGCCAGCAAATAAAAAAAAATAATCCTATTATTGACTATATCAAAAGCCTTGAAATTCTTTGATTATTTAATAAGGTCATATTTTATAAGGCAGGATATGGAGCTTAGCGAGGGGTTTCCCTGGCTGATGGCTAAGGAGATACTCAATGTCAGTACGAATGAGCCAAGGGTGGCCATTGGTCTGTTGACAGGTCACTGTTGCTCCAAGAAGCACCTTACCAATATTGGCATCATGGATAACCCAGTATGTAGGGGTTGTCATGTGGCGGAGGAGAGATTCTTACACATCTTATGTGATTGTGATTACTGCTCGTCTAACCTTTTTAAATTTCTTAGTTATCACTTCATTGAACCGTGGGTTTGGTTTAGTTTAGTTTGGAGTGCTACGGTCTACTTTTTGCAACACGAGGGCTAATGAGACCGGGACCTACAGCTTAAAGCCGATTCCGAACGGTTACGAACATCCATGCCACTGTGGGATTTGAACCCACGAACTCCGGTTCCGAAGGTCAGCACCCTAACCAATCGGCCATTGAACCGTGGGAGTTAGGCAACTTCCCGGTTAAGTTGCTGCTTAGATTTATCTCAGCTGTTGGTCTCTTTGAGACTTAATTATTAATATTCTTAACTTACTGCTGGGACTCTTTTGTTCCAGTAAATGGGAGGGTTCAGTATAATAGGCCTTGGATCACAGTGTTGGTGCTCTTATGAGCCGCCCAACCCTAGATCTAAACCTAAATCTTACATGAAGGAAAATATTCCTGTGTTATATTTCCTTGAATTCCTTTGTTGTGTCGGTATTTCTTTACATATACATGGCTTCATAAATAGAATCTCATTAGACACAAGGATCTTTTTTAATCCTCCAAGTGGAAAACACAGATTAAAAAAGTCTCCAAAAAATACGCTAAAGGTTTATTGTGTCAATGACCAAAGCCTTCTATGATTTTTTACTTCACCCTTTGTCGACTAGAATGGAATACGGTTATTGTCCCTTTACTTCCGGTTATAAATAGATATATAAATAAATATTGTATAATGTTAATTTTTAATACACATAAAGATTGTCAAGTCTCGAAGTTCATCCCTTAAGAATTAATTCTAAAAGTACAAATAAAAATATTCTTTAAGAGACTTATTTATATTTTTTTACGAAACGTTAGCCAAGACATTTAAATGATGCAATTAGAGATAAATCTATTACAGCAAGCGAAATACTTCGAAATAGAGATTTACAAAGCCATGAAAAGCTATCAGCGTCTTTGTGCCTCAGAGAGTAGGGGTGCATCCCTCAAAAAAATGTCAGTCAAAGAGGGATGCAGTTTCTAAACAATCGGCCTGACCCTCCTACCTCAAACACTGGCAGAAAAAACACTTGCAGAAATGTACATTGTATCCATTTTCGGAACGTTTTTGAAGGTCGAAAATTGTACGTGACAACCGCTTTGAAGACATCAACGATTTGGCGGAATTGTACGTGCTAACCGCTTAGAGGGTTAATTGCTGACGTAAATCAAGAGACACCGAATAATTTGAGGGTTTGAAACCTAACACAGACATTATAATACAACTAATGCAAATAATAAAAAATAATACCTGCTAATCTTCCTAAACCAGCTCCTATTTTACCTATAAAAGGAAAAAAAATTGTTAAGCAACAAAACATATAAATAAATAATAATAATATATATAACGCTATCAAGATCATTATCTTTATGAATATTTATAAAAATTATTATAAATTAACTTTCATTTGTTTTAATAATAATAACAATAAAAATGTAAAACACTACTATTACCGTTATGAATATTATAATATTTTTTATAAATTATCATTGATTTAATTGAACATTTTCTATATTATGCATTTTTAGGTAAAATCCCAGTTCCATTTGCTGGACGTCATGTTTTGGCTATATTTTTGTTCAAATTGATCGCCAAATTGTCGCCAAGTCATGTTTACTATTTGTGTTTCTTCTTGTATTAAGTTTTATATTTCGAAGCATATTTAAAACAAAAAAGGATTAAAATGTGATGTGAATATCAAAGTGCTTTCAATGTATTTAAACGCAGTTTTGTACTTTTCTTAAACAAACATTGTGATTAAATATTAATAATTATTAACTTTCATTTGTTTTAATAATAATAACAATAAAAATGTAAAACACTTCTATTACCGTTAGGAATATTTATAATAATTATTGTAAATTATCATTGATTAAATTGAATATTTTCTATATTATGCATTTTTAGGTAGATTCCCAGTTCCGTGTTCTGGCCGAAATGTTTTCGCTATATTTTCTATATTTTTATCCAAATTGATCGCCAAATTGTCGCCAAGTCATGTTTACTATTTGTGTTTCTTCTTGTATTAAGTTTTATTATTCGAAGCATATTTAAAGCAAAAAAGGATTAAAATCTTAAGTGAATATCAAAGTGTTTTCATTGTAATAACACGCAATTTTGTACTTTTAAACAAACGATGCGAAATTTTCTCAATCGGTAGAAAATAAGCAAAATATAATCACCTCTTGGTTATATGTAGGCGAACGTCATCAAAACAAGGTTGCTATTAAGTATTTTAAAACTATCAAATAACTGCAAGATGAGGAAGTACGTTTTAAATCACTTTTAGAAATTATTAGTTTCAATTCGGAAAGAACAGAACAGGGTAAAAGTTTTAAAGATACTATTAGCCTAAAATTCTAAAGAAAATAAGAGAGTTTAATGATTTTTAATGGTGAGCAAAGCCCACCTTGGGTAGAGTAATAACACCGCTTGTATTATTTTGTCTATCACTTTTGACAATCTTTGAAATAATATAATTTTTAAAAATATACTTTAAAATAATATAATTTTAAAATAATATAATTAACCCATATTTTCGCTTCGTTTTGTATTAAATATAGGCACAATATTAACCCTTTGCACTCGAGGTCTCCAGAGCGGAAATTACAATGTAAATAATTTTCAGTTTTTAACATAAGAACAAAAACTTTTAAATTTTGCAAAATGCGAAAATATATCTTTTTGTTAGTGTCGTCACTTTTTGCTTATTTTTAATATATTTTGTACCAAGTTGCATTTGTTATAGACCCTTTAACTTTTTTTGTGTATTTATGTATCCTTTATTGAGCTTCTTGTTGCTTTATTGCTATCTATTGCTGTTAACCTACTGGTCATTGTCAAGGTTCCAGTCTAATTATACCCTAATTAGACAACGCGTTGGTTACTCATAATTTTTTATGAGAACGTCCTCACCTCCTCGCTTTCTTGTGAGCTGGAATGTGTTAAATTTTTGTTTGGATTACTTGATGCCTAAATTGATATTTTGATCTGTCGTACGTTCGGAGGTTAAAGTGAAGACTTTCCACTTCGCTAGGTACCCCGTATAATCCAATTACCATTGTCAGGCTGCACTTACGGCCTTGCACAGGTACTGCTTCTCATCCAAAATTGTGTGGGATTGCTACAGGACCATTAACCAGTTGGCTATGGTCAATAAGGTAACCCAGGTTTGGGTTCTTGGTCATTGCGGTATTTTTGGCAACGAGGTTACCGACAATCTCGCTAAGTACGGTTCTGAGTTGCCCTTCATTGGGCCAGAACCTGTACTTGGTCTTCCTCATAATGTAGTGAGAGGGACCGTAAGGGACCTCCTAATGGGGGAGACTTATAAGGCCTGGCTTGATTCTGGTAATCAAAGACAGGCCAAGGAGCTTAACCAGGGTTATCCCTGGATGAGGGCTAAGGAGCTACTCAGGCTCAGTAGAAAGGAGCTAAGGGTGGCCATTGGCCTGTTGACTGGCCATTGTTGCCTTAAGAGGCACCTCAACATTATTGGCATTATAGACAGCCCAGTATGTAGGGGGTGCCATATGGCAGAGGAGAGTTCATCACATATTTTATGTGAATGTGACTACTACTGCGCCAAGAGATTTGAATTCCTTGGGTATCACTTCATTGAGCCGTGGGAGTTGATTAACTTCCCGGTTAAGTTGCTGTTGAAATTTATATCAGCTATTGGTCACTCTGAGATCTAATGGTTATTGTTTCTTAACCTTCTGCCGGAGCTTCTTGCTCCAGTGAATGGGGGGGGGTCAGTACAATAGGCCTTGGGCCGCAGTGCTGGTGCCCTTGTAGGCCGCCCCAACTTAATTCTAATTCTAATTCTAACCCAATTACCATGACCTTGACCTTGGAGAACAAAAACAAATCTTAAAAACTAATTATTTTGTATTGTCTCCGTAGCGGAGCCCTCGAGTGCAAAGGGTTAAAAGAAGAAGAGAAATTATTGTCAGAGAACTGGTTACTAGAATTTTGCTATTATCGCCTTCACTTGGCGTGACCACTTAACTGGGATTTTACCGTGAAATCCTTTGGCACCGAAAGCTGGGAAGATTTATAAGGTTTGGAATCCTTCATTTCAATAAATGTTTTTCATCTAGGTTCATGGTTGTAAAGAACGTAAGTGGTAAAATTTCATTTTAAGTTCGTGATTTTTGCCTAAATTCCTGCTTTCTTTTGTGTTGGTTTCGTAATTCTACCTGGTACTTTTTATCTAGTATGTTACATATATATGACTGGAATTATAAGTTTATTAGAATAGCTGGATTGTAAAGCGCTTATTTAATGCTCAGCAGCAACTTTGCTTAGAGGACTAAGAACTGAATGAATAACTAATCTATTTGCTTTTTATACCTTTATATAACATTTTAGAACAGTGTTATTGAAAGTTGAAGAATATCCTAGTATGATCCAGAATGTTTGATAGATATGCTGTAATTATAAGTTCATTCGAATAGCTGGATTGTAAAGCGCTTATTTAATGCTAAACAACAACTTTGCTAAGAGAACGAAGAACTGAATGAAATACTAATCTATTGGCTCTTTTATACCTTTGTGGAATATTTTGGAACACTGTTACTGTAAGATGAAGAATAATCTAGTACGATCTAGAATGTTACATAGAAATGACTGGAATTATAAGTTCATTAGAATAGCTGAATTGTAAAGAGCTTATTTAATGCTCAACAGTAACTTTACTAAGATAACTAAGAACTGAATGAAATACTAATCAATTTGCTTTTTATAACCTTTGTGGTATATTTTGAAACACTGTTACTGTAAGAGGAAGAATAATCTAGTATGATCTATAATGTTACATAGATATGAGTGGAATTATAAGTTCGTCCGAATAGCTGGATTGTAAAGCGCTTATTTAATTATCAACAGTTACTTTGCTAAGGGAACTAAGAACTCAATGAAAAACTAATCAATTTGCTTTTTATACCTTCGTGGTATATTTTAGAACATTGTTACTGTAAGCTGAAGAATATTCTAGTATGATCTAGAATGTTACATAGACATGACTGGAATTATAAGTTCGTCCGAATAGCTGGATTGTAAAGCGCTTATTTGATGCTAAACAGCAACTTTACTAAGAGAACTAAGAACTGAATGAAATACTAATCAATTTGCTTTTTATACCTTCGTGGTATATTTTAGAACATTGTTACTGTAAGCTGAAGAATATTCTAGTATGATCTAGAATGTTACATAGATATGAGTGGAATTATAAGTTCGTCCGAATAGCTGGATTGTAAAGCGCTTATTTAATTATCAACAGTTACTTTGCTAAGGGAACTAAGAACTCAATGAAAAACTAATTTATTTGCTTTTCATACCTTTGTGGATTATTTTAGAACATTGTTACTGTAAACTGAGAATATTCTAGTATGATCTAGAATGTTACATAGATATGACTCGAATCATAAGTTCGTCCGAATAGCTGGATTGTAAAGCGCTTATTTAATGATCAACAGCAACTTTACTAAGGGAATTAAGAAGTGAATGAAATACTAAACTATTTGCTTTTCATACCTTTGTGGATTATTTTAGAACACTGTTACTGTAAGATGAAGAATATTCCAATATGATTTAGAATTATCTAAAGAAGATTTGGAAATAAACTAATGTTTAGCAGCGTTTATATGGATATTTGATCCGGAGAACTTTTGCATTAAAACTAAGGTTATCAAATCAGTGGCACAGAGTACTATACGATAAAATGCTTTTGGCAACAAAATTTATAAATTTATCCAGCCTAAAAATAATTGTTTCCTTTAAATAAGCAATTTTAATACTCTGATTCTAATAATCTGAATAATTTTACTTTAAATAAAATGGCGGTTTTGATTCTTATATTGCGATATACATTTAGAAAAAAGAATGAATTTCGCTTACAAATAAGATGGTTATAAGATTTAAATTTTAAAATTCTAAGAAAATTAGTCTATCTGCATCTAATGCACCTGTAAAAGGAAAAAATTGTAAAACAAGACATAATAATAATAAAATATTATAGTATAAATTATAAAATATGTCGAGCATATATATATTATTGTTATAGCTATTATATGAGTAAAATACCTCCTATTCCTACCATATCATAAAAAATAAAGTTTACTTATTCGTCAGTGTATGAAAATGACTATTTGCATTTCATCCAGTAGCGACATATCCACCTCTCAAAGCAAATTAAGATAGTAACATTTTTATTAAAGCTTAATATAATAAAAACAATAATAATAATAATACTATTCTTACTATATATAAAATAGAATTTACTTATTCTTCAGTGTATGAAAATGAATGCATGCATTTCCTTTAGTAGCAACATGTCCAACTCTTAAAGCAAATTAACACAATAATATTATTATTAAAACTTAAAATAATAATAATAATAATAATAATAATACTATTCTTACTATATATAAAATAGAATTTACTTATTCGTCAGTGTATGAAAATGAATACATGCATTTCATCCAGTAGCAAGCATATCCACATCTCAAAGAAAATTAACATAATAATATTATTATTAAAGCTTAATATAATAATAATAATAATCCTATTCTTAGTATATTATAAAATTAGAATTTACTTATTTGTCAGTGTATGAAAATGAATACCTGCATTTCATCCAGTAGCAGTATGTTCACCTCTCAAAGCAAATTAATAGGACAATATTATTATTAAAGCTTAATATAATAATAATAATGATAATAATAATAATAATAATAATAATAATAATCCTATTCTTACTATATCATAAAAAATAGAATTTACTTATTTGTCAGTGTATGAAAATGAATACCTGCATTTCCTCTAGTAGCAACATGTCCAACTCTTAAAGCAAATTAATATAATAACATTTTATTAAAGCTTAATATAATAATAACAATAATAATAATAATACTATTCTTACTATATATAAAATAGAATTTACTTATTCTTCAGTGTATGAAAATGAATGCATGCATTTCATCCAGTAGCAGCATATCCACATCTCAAAGCAAATTAACACAATAATATTATTATTAAAGCTTAATATAATAATAATAATAATAATAATAATAATAATAATCCTATTCTTAGTATATTATAAAATTAGAATTTACTTATTTTTCAGTGTATGAAAATGAATACCTGCATTTCATCCAGTAGCAGTATGTTTACCTCTCAAAGCAAATTAATATGACAATATTATTATTAAAATTTAATATAATAATAACAATAATAATAATAATAATAATAATAATATTAATAATAATAATTAATAATAATAATAATAATAATAATACAAAATTAATAATTATAATAATAATAATAACAATAATAAAAATGTCTATAATAATAATAATAATAATAATAATAATAATAACAATAATAATAATAATAATAATAATTATATTAATAATAATAATAATAACAATCCTATTCTTACTATATCATAAAAAATAGAATTTACTCATTTGTCAGTGTATGAAAATGAAATACCTGCATTTCACCCAGTAGCAGCATATCCACCTCTCAAAGCAAATGGTAATGATAATGATAATAATAATAATAATAATAATAATAATAATAATAATAATAATAGTAAAATATTGCTACTACTAATAATAATATTGAATTATTATAATACAGAATTATGATCAAATAATAATATTTTTAGGATTATTTATTTAACTATACCTTATAATGTACGATAAACATTTATTACAATTTCCTAGCCTATTACAGCTGATATATGTAATCATTCTTTTAATTATATAAAGTTGTATACCATTTATATTTTGTAACATAAAATTAATAATACCTCCTTTTCGTTTTCCACCAGCACCCAATCTAACTATAAAAATAAAGATTTGTTCAATACTAATTATAACAATAACATTAAATATGTTAGTAAAATACTCTTACTAGTAAAAATAATAATGAATTAGGATCAAATAATAATATTATCATGATTATATATTTAATTATAACATATAATGCGTATAACATATATTTATTTATTATAACATATATTTTTAATTATGTAAACTTATGTATAATATTTTACTTATGTAAAAAAAATGATACCTTTCCATCGTCTGAACCCAGCACGAAATGGATCTATGAAAGGATAGATTTTTGCAATAATAATTTTAATAATAATTTATAATAATAACAATAATAATAACATTTTTTATGATATAAATACTAAATTTTTAATCATTTCTTAAAATATTAGCTAAGACGTCAACTGCACAACAATATAGGAATCCACTAAGCTTATAATAATAATAATAATTATAATTATAATTATAATGATAATAATAATAATAATAATAATTATAATTATAATAATTATAATGATAATGATAATAATAATAATAATAATAATAATAATAATAATAATAATAATAATAATAATAATAATAATAATAATGAAAACGTAACAGAAACAACAATACTAATAGCAATCTGTATTATAATATACATTATAAATTATGATTTATTTAATTAACTATTGACTAATTTACGCATATCATCGTAACACAGAAAACAAAAGCTATAATTTTGTTAAAGTTATATAAGGATAAATGTAATTTTTATTTTTTGAGTTCACTAAATTTATACCTAAAATTCTTCTATACTCCGTATTTTCACCTGTAGAAAAAAGCAATGATAAAATTAGTAAAAAGTCATTAAGCCTAATAAAGGTATATTTATCAATATAACAAAAATTATTATTCCATAATTAGTATTATTATTAACCCGCGAATATGGGAGGACTCTGAGGCCCGAGCATTATAAAAATGTTCCATACAAAATCACCGAGTAAGAATAAACTTCCAAATTTTCAGAAGCTGTAATCTAAACACCACATGCATTTCCGCAATATTTTCTTGATACTTTTCTCAGAAAGAGATTGGCCGAATGGCTAGGGCGTTGATCTTCGGTACAGGAGTTCAACAGCGGTTCGAATCCCATTGTAGAATGAATGTTCGTAGACGTTTGGAATCGTCATTAAGCCGGTTTCATTAGCCCGAGTGTTGCAAAAAAGTAGACCATAATGCTCCAAAGAATCAGCGCACGCACATACTCGTTAGATCTTTTTCAGAGATTTGAACCGGAATTGAACCGAAAACCGGAAAAAAAAACCGTTATTTTAGTCGGAACGAAAACCAGAACTGAACCGAAAAAAATATCGGTTTATTTCGGTTCGATATATTCTCTGTCATTTTATTACTGTAACCAACTTATTAATATTTTCTAATTTAACGTCAACTCTATAATTTATCGTCATTACATGTACAGTCTGCTCCATAAGAGCGTGTCTCTCATGACTTCGTCAATAGATAGCTCGCAGATACCGGCTTAATGGCACGTGTTCTTACAAACTTTAGAGCAGAATGCTTTATGGTTATATTCTTTATTCGATTTGTTTTGCTGTGTTTCAATCGACAATTCCAAAATGAGTGCCGAGTATGCGAGACGATTTGAGGAAGTGTTTCTGTGTAACCATCCAAAAGGACCAAAAATGTCTTGTGCAGCTACAGCCCGGTACGTCAGATAGTCGGAATCGTTCGTCAAGAAGTGGGTAGAAAGCTATAAGTCGCGTTTACATATGCCAAAAGCAATGCGTAAAATGCAGGGTAAATCCGTGAATTGTACTCCCCTTTCAAGAATTATCCCTAGCTAGGGAAAAAATTGAGGGTTAGAAAGAACCCACCTTTCTAACCTGTTTACTCTCCTTTCCCATGATCCTTTGCATATGTTAGTTTGCATCTCATTAAATCAATTCTTATTTTAAATTACTTAAATTTCGTCTGCATTATTTTCATACGTTTTATCACTCAACTTACATCCGTGATAATATTAAATTTAATCATCGATTGTTTTTTGTTGTAATGAAAATTTTATCACCGGTATTAACAACAAATTCTATCTACCTCCAAAGTGTAGTGGAAATGATAGTGGAATCCTTTACTTCCGTTAATTACTGTGGGAAAAAAAGTGGGAAGAACTTAACGATAATTTCGACGTAGCTAAGAAAACTTTGAATTTTCTTTCTAAATGAATTCAACGGGATTCTAAACTACATTCACAGTATAGAACAGTATGAAGCTAAACAAATTGAGCATGTACCAGGTATTTCTCAGTCAAAAAACAAACCAAGTTTTTACCTCTCTCAAAGGGTACTTTACAATTCTGACAAATTAAAAATTTTACTAATCATGTCGTATGATGGGCTATATGCTAGTTTCTTGAATAAACATACAACTACTTCCGCGCATCATTTCGTGTCAATTAAAGCAATGATTGCACATTTTACCGCTCTGCTTAATTTTTAGAAATGAGTATAGATAGTAAATATTCCTTATTTTACTATTATAAGATCTACAATTATAAACTACTAGTACTTACTAGTTGATCTACTAATAATATCTACTATTTACAAGATTTAAATAATTACCTCTATGGTCATACATTCCTCTATCTGGTAAGTCTGCAGAAAGAAAAAAAAATCAGACATTTGTAAAATCAAGTAATAATGTTAAATAAAAATTATTAATGCTTCAACCCACAATACTTTTTACCATTAAAATGTAGAGATAATTGTTTACCTTGAAAAAAAACCTGTTATAATTATTTTTTCATTTTCATTTTTAAAACAATTTTCACATATTTAAAGAATTTGTAAAAACAGCATTCACAAAAACAAAAAAATTTATTTTATTATAAATTTAAAAAAAAAACTACTAGAATAAAAATTTTAACTGTCTAAAGAGGGGAAGCAAAGCTTCTTGATAAACCAAGCCATTTTTCAAAATTTGAAATTTTTCGTTAGCCGCAATTTAATATGTATTTAAAAAGTATGTAGAAAAGGTATTACAATTTTTCTAGGCAAATTATATTTATTAAATGTCATTTGGAAGTTCTTTGTCCTTTAATTTTTCAAGGAATTTTTTGAATTGTCCATGATTAAAAAACTTAATTTAAATTTGAAAAACATGTGTTGTTAGTGCATTGTAAATTAAAAAAAATACTATAATGAAAATTTTAACTGTCTAAAGCAGGGGTGGCCAAGCTCCTTGATAGTCCAAGCCAATTTTCAAAATTTGAAATTTTTCACGAGCTGCAATTAAATACGCATTTAAAGGGGTATTAAAAAATTGTTTATTTACAGAAATCATGTTTATTAAATATTATTTGGAAGTTCTTCGTTCTTTAATTTTGCAAGAAAATTTTTTAATTGTTCACGATTAAAAAACTTAATATAAATTTAAAAAAAACTTGTATTGTTAGTGTATTGTAAATTTAAAAAACTACTATAAAGAAAATTTTAACTGTCTAAAGTAGGGGTGGCCAAGCTCCTTGATAGTCCGAGCCATTTTTCGAAATTTGAAATTTTTCGAGAGCCGCAATTTAATACGTATTTAAAAGGTTTGCAAAAAAGTTATTAAAAATTTTTAATGAAATTATATTTATTGAATGTCATTTGGATGTTCTTTGTCCTTTAATTTTTCAAGGAAATTTTTGAATTTTCGATGATATTTTGCTTTGGTGCGAATGTCATTTACAATGTGTTACACTGTTTTCATAACATCAGGATATTTTAAATATTTTGTAACAAGATGTTCTCAGTGAATTACGCAGTGAATCGGTATGAATTGAGGAATTTGAGAATCATCTCTTAAAATCCCAATAAGACTGATTTTTATACCCAGCATTGCTGGAATTCCATCAAAATAAAATTATTACAATTGTGTAACTTGGGTACATTTATGGAGAGCCACAAATAATCCTTCAAAGAGCCGCATGTGGCTCGTGAGGTTGACCACCCTTGGTCTAATTCCAATAAGAAAGCAGAATATGATCGATTTACTTGTTTTGTTACAGAATAAATATGCAACTCCAGTGGATTCATTTGATGTAGTAATTTACGAATTAACTCAGTTTATGATAAATTCAAAGAAGGCTATCATGTAGAAGATTTTACGTGTGGATTGAGACTATATTCGATAAAAAATATGATATAAACAAATGGCTTGTGTTTCTAATGTGTAACTCCAAGTGGATTCATTTGATGTAATAATTTACAATAACCAATTAACTTTACTGATTTTATGATAAACTGGAAAAAGGCTATTATATGAGAGAATTTACGTAATGAAACAGAATATGTTCCTTTAAGAAAATGTGACATAGATGATTTACTTGTTTAGTTACTGAAATGATGTGTAATTCCGAGTGGACTTATTTGATGTAATAATTTACAATAACCAATTAAGTGTATTAAAATTAAGATAAATTGAAAAATGGCTATTAAATAGGAGATTTTACATGTCGAAAGAGACTATGTTCCATTCACAAAATACTACAGGAATAATTTATTTGTTTTCTGGAGTAATGTGTAACTTCGAGCGTATTCATTAGATGTAATAATTTACAGTAACCAATTAACTGTACTGATTTTATGATAAACTAAAAAAAGGCTATTATATAAAAGAGTTTACGTAACGAAACAGAATATGTTCCTTTAAGAAAATGTGACATAGATGATTTACTTGTTTCCTTACATAAATAATGTGTAACCGTATTGATGTGTAATTCCAAGTGGACTTATTTCATGTAATAATTTAAAGCAACCAATTAAGTGTATTAAAATTAAGATAAATTGGTAAACGGCTATTATATAGAAGATTTTAAATGTCGAAAGAGACTATGTTCTATTACCAAAATACGATATGAACAACTTACTTATTTTTTGAAATAATGTGTAACCTCGAGCGGATTTATTTATAGTAACCTGTTACCTTATTGAGTTTATTATAAACTGGATAAAGACTATTATATTAAAAATACATCATCGTATCGACACCGGCAATGTTCCATTAAGAGAATATTTTAAATGTCTACAGCTTCTATATTCCCTTAAGAAAATAGGATATGATCGATTAACTTGTTATGTTACATAAAAAAATGTGTAATTCCGAGCGGATTCATTTGATGTAATAATTTACAGTAACCAATTAACTGTACTGATTTTATGATAAATTGAAAAAAGGCTATTATATGAAAGAGTTTACGTAATGAAACAGAATATGTTCCTTTAAAAAATGTGACATAGATGATTTACTTGTTCCCTTACTGAAATAATGTGTAATTCCGAGTGGACTTATTTGATGTATTAATTTACAACAACCATTTAAGTGTATTAAAATTAAGATAAATTGTAAAACGGCTATTATATAGAAGATTTTACATGTCGAAAGAGACTATGTTCCATTCACAAAATACTATAGGAATAACCTATTTGTTTTCTGAAATAATGCGTAACTTCGAGCGGATTCATTAGATGTAATAATTTACAATAACCAATTAACAGTACTGATTTTATGATAATCTGGAATAAGTCTATTATATAAAAGAGTTTGCGTAACGAAAAAGAATATGTTCCTTTAAGAAAATGGGATAGAGATGATTTACTTGTTTCCTTACAGAAATAATGTGCAATTCCGAGTGGACTTATTTGATGTAATAATTTACAGCAACCAATTAAGTGTATTAAAATTAAGATATATTGGAAAACGGCTATTATATAGAAGATTTTATATGTCGAAAGAGACTATGTTCCATTCACGAAATACGATATGAACAGTTTGCTAATTTTCTGAAATAACGTGTAACTTCAAGCGGATTCATTTGGTGTAATAATTTACAGCAACCAATTACCGTATTGAGTTTGTTATATACTGAAAAAAGACCATTATATGAAAAATACATCATCGTATCGACACCGGCAATGTTCCTTTAAGAAAATATTTTAAATGTCTACAGCGTCTATATTCCCTTAAGAAAATAGGATATGATCGATTAAAGAAAAACAGAAAAAATGTGTATTTCCGAGCGGATTCATTTGATGTAATAATTTACCCATTAACTTACTGAATTCATGATAAATTGGAAAGAGGCTATTATATAGATGTCACATGTAAAAAAGTATATATTCCATTAAGAAAATATGATATAAACAATTTACTTATTTTCTTATAGAAATATTGTGCAACTGTGAAGAGATTCGTTTCATGTAATAATTTACAAAAAACAATTAGCAGTTCTAAGTGAGGTATTCCTATACTTTTACTCTTTTTCTATATTAGAGATACGCACACTGTGGAGGCAACCAAGCAAGAGATGTGCATGTGTGAGTCGGCAGTGACCCACCCGTAGGCAAGTGACAATCACGCCTACGGAGGGGTTAAAAGAGTCACATATGTAAGTGCTTATGAAAGGTGTTGAGATAATTTGTACAAAGCAGTCTCAGACTAAACGTGTTATTATGACTTCCAGAAAACGAGTGGAAGATTCTGATCCCCAATGAACAGTGCTACGTAATTTTAATTCCTATAATTTTAATGGCAATACCTAATGTCATATAAATAGTACAAAATGTGCATAATTAAACAAAAATGGGATAAATATAATCTATTTACGTTTTATAAGATTTAAATAATTACCTCCATGGTCATACGTTCTTCTACCTGGCAGTTCTGCAGAATGAAAAATATCAGACATTTGTAGAGCAAAAAGAATAAAATCAAATAAAAAATATTAAAGCTTCAGTACACTACAAAACTTATTAACATTAAAATGTGGAGGGAATTGTCATGCTTAGAAAAAACTTTATTTTTTAAGTCATTACATTCATCTTGAGATTATTAATGAATTTGTAATAATTTTACTGTGTGGTACAAAACAGTTTCTTTTATAAATTCAAAAATGAATATTAAAATGATATTTTTAAGAGCCGAAAGATACTATGTTACCTTAAGAATATATCAGACAATTGTAAAATAATAAATCAGACATGTGTACAACAATAAATCACTCATTTGTAAACAATAATTATATCAAATAAAAAATATTAAAATGTCAATACACTACAAAACTAATTAAAATTAAAATGTGGAGTGAATTGTCACGCTTAGAAAAAACTTTATTTTTTTTAAGTCATGAAATTCATTTTGAGATTATTAATGATTTTGTAGTAATAATTTACTTTACGGAAAAGGACAGTTTCTTTTATGATAAATTAAAAATAGATTATTAAAATGATATTTTTAATAGCTGAAATTAATTACGTTACCTTAAGAACATATCAGACACTTGTAAAACAATAAATCAGACATGTGTACAACAACAAGTCACCCATTTGTAAACAAAAATTATATCAAATAAAATAATATTAAAGTTTCAGTACACTACAAAACTTATTAACATTAAAATGTGTAGGGAATTGTCACGCTTAGAAAAAACTTTATTTTTTTAAGTCATTACATTCATCTTGAGATTATTAATGAATTTGTAATAATTTTATTGTGCGATACAAAACAGTTTCTTTTATAAATTCAAAAAAGAATATTAAAATTATATTTTTAAGAGCCGAAAGATACTATGTTACCTTAAGAATATATCAGACAATTGTAAAATAATAAATCAGACATGTGTACAACAATAAACCACCCATTTGTAAACAATTATATCAAATAAAAAATATTAAAGTGTCAGTACACTACAAAACTAATTAAAATTAAAATGTGGAGGGAATTGTTACTCTTAGAAAAAAACCTTATTACTTTTTAAGTAATTCAATTCACCTTGAGATTATTAATGAATTTGTAATAATTTTACTTTACGGAACAGGACAATTTCTTTTATGATAAATTCAAAAAAGAATATTAAAATGACATTTTTAAGAGGCGAAAGAGACTATGTTACCTTACGAATATATCAGACACTTGTAAAACAATAAATCAGACATTTGTACAACAATAAATCACCCATTTGTAAACAGAAATTATATCAAATAAAATAATATTAAAGTTTTAGTACACTACAAAACTTATTAACATTAAAATGTGCAGGGAATTGTTTCGCTGAGAAAAAAAACATTATTTTTTTAAGTCATTAAATTCATCTTGAGATTATTAATGAATTTGTAATAATTTTACTTTACGGAACAGGACAGGTTCTTTTATGATAAATTCTAAAAAGAATATTTAAAGGATATTTTTAAGAGGCGAAAGAGACTATGTTACCTTAAGAACATATCAGACACATGTAAAACAATAAATCAGACAATTGTACAACAATAAATGACTCATTTGTAAACAATAATTATATCGAATAAAAAATATTAAAGTTTCAGTACACTAAAAAACTGATTACTATTAAAAAGTAGAGGTATTTGTTTCACTTGAAAAAAAGCCTTATTATATTTTTAAGTCTTTAAATATTAAATATTAAATTAAAAATAAATTAAATTTAAAATTAAATTAAATTAAAAATAAATTTTAAATTTTAAAAAATTTAAAATATTAAAAATTAAAGTTTCAGTACACTAAAAATCTGATTAATATTAAAAAGTAGAGGTAACTGTTTCACATGGAAAAAAGTATTATTTATAAGTCTTTAAATATTAAAAATTAAATTAAAAATAAATTTAAAATTTAAAATAATTAAAAATATTAAAAATTAAAGTTTCAGTACACTAAAAAACTGATTAATATTAAAAAGTAGAGGTAACTGTTTCACTTGGAAAAAAGTATTATTTATAAGTCTTTAAATATTAAAAATTAAATTAAAATTAAATTAAATTAAAAATAAATTAAAAAATTTTAAATATTTAAAATATTAAAAACTAAAGTTTCAGTACACTAAAAATCTGATTAATATTAAAAAGTAGAGGTAACTTTTTCACTTAGAAAAAAGTATTATTTATAAGTCTTTAACTATTAAAAATTAAATTAAAAATAAATTAATTTAAAATTAAAAATAATTAAAAATATTTAAAATTAAAGTTTCAGTACACTAAAAAGCTGATTAATATTAAAAAGTAGAGGTAACTATTTCACTTGGAAAAAAGTCTTATTATATTTTTAAGTCTTTAAATTAATTAATTAAGAGAATATATTCCCTAAAGACAATTTCATGCATAATTTACTTGTTTTCTTGTAAAAATTATACATAACTGAGGGAGGAATTATTTGATGTAATATGTCACAGCAATCAATTATTAATGTTAAGTAAGGTGTTCCTTTAATTTTATTGCCAATACTTCATGTTCTTACTACTTAGAAGTAGTAAGAATTTTACATAATTAAACAAATAATGAACAAATATATATTCTATTTACTTCTTATAAGAATTAAATAATTACCTCCATGGTCATATATTCTTCTATATGGACTTTCTGCAGAATGAAAAAACTTCAGACTTTCGTACAACAACAATAATTATATCATACAAAAATATTTTTAAAGTTTCAGTACACTTAAAAACTGATAAACATAAAAGTGTAGAGATAATTGTTTCACATGGTAAAAAGCCTTATTTTTTAAGTCTTTAAATTGATCTTGAGATTGTTAATGAATTTGTAAAATATTCACAATAAGGAACATAACTTTTCATTTTATTATTAGATTTAGATTTAGATTTAGGGTAAAGGGCACCAGCACTGCGGCCCAAGACCTATTGTATAAGATTTCACTGGAGCAGGAGCTCCAGCAGAAGGTTAAGAAACTTACCATTAGATCTCAGAGAGACCAATAGCTGAGATATATTTCAAGCAATTTAACCGGGAAGTTAATCAACTCCCATTGATGAATGATACCCAAAGGAATTCAAATCTCTTCAGTAGTAGTCACATTAAAAAAACATGTGATGAACTCTCCTCTGCCATATGGCATCATACTGGGCTGTCTATAATGCCAATAATGTTGACCTTAAGGCAACAATGGCCAGTCAACAGGCTAATGGCTACCCTTAGCTCTTTTCTACTGAGCCTAAGTAGCTCCTCAGCTCTCATCCAGGGATAAAAGTTCCTTGGCCTGTCTTTGATTACTAGAATCAAAGGCCTTATAAGTCTCCCCATTAGGAGGTCCCTTACGGTTTCTACATTATGAGGAAGACCAAGTACAGGTTCTGGCCCAATGCAGGGCAACTCAGATCCGTACTTAGCGAGATTATCGGCAACCTCGTTAAAAATACAGCAATGACCAGACCCAAACTAGAGTTACCTTATTGACTATAGCCAAATTTCATTTTATTATAAAAACTAAAAAGTATAGTATAATTATAACTTTAAGTGTCGAAAGCAACTATGTCGCTTTCGAAAATATGATATGAACGTTTTACATGCTTTCTTATAGAAATAATAATTAATTCTGAGTGTATTAATTTTATGTAATATTTTACAGTAACCAATTAATTAGCATGGCTAAGTGAGGTATTCCTATAATTTTGCTGCAAATGTATCGTATTCAAGAGAGTAATAATTTCACATAATTAAACATAAATTAAACGAATATAATCTAAGTACTTTTTATAAGATCTAGATAATTACCTCCGTGGTCATACATTCCTCTGTGTGGCACATCTGCAGAATGAAAAAAATCAGAAATATGTATGACAAAAATATTAATATCAAATAAAATATATTAAAATTTCAGTACACTACAAATCTCATTAACATTAAAATGAGGAGTTAATTGTTTGACTTGGAAAAAGGATTATTATTAAGTTTTTAAATTAATCTTGAGATTATTGAGGAATTTGCAAACATTTCACTCTAACGAATAGAACATTTTATTTTAGGATAAATTTAAAAAAAGTATACTATAATGATAATTTTAAGTGCCGAAAGCAGCTATGTTCCATTAAGAAAATATGATATAAGAGTTGTACTTATTTTCTTATAGAAATAATCATTAATTCTCAGCGTATTCATTTTATGAAACATTTTACAGTAAATAAATAAGTGCTAAGTGAGGTACTCCTATAATTTTAATTTTACTGCCACTACATCGTGTTATAAATAGTAAGAATTACAACAGTTGTCACATAAGCAGAAGCCAACATATTCTATTCGGAACTGAGAAGGAGCGTATTCACATTTTATGCCTCGTTCGCTTACGTGCAGTTTATCGATATGAAAGCCAGAAAGCGAAATGATTTAACATTAAAACTAAATATAGAAATTTTAAATCGTTAGGACAGGTTTCAAAATATGAGTCAGCGCAATGCTGCAGAGCAGTTAAACACTTTTCAGCTTCTGAATTGCATTGAAAGTGTCGAAACGTGGAGTACAAAATCACTCCGACGACTTTAAAAACCATTATCATATACAATGATTTATCAATGAGCTTATTAGAAATAAATGTAGACAGTCAACAATTCATCACTTACTTTTATTATGTAAACAATTCTTATGTCTTAAAGGGTAATATACAGCACATAAATATAAGGTGCGTTTTTCATTTTATTTTGAAATGTAGTACATGTGAATTATATTGAGGTTTTGGTTTGGATTGGTTTGGAGTGCTACGATCTACTTTTTTCAACACAAGGGCTAACGAGTCAAGGACCTACAGCTTAAAGCCAAATCCGAACGGCTACCAACGTCCATGCCTCAATGGGATTCGAACCCACGAACTCCGGTTCCGAAGGCCAGCACCCTAACCAATCGGCCATCGTTCGGCTGAATGAAAAGTAGGGAGGTAAATTTATCTAATATTGAATACGGTTTATTGTGATCAATCGGTTATTGTTATCAAACTCACTTGGTCTCGATTTTCTCTATTTATTTGTATGTTAAAATTATCGCTTTATTTCATCGTTACATCGGTTATTGACATCAGTTTTCGAACCTTATTTTAACTGGCAAAGGGATATTCACAATGTATTCAGAAGGAACCAATTTCTTTTATTTCCTTTCACTGTTGTTTGAATTTCCAAGAATTCTCCCTCTGCCACCAAGGAAAAAGGAGAAAAAACAAAGGAGTAGGGTATTACAAGTTCCTGGAATTTTTCCGAAATACGTACACTCTGCTGGTGGTCAATAGTTGTCAGATAATCAAAAGACAACACATTCTATTCGGAACTGAGAAGGAGAGTATTCACATTTTATGCTTTGTTCGCTTACAGGCAGTTTGTCGATATGGAAGTCAGAAAGCGAAATGATTTAACATTAAAACTAAACATCGACATTTTAAATAGTTATTACAGGTTACCAAATAGGAGTCCGCGCAATGCTGCAGCGCAGTTAAACATTTCTCAGCTTCTGAATTGCATTGAAAGTGTTGAAACGGGGAGTACAACACTGCTCCGATGACTTTAAAAAACATTATGATAACGAATTATTTATCAATGAACTTCTTAGAAATAATTGTAGACAGTAAACAATTGATCACTTATTTTTATTATGTAAATAATTCTTATGACTTAAAGGATCAGCTACATAAATATAAGGTGCGTTTTTCATTTTATTTTGAAATGTAGTACGTGTGAATTAAAGGGAGGATAAATTTATCTAATATTGTATACCGTTTATTGTTATCAATCGGTTATTGTTATCAAAGTCACAGCTTCCCAATTTGATCACATTAAGCAAAGAAGACTGTATAATCTATTTACTTGTAAAAGATTTAAATAATTACCTCTATCATCATACATTCCTCTATCTGCCACTTCTGCAGAATGAAAAAAAGAGACATTTTGGTAATACAATAATTAAATACAAAAAATATTGAAATTTCAATATGAATCTGATTTATTAAAATGTGGAGGTAATTGTTTCACTTAGAAGAATAAGCCTTATTATTTTTAAATCTTTAAGGTACGACTCCGGCTCATACCGGCCGAAGCACTTAAAGACGGGCTTGGCCGGAATAAGGATGAGAAATAGTGATAAGGTATGTCTAGCAGTTCTTTTCATCTAAACTTTACGACCAGTTGACAGTTTGATTGGTTACTGTATTAACAAAGATTGGCAACATTTTGAGGTGCTTTCCTTAGCAATAAATTTTTACTTTCTTTATTCTCTAATATAATTCTAAACTTATATTTTTGCTTATATATATATATATATATATATATATATATATATATATATATATATGTATGTATATATATATGTATATATAATATATATATATATATGTATATATATATATATGTATATATATATATATGTATATATATATATATATATATATATATATATATATATATATATATATATATATATATATATATATATATATATATATATATATATATATATATATATATATATATATATATATATATATATATATATATATATATATATATATATATATATATATATATATATATATATATATACATAGGAGAATGGGACAGTCCATTTTACATTTTCACCTGCTGAAAACTTTAGGGCTTAAGGGTAGTAAAATCATTTGCTCTTGTCGTCCTTAAAGAGTTAAAGGATAATATACAGTACATAAATATAAGTTGAGTTTTTCTTTTTATTTTGAAATGTAATACATGTGAATTAAAGGGGAGGATAAATTTATCTAATATTGTATACCGTTTATTGTTATGGATCGGTTATTGTTTTCAAAATCACAACTTCCCAAACTAATCACATTAAGCAAAAAAGACTGTATAATCTATTTACTTGTAAAAGATTTAAATAATTACCTCTATCATCATACATTGTTCTATCTGGCACTTCTGCAGAATGAAAAAAGGAGACATTTGGGTAATACAATAATATTAAATACAAAAATATTGAAAATTCAATGCACTACAAATCTGACTAACTATTAAAATGTGGAGGTAAATGTTTCACTTAGAAGAATAAGCCTTATTATTTTTAAATCTTTAAATGAATCTTGAGTTTATTAGTCGATTTGTAAATATGCCACAATAAGGAACAAAACCTTTTTTTATGATAAATTCAAAAAAGCATATTATAAGTACGAATTTAAGTGTGAAACGAGAATAGGTTTCCTACAGAAAATATCATATGAACAATTATTAATTATTATTTGTTTTTCGCAAAAATTATGTATAATCCAGGGCAGAATAATTTGATGTAATAATTTGCAGTAACCAATTAACAGAGCTAAGTGAGGTATTGTTATAATTTTACTGCCAATACTTTGCATTCAAGGCAATAAGAATTTCATATAATTAAACAAAAATTGAACATATATAATCTATTTTATTTTTACAAGATTTAATAATTACCTCCATGGTCGTACATTCCTTTATCTGGCATTCCTGCAGAAAAAGAAATATTAGACATTTGTAGAACGAAAAAATACCAAAAATATAAATATCAAGTAAAAAATATTAAATTTCCAGTACACTCCAAAATTTTTTAACATTAAAATGTGGAGGGAATTGTTACACTTAGAAAAAAAAGCTTATTATATAAGTCTTTAAATTCATCTCTAAATTATTAATGAATTGGATTTAAAGACTTAAATAATAAGAATTTTTTCTAAGTTAACAATTCCCTCCACATTTTAATGTTAATAAATTGTGTTGATGTTAAAAAAATTATCATAAAATAAAATGTTCTGTTCCGTGAACTTAAGTGTGAATTGAGAATATGTTTTCTACAGAAAATATCATATGAACGGTTATTAATTATTTGTTTTTCGCAAAAATTATGTATAATTCAGGGCAGAATCATTAGATATAATAATTTGCAGTAACCAATTAGCAGTGCTAAGTGAGGTATTGTTATAATTTTACTGCCAATACTTCGCACTCAAAGCAATAAGAATTTCATATAATTAAACAAAAATTGGACAAAAATAATGTATTTAGTTTTTATAAGATTTACATAATTACCTCCATGGTCATATTTTCCTCTACCTGGTACTTCTGCATAAGGAAAAAAGAATCAGACATTTGCACAACAAAATTATAATATCAAATAAAGACATTAAAGTTTCAGTACACTACAAAACTGATTAACATTAAAATGTGGAGGGAATTGTTACACTTTGAAAAATAACCGCATTATTTAAATCTTTAAATTAATCTTCAGCATATTGGGTATTAATAGATGGAGAAACCTTGCAAAAAGCCGTGAGGAAGCAGACAGAGAAAGCTTTGGACTGTACCAGGCTGTAGAGCTGCTGAAGAAGAAGAATGGGGACCAGAACCTTCTGCGATAGCTGAAAAACCGCGAAGTAGGATTTGCCCCTAAGAATTTTCTTGTATGAGGGTACACGAATGTTTTAAATATGTAAATAGTATTTATACTTTACACATTTAAGACAAAAATTACAACAGTATACGTATTTACTTAAACATGTCAGTGCTAATTAATAAGGTTCATTACAAAACCTTATAGAGTAATAAACATTAATCAACTTTGTTTTCTGAGAGAGTCGAAGAGTCTTGTGTTGGTGGCGAGGAGATGCTGTCAATTGAATCGTAGAAGTTTTAGGCATACTTGGAGACTCGTCTGCTGGAGGAGCTGACGGTAGAGACAGGGGGCTTTACCCTGGAGAGAAACAGGGTGATGGGTAGTTGTTGTCTTTGTTTTTCCTTTTCTTTCAAAATTCCGCTTTACAAAAACATAACCTCAACAACGCGAATGTTGAACGCGACAGCTCGAACCATATTGTCCTGAATGTCTTCTTCAAATTCTTGCCATGTTGCACAATTGTTGTAGATTCTCTCGGTTGACAGTAGAGCCTTGGAGAGAAATATGGAGATGGGTAGTTGTTGTCTTTGCTTTTCCTTTTACTACAAAATCCCCTTGTAGAAGGATATAACCCCGTCAATGCGATTGCTGAACCAGACATATTGTCATAGAAGCATGTTGTCATCAATGTATTGTGCAAATTCTTGCCATGTTACACAATTGTTGCGGATTTTCCAGGGTAAGGCATGCTTTTCAGTTTGTTCTTCGTCTTCCTCTTCATTTTCTTCCTCACTTGCAGAATTTGTCATCTCAAGAGCCAGTGGTATGTACTCTGAGTCACCTCATCTCTTTGTTTGACATGCAGGGATCCTTCTCTCTCGCTCATCCTCATGAAACAACGCTCCTTTCCGCAATGTGGCTGCAGACATGATTGTATTTTTTTTTTCATTTTTAGTTTTTGACGAATATTTTGGAAAAACCCGTGAAGCACTGAAGCAGCAAAACATGAAGCGCGAAGTGGCGACGGAACACTGTAGTAAGATCTTCACATAATTAAACAAAAATTGGACAAATATAATCTATTTACTTTTTGTAAGATTTAAATAATTACCTTCATAGTCATACTTTCCTCTATTTGGCACTTCTACAGAAAGAAAAAAAATCAGACATTCACAAAACCAAATAATAATATCAAATAAAAAATAATAAAATTTCAGTATTCTAAAAATCTTGATAACATTAAAATGTGGCAGTAAGAGTTTTATTTCGAAAAAAGCCTTATTATTTTTTTAAATCTTTAAATTAATCTTGAGATTATTAATGAATATATAAAATTTTCACTCTAATTAACAGAACATTATATTTTATGATAAATGTAAAATAGTGTATTATAATGAGGATTTTCAGTGTCGAAAACAACTATGTTCCTTTTCGAATATATCGTATAAATGTTTTACTTGCTTTCTTATAGTCATAACAAGCATATAGCCCGTCATAGAATAGCATCAGTAAAATTTTTAATTTTCCAGAATTGTAAAGTACCCTGTGATAATAAGAAAAAAAAAATGGGTTTTTGATTTTTGGATGCGAATTATCTGGTATAAGCTCAATAAATTGTTTGTCTATCAAGTCTCCCGATACTGTTAATGCAGTTTAGAATCACCTTGAATTCATTTTAGTCAAACCGCGTGGCTATGTATACAAAAAAACACACAAACGAACAAACTTTATATTTTTCAAAGAATATATATAACTTAAATGAATAGGTATTTATTAGTATGTAAAATAGACTAGGGGGGGGGGGGGGGGGGGGGGGGCCTACACATTTATGAAAAGAATTTGTTTGTTAATACCGGTGATAAAATTTTCCGTGGCAACAAAAAATAATCGATGATTAAATTTAATCACACATTTAATATGTATCTAATCTATTATATAAAGCCAAATATAAAAGAAAATTATTTACGTAATATCTAAGTTCGGGAATTCAAATTATGAAAATAATGCAGACGATATTTAAATAATTTAAATAAGAAATGAAATAAATGAGGTGTTTAAAGAAATGAAATCATAATTCTAAAAAATAAAAAAAATGTTATTTTTACCTATTTATTGCGAGATATAACTGATAAATTTAATCGCGTGCTTTCAACCGGGGAAAAACATAGTTTGTATAATGGCATTAAATGCTCAAAAAAGGGAGAAGGGGTTGGACTTTTTTTTAGACTTACGAACGTTTTTTTAAAAAATTCTTTAGAATTTTGCTAACCCTAACTCATGAGGAATCCATTATCGATGCCTCTATCCATTACAGGTATAATCTCTTCATAAATTCGAGTGCAGACAGACAGACAATTTAGGCTACTATTATATAGAGGATGATTAATTCTCAGAGCATTAATTTTATGTCACATTTCACAGTAAACAATCAACAGGGTTAACTGAGGCTTTCCTATAATTTTACTGCCAGTATTTAATATTCAAGATAGTAAGAATTTCAAACAATTAAACAAAAATTGGATAACTATAATCTATTTACTTTTTATAGGAATTAAATAATTATCTTCATGGTCATACATTCTTCTGCCTGGCCCTTCTGCAAATTGAAAAAAAATCAGACATTTGTACGAGAAAAATAATAATATCACATAAAAAAAATTAAACTTTCAGTGCAATACAAATCTGATTAACATTAAAATATGGAGGTAATTTTTTTCACTTAGAAAATACCTTATTATTTAAGTCTTTAAACTAATATTGAGATTATTAATGAACTTGTAAAAATTTCATTCTAAGGAACAGAACGTTTTATTTTATAATAATTTCATAAAAGGATATTAATATAATGATTTTAGGTATCGGAAGAGAATATGTTCCCACAGAACAATATCATGAACGATGTACTTTTTTTTCAAAATTAATGTACAAATCTGAACGAAATTTTTTGATGTAATATCTTATAGTAACCAACAATTATAAGTGCGATATTTCTTTAATTTTACTGCCAATATTTCGTATTCACGATAGTAAAAATTCCACAAAAATAAGACAAATATAATGTTTATTTTTTTAAGATTTAGATGATTACCTGTATTGTCATAAATTCTTCTACCAAGCTCTTGTCCAGAAAGAAAATTAATCAGACATTTGTACGAGAAAAATAATAAAATCAAATAAAAAAATTTCAGTGCCACACAAATCTAATAAACATTAAAATGTGGAGGTAATTCTTTCACTTAGAAAATGTCTTATTATTTAAGTCTTTAAATTAATATTAAGATTATAAATAAACTTGTAAAAATGTCATTCTAAGAAACAGAACGTTTTATTTTATGATAAATTCGAAAAAAAGTATCATTATGAGGATTTTAAGTGTCGAAAGAAAATATGTTCACAAAAAACAATATCATGAAAGATATACTTATTTTTTTGCAAAAGCAATGTGAAACTCCGAGCGAAATTTTATGATGTAATACCTTACATTAACCAATTAACAGTGCCAAGTGCGGTATTACTTTAGTTTTACTGCCAATACTTCATATTCAAGATAATAACAATTCCACATAATTAAACCAAAATAAGACAAATATAATTTGTATTTTTTTAAAAAGAATTAGATAATTTCCTGTATTGTAATAAATTCTTCTACCTGGCTAATCTGCAGAATCAATAAAAAAAATTAAGCATTTGTAGGAGTAAAATAATACTATCAAATAAAATTTTTTTAAATTTCAGTGCACTACAAATCTGATTAAGATTAAACTGTGGATGTTAGTTTTTCACTCAGAAAATTCCTTATTATTGAGGTCTTTAAATTAATATTGAGATTATTAATGAACTTGTGAAAATGTCATTCTAAGGGACATAACATTTTATTTTATGATAAATTCAAAAAAGGAAGTTATTATGAGGATTTTAAGTGTCGAATGTTCAGTCAAAATAATATCATGAAAGATTCACTTATTTTTTTGAAAAATAATGTGAAACACCGAGCGAAATTTTTGGATGTATTATCTTACATAAACCAATTAACAGTGCTAAGTGCGGTATTACTTTAATTTTACTGCCAATAATTCGTATTCAAAATAGTAAGAATTCCACATAATTCAACACAAATAAGACAAGTATAATCTGTATTTTTTAAAAGGTTTATATTACTTCTATTGTAAGAAATTCTTCTACCTGACTCTTCTGCAGAATGAATTAAAAATTAATTATTTGTAGGAGTAAAATATTACTATTAAATATTTTTTTTTAATTTCAGGGCACTACAAATCTGATTAACATTAAAATGGGGATGTAATTGTTTCACTTAGAGAACACCTTATTATTTTAAGTCTTAAAATTATTCTTGAGAATTTAAATGAATTTATAAACATTTCACACTAAAGAAAAGAACATTTTATTTTATGAGAATTTAAAAAAAGTTTCTATATTATAATGCGGAAAGCTTTTTTTTTTTAATTTTAGTGCACTACAAATCTGATTAACATTAAACTTTGGATGTAATTTTTTCACTTAGAAAATGCCTTATTATTTTAAGTCTTAAAATTATTTTTGAGATTATTAATGAATTTATAAATATTTCACTCTAAGGAACAGAGCAATTTGTTTTATGATAAATTTTTAAAAAAGTATTCTATGGTGAGGAATTGATTAACATTAAAATGTGGATATAATTTTTTCATTTAGAAAATACCTTATTTTAAATCTTAAAATTATTCCTGAGATTATTAATGAATTTATAAATATTTCACTTGAAGGAACAAAGCATTTTATTTTATGATAAATTAAAAAAATGCTATAATGAGGATTTTAATTATTGAAATAAACTATGATCCTTTTAGAAAAAAAATGAAAGTTGTACTTGTTTTCTTATAGAAATTATGATTAATTCTGAGCTTATTCAATGTATGTAACATCTTACAGTAACCAATTAGCAGTGTTACTTGAGGTATTCTTATAATTTTACTGCCAATACTTCGTATTATACACAGTAATAATTTCATTTAATTAAAGAATATTGGACAAAAATATAATCCATTTACTTTTTAAGATTTAAAGTATTACCTCCAAGGTCATACATTCTTCTACCTGTCACTTCAGAAGAATAAAATATTTAAGTATTTGTAGGTATTTGTAACACTATCCATTAAAATTTTTAAATTTCAGTGCACTACAAATCTAATTAACATTAAAATGTGAAGGTAACAGTTTAACTTAGAAAATGTCGTATTATTTTAAGTACAAAATTAATCTTGAGATTATTAATGAATTTATAAACATTTCACTCTAAGTAACAGAGCCATTTATTTTATGATAAACTAAAAAAGTATAAATGAGGATTTTATTAAAATGTATATTTTTTCATAAAAAAATACCTTATTTGTTTTTATATGAATTAAAGATTATTAATTTTAAAATATCACTGTAAGATTTTTTAATTTGCTAAATGTATTTTTATAAAAAAATAATCCTAGATATTTTCTTATAGAAATTATGATTAATTAGCATATTCAATGCATGTAACATTTTACAGTAACCAATTAATAGTTTTAAGTGAGGTATTCTTCTAATTTTACTGTCAATACTTCGCATTATACTTAGTAATAATTTCACATAATTGAAGAATATTGGAGAAATATAATCTATTTAATTTCTAAGATTTATGTAATAACCTCCTTGGTCATATATTCTTTTACCTGACACTTCAGCAGAATGAAAAAACTCAGATGTTTTTAAAAAATAATAATAGCAAATAAAAACATTCAAGTTTCAGCAAAAGATTGCGAAATTGAGTAGTATCAAAATGGGAAGGTAATTGTTACACTTAAAACAGCTGTATTTTTTGCTTATATATTTAAATTAATCTTGAAATTATTAATAAATTTGCAATAATTTCACTGTAAAGAACGAAACTTTTGTTTTATGATAAATATAAAACAGTATATTATAATCAGGATTTTAATTCTGGAAAGAGGTTATGTTTCCAACAGAAAAAATGAGCTAAGTTTTTTTTTTTTTTTTTTTTTTTCAAAACTTCAATCATTTGTAACATTTTACAGTAACCAATTAATAGTTTTAAGTGAGGTATTCTTCTAATTTTACTGTCAATACTTCGCATTATACTTAGTAATAATTTCACATAATTGAAGAATATTGGAGAAATATAATCTATTTAATTTCTAAGATTTATGTAATAACCTCCTTGGTCATATATTCTTTTACCTGACACTTCAGCAGAATGAAAAAAAAAAACAGACATTTGTACAACAACCAAAAATAATAAAATATTGACATAAAAAAAAAACATTAAAGGGGGGGTTTAGTTTTTTTTTTTTTTTTTTAACACTACGAAATTGATTAGGATTAAAATGAGGAGGTAATTGTTTCACTTAGAAAAAAGCTTTATTGTTTTTTTATGTTTAAATTAATCTTGAGATTATTAATAAATTTGTAAAAATTTCACTGTAAAGAACAAAACTTTTTATTTTATGATAAGTATAAATAAGTATATTATAATCATAATTTTAAATGTGGAAAGAGAATATGTTTTCAACAAAAATGAAAGATTTAACTCTTGAAATTTAAGAGAGATTTAACTCTTTTTCTTTTTTTTTTTCATAACTCCTTAGAAATAATTTGATGCAATATTTTACAGTAACCGATTAACACGGCTAAGTGAGGTATTCTTATAATTTTACTGCAAATACTTCGTATTATACACAGTAATAATATAACATAATTAAACAATATTGGACAAATATATTCCATTTACGTTTCTAAGATTTAAATAATTACTACCATGGTCATACATATTTCTACCAGGGCACTTCAGAAGAATGAAAAAAAAACAGACATTTGAACAACAAAAATAATAATATGACATAAAAAAACATTAAAGGTTTAGTACACTACGAAATTGATTAGGATTAAAATGAGGAGGTAATTGTTTCACTTAGAAAAAAGCTTTATTGTTTTTTTTATGTTTAAATTAATCTTGAGATTATTAATAAATTTGTAAAAATTCAAATAAAAAACTATTTCTGTTTAAAATAAGTTATTAACATAAAATAACGGTATATTTCACAGAAAAAAGATTATTATTTTTGAAGTCTTTAAATTAATCTTTGTTTATTAATACATTGCAAAAATAATAAAAAATAAAATTTACTAATTTTCTGTAAAAAAATTTATTCATAATTATAATATTCATAAAAAAATCTTATTATTTTTAATTTTAAATATTATCATTTATTAATAACATTTGTAAATAATAATATCAAATAAAATATATATAAATTAAAATTTCTGTATAAATAATTATTAACATAATACATATACGGTAATAGCTTCACTTAGAAAAAAGTCTATTATTTTGAAGTCTTTAAATTAATCTTGAGTTTATTAATAAAAATAATAAAATCAAATAAAAAAAATGTTAAGATTTCTGTGCCTAAAAATTTATTAACATAAACATATGACGGTAATAGCTTCACTTAGAAAAAAGTCTTATTATTTGTTAAGTCTTTAAATGAATCTTGAGTTTATTAACACATTGTAAGCGGGACACATACTAGTACGTTTTCTGACTATTGATACTTGAGCGTGGGTCACGTACTTGTACGGGTTAGTGTAACATGATTTGTTTGTGGGTACAAAAATAACGGTATATACAGGAAAATGAAGCCGAATGTTCTTATCTACTACATAGATTGTGGAAATATTTTGACAAATAAAAACTGGTTTTTACATCAATCGATGCGGAACCACAGAACGGAAAAAAATTAAAACTATATACTACTATCTCTATTTGATATTTCATTTTTTCGATACTAATATAAATTTATCCACTAAAAAATATATTTTTTGTTTACGAAAACCTTATGGTTGTTATTTATATATTTCAATTTTTACATTTGTTTATATATTTCAATGTAAAATACGGCTAAGAAATGTAACAATTTTCGATCTATTGAGATTTAACTGAATAACTAAATTTACACGCTCTCTACAGGTTCAATTCCGCTGCGAAATGTACGGGCACACAATGTGTTAATAAATTTGTAAAAATTTCACTATAATTAATAAAACATTTCATTTTATGATAAATATAAAAAAGTATATTACAATGATAATCTAAAGTGTCAAAAGAAACTATGCTCCTTTCAAAAATATGATATAAACATTTCACATGTTTTCTTATAAAGATTAATTCTGAGCGTATTCATTTGATGTAATATTTTACACCAACCAATTAACATTGCTAAGTGAGGTATTCGCATAATTTTGCTGCGAATATTTCGTATTTAAGATAATAAGAATACTGTATTATTAAAGAAAAATAAGACAAATATAATCTATATATTCTTTATAAGATTTAAAGAATTACCTCCATGGTCGTATATTCTTCTATCCGGCACCTCTGCAGAATGAAAAAAAATCAGACATTTGTGTAACAAAATAATAGTATCAAATAAAAATATTAAAATTTCAGTACAGTACAGATGTGATTAACATTAAAATGTGGAGGGGATTGTTTTACATAGAAAAAGATTTATTTTTTAATTCTTTAAATTAATTTTGAGGTTATTAAATAATTTGTAAAAATTTCACACCAAGGAACAGAATATTTTATTTTATGTAAATTCAAAAGAGGATATTATAATAATAAATTTAAGCGTGGAATAAGAACATGTTTCCTGCAGAAAATATCATATAAACAATTTAATATTTTTTTCAAAAATTATGAATAACTCAGGACGGAATTATTTGATGTAATATTTTGCAGAAATGAATTAACAGTGAGATAATGTAATAATTTATTGCTAATACTTCGCATTGAAGATTGTAAAAATTTCACATAATTAAATAATAATTGGACAAATATAAATCTATTTTCTTTTTACAAGATTTAAATTACCATACCATATAATTAAAGGAAAATAAGACGAATAGAATCTATATAATATTTATAAGATTTAAAGAATTACCTCCGTGGTCATACATTCTTCTATACGGCACTTCTGCAGAATGAAAAAAATCAGACATTTGTGTAACAAAATAATAGTATCAAATAAAAAATATTAAAATTTCAGTACAGTACAAATGTGATTAACATTAAAAAGTGGAGGGAATTGTTTTACTTAGAAAAATATTTATTTTTTATTTCTTTAAATTAATTTTGAGGTTATTAATGAATTTGTAAAAATTTTACTCCAAGGAGCAGAATATTTTATTTTATGTAAATTCAAAAGAGGATATTATAATAATAAATTTAAGCGTGGAACAAGAACATGTTTCTTACAGAAAATATCATATAAACAATTTAATATATTTTTTTTAAATTATCAATAACCCAGGACGGAATCATTTGATGAAATATTTTGCAGTAACCAATTAACAGTGAAGTAATTCTAATAATTTTATTGCCAATACTTCGCACTGAAGATTGTAAAAAT
Organism: Pardosa pseudoannulata; assembly: GCA_032207245.1. Classification (NCBI taxonomy): domain Eukaryota; kingdom Metazoa; phylum Arthropoda; class Arachnida; order Araneae; family Lycosidae; genus Pardosa; species Pardosa pseudoannulata. The sequence continues at coordinate 21,131,397 of CM063497.1, forward strand.
TTCACATAATTAAATAATAATTGAAGAAATATAAAACTATTTTCTTTTTACAAGATTTAAATTACCATACCATATAATTAAAGGAAAATAAGACGAATAGAATCTATATACTGTTTATAGGATTTAAAGAATTACCTCCGTGATCATACATTCTTCTATCCGGCACTTCTGCAGAATGAAAAAAAATCAGACATTTGTGCAACAAAATAATAGTATCAAATAAAAAATATTAAAATTTCTGTACAGTACAAATCTGATTAACATTAAAATGTGGAGGTAATTGTTTTACTTAGAAAAAGATTTATTAATTCTTTAAATTAATTTTGAGGTTGTTAATGAATTTGTAAAAATTTTACTCCAAGGAACAGAATATTTTATGTAAATTCAAAAGAGGATATTATAATAATAAAATTAAGCGTGGAACAAGAACATGTTTCATACATAAAATATCATATAAATAATTTAATTTTTTTTTTCAAAAATTATGAATAACCCAGGACGGAATTATTTGATGTAATATTTTGCAGAAATGAATTAACAGTGAGATATTGTAATAATTTATTGCCAATACTTCGCATTGAATATTGTAAGAATTTCACATAATTAAATAATAATTGGACAAATATAAAAACTATTTTCTTTTTACAAGATTTAAATTACCATACCATATAATTAAAGGAAAATAAGACGAATAGAATCTATATACTGTTTATAGGATTTAAAGAATTACCTCCCTGGTCATACATTCTTCTATCCGGCACTTCTGCAGAATGAAAAAAAAAAAATCAGACATTTGTGCAACAAAATAATAGTATCAAATATAAATATTAAAATTTCTGTACAGTACAAATCTGATTAACATTAAAATGTGGAGGGGATTGTTTTACTTAGAAAAAGATTTATTTTTTAATTCTTTAAATTAATTTTGAGGTTATTAATGAATTTGTAAAAATTTCACTGCAAGAAACAGAATATTTTATTTTATGTAAATTCAAAAGAGGATATTATAATAATAAATTTAAGCGTGGAATAAGAACATGTTTCCAGCAGAAAATATCATACAAACTATTTAATTTTTTTTTCAAAAATTATCAATAACCCAGGACGGAATCATTTGACGAAATATTTTGCAGTAACCAATTAACAGTGAGGTATTGTAATAATTTTCTTGCCAATACTTCGCATTGAAGATTGTAAGAATTTCACATAATTAAATAATAATTGGACAAATATAAAAACTATTTTCTTTTTACAAGATTTAAATTACCATACCATATAATTAAAGGAAAATAAGACGAATAGAATCTATATACTGTTTATAAGATTTAAAGAATTACCTCCATGGTCATACGTTCTTCTATCCGGCACTTCTGCAGAATGACAAAAAATCAGACATTTGTGCAACAAAATAATAGTATCAAATAAAAATATTAAAATTTCAGTACAGTACAGATGTGATTAACATTAAAATGTGGAGGGGATTGTTTTACTTAGAAAAAGATTTATTTTTTAATTCTTTAAATTAATTTTGAGGTTATTAAATAATTTGTAAAAATTTCACACCAAGGAACAGAATATTTTATTTTATGTAAATTCAAAAGAGGATATTATAATAATAAATTTAAGCGTGGAATAAGAACATGTTTCCTGCAGAAAATATCATACAAACTATTTAATTTTTTTTTCAAAAATTATCAATAACCCAGGACGGAATCATTTGATGAAATATTTTGCAGTAACCAATTAACAGTAAGGTATTGTAATAATTTTATTGCCAATACTTCGCATTGAAGATTGTAAGAATTTCACATAATTAAATAATAATTGGACAAATATAAAAACTATTTTCTTTTTACAAGATTTAAATTACCATACCATATAATTAAAGGAAAATAAGACAAATATAATCTATATACTGTTTATAAGATTTAAAGAATTACCTCCGTGGTCATACATTCTTCTATCAGGCTCTTCTGCAGAATGAAAAAAAATCAGACATTTGTGCAACAAAATAATAGTATCAAATAAAAAATATTAAAATTTCTGTACAGTACAGATGTAATTAACATTAAAATGTGGAGGAAATTGTTTTACTTAGAAAAAGATTTATTTTTTAATTCCTTAAATTAATTTTGAGGTTATGAATGAATTTGTAAAAATTTCACTCCAAGGATCAGAAAATTTTATTTTATGTAAATTCAAAAGAGGATATTATAATAATAAATTTAAGCGTGTAATAAGAACATGTTTCTTACAGAAAATATCAAATAACAATATTTTTTTAATATTTTTTTCAAAAATTATGAATAACCCAGGACGGAATTATTTGATGTAATATTTTTGCAGTAACAAATTAACTGTGAGATATTGTAATAATTTTATTGCCAATACTTCGCATTGAAGATTGTAAGAATTTCACATAATTAAATAATAATTGGACAAATATAAAAACTATTTTCTTTTTACAAGATTTAAATTACCATACCATATAATTAAAGGAAAATAAGACAAATATAATCTATATACTGTTTATAAGATTTAAAGAATTACCTCCGTGGTCATACATTCTTCTATCAGGCACTTCTGCAGAATGAAAAAAAATCAGACATTTGTGCAACAAAATAATAGTATCAAATAAAAAATATTAAAATTTCTGTACAGTACAAATGGGATTAACATTAAAAAGTGGAGGGAATTGTTTTACTTAGAAAAATATTTATTTTTTATTTCTTTAAATTAATTTTGAGGTTATTAATGAATTTGTAAAAATTTTACTCCAAGGAGCAGAATATTTTATTTTATGTAAATTCAAAAGAGGATATTATAATAATAAATTTAAGCGTGGAACAAGAACATGTTTCTTACAGAAAATATCATATAAACAATTTAATATATTTTTTTTAAATTATCAATAACCCAGGACGGAATCATTTGATGAAATATTTTGCAGTAACCAATTAACAGTGAGATATTGTAATAATTTATTGCCAATACTTCGCATTGAAGATTGTAAGAATTTCACATAGTTAAATAATAATTGGACAAATATAAAAACTATTTTTTTTACAAGATTTAAATAATTACCTCTATGATCAGAAATTGGCATTTCTGCAGAATGAAAAAATTAACAATTTTGTACGAGTAATATAAAATTATCAAATAAAAAAATATTAAAATTTCAGTACACTATAAATCTGATTAACATTTAGATGTGGAGGCAATTGTTTGATTTTGAAAAATGTCTTTTTTCAAGTCTTAAAATTAATCGTGAGATTATTAATGAATTTTTAAACATTTCAGTCTAAGAAACAGAGCAGTCTATTTTATAATAAATTTAAAAAAGTATAATATAATGAAGATTTTCAGTGTCGAAAGCAACTATGTTTCTTTTAGAAAATATGATATGAGAGTTGTACTTGTTTTCTTATAGAAATAATGATTAATTCTGAAAGTATTCATTTTATGTAATATTTTACAGTAACCAATTAACAGAGCTAAGTGAGATATTCCTATAATTTTACTGTAAATGCTTCACATTCAAGATAGTAAGAATTTCACATTAATAAACAAAATTTGGACAAATAAAGTGAAATCCGCTTAATGGGATCACGGTTAATGTTATCAATCGCTTATTGTTATCGAAATCACTTGGTCTCGATTTTCTCTATTCATTCGTATGTTCAAATGATCGCTTTATGTCATCGTTACATCGGTTATTGTTATCAGTTTTCGAACCTCATTTTAACTGGCAAAGGAATATTCACAATATATTCAGAAAAAAACCCATTCTTTTCTTCCTCTTCGCTCTTGTTTTAATTTTCGAGAATTCTCCATCTGCCACCAAGGGAAAAGGATAAAAAACAAAGGAGTAGAGTTTTACACGTTCCTAGAATTTTTCCGAAATACGTACACCCTGCTGGTAGTCAATGGTTGTCAGATAAGCAGAAGGCAACACATTCTTATCGGAACTGAGAAGGAGCGTATTCTCATTTTATGCCTTGCTCGCTTACATGAAGCTTGTCGATATGGAAGCCAGAAAGTGAAATGATTTAACATTAAAACTAAATATCGACATTTTAAATCGTTATGACAAGTTACCAAATATGAGTCAGTGCAATGGTGCAGCTCAGTTAAATATTTCTCAGCTTCTGAATTGCATAGGAAGTGTCGAAACGTGGAGTACAACACCGCTCTGTTGACTTTAAAAAAACATTATGATTACGAACAATTTATCAATGAGCATCTTAGAAATAATTGTAGACAGTCAACAATTTTTCCCTTATTTTTATTATGTAAACAATTCTTTATGCCTTAAAAGATAATATACAGTACATAAATATAAGGTGAGCTTTTCATTTTATTTTGAAATGTAGTACATGTGAATTAAAGGGGGTGATAAATTTATCTAATATTGTATATCGTTTAATGTTATCAATCGGTTATTGTTATCAAAATGACGGTGTCCCAAACTGATCACAGTAAGCAGAGCACACTGTATAATCTATTTACTTTTAAAAGTTTTAAATAATTACCTCTATCATCATACATTCCTCTATCTGGCACTTCTGCAGAATGAAAAAACAGAGAGATTTGGACAATAAAATAATAATATGAAATAAAAAAAATATTAAAATTTCAATACACTGTAAATCTAATTAAGATTAAAATGTGGAGGTAATTGTTTCACTTAGAAAAAAAGCCTAAATATTTTTTAAATCTTTAAATTAATCTTGAGAGTATTAGTAAATTTGTAAATTTTTAACGATAAAGAACAAAATATTTTTTAATATGATAAATTCAAAAAAGCATATTATAAGTACGAATTTAAGTGTGAAACGATAATAGGTTTCGTACAGAAAATATCATATGAATGATTTAATTATTTGTTTTTTCGCAAAAATTATGTATAATCCAGGGCAGAATCATTTGATGTAATAATTTGCAGTAACCAATTAACAGTGCTAAGTGAGGTATTGTTATAATTTTACTGCCAATACTTCGCATTCAAGGCAATAAGAATTTTATATAATTAAACAAAAATTGAACAGATATAATATATTTTCATTATACAAGATTTAAATAATTACCTCCATGGTCGTACATTCCTTTATCTGGCATTCCGACAGAAAAAGAAATATTAGACATTTGTAGAACGAAAAAATATCAAAAATATAAATATCTAGTAAAAAATATTAAATTTTCAGTACACTCCAAAAATTTTTAACATTAAAATGTGGAGGGAATTGTTACACTTAGAAAAAAATCTTATTATTTAAGTCTTTAAATTCATCTCTAGATTATTAATGAATTGAATTTAAAGACTTGAATAATAAGAATTTTTTCTAAGTGTAACAATTCCCTCCACATTTTAATGTTAATAAATTGTGTTAATGTTAAAAAATTTATCATAAAATAAAATGTTCTGTTCCGTGAACTTAAGTGTTAATTGAGAATATGTTTCCTACAGAAAATATCATATGAACAATTATTAATTATTTGTTTTTCGCAAAATATTATGTATAATTCAGCGCAGAATCATTTCATATAATAATTTGCAGTAACTAATTAGCAGTGCTAAGTGAGGTATTGTTATAATTTTACTGCCAATACTTCGCACTCAAAGCAATAAGAATTTCATATAATTAAACAAAAATTGGACAAAAATAATGTATATAATTTTTATAATATTTAAATAATTACCTCCATGGTCATACTTTCCTCTACCTGGTACTTCTGCATAAGGAAAAAATAATCAGACATTTGCACAACAAAATTATAATATCAAATAAAAACATTAAAGTTTCAATACACTACAAAACTGATTAACATTAAAATGTGGAGGGAATTACTACACTTTGAAAAATAACCACATTATTTTTAAGTCTTTAAATTAATCTTCAGATTATTTATGAATAAATAATAATTTTACTACATGGAACAAATAATTTTATTCTATGAAAAATTCAAACAAGAATATTAAAACGATGTTTTAAGTGTCGAAAGAGAATATGTTTCTAACAATATCGTATGAATTATTTCCTTGTTTTCTTGCTAAATTAATGTGTAACTCCGGATGGAGTTATACATTTGTTCTAAAATTTCACAGTAACTAATTAACAGTGCTAAGTGAGGTATTCCTATAATTTTACTAACAAAACTTCGTATTATAGATATCACTGTATCTATATCCCTCGTTTTTCACAATTAATAAGGACCAGAACCTTCCGCGAAAGCTGAAAAACCGCGAATCTTCTTTTAGGATAAATTCAAAAAAGCATATTATAAGTACGAATTTAAGTGTGAAACAAGAATAGATTTTCTACAGAAAATACCATATGAACGATTTCATTATTTTTTTTTTCACAAAAATTATGTACAATCCAGTTGAAAATCATTTGATGTAATAATTTTCAGTAAACAATTAACAGTGCTAAGTGAGGTATTGTTATAATTTTACTGCCAATACTTCGCATTCAAGGTAATAAGAATTTCATATAATTAAACAAAAATTCAATAGATATAATCTATTTTCTTTTTACAAGATTTAAATAATTACCTCTGTGGTCGTACATTCCTTTATCTGGCATTCCTGCAGAAAAAGTAATATTAGACATTTGTAGAACAAAAAAAATATCAAAAACATACATATCAAGTAAAAAAATTAAATTTTCAGTACATTACAAATTTTTTAGCATTAAAATTAATGTAATAAATTTTAATTAAATAAAATCTTATTATTTAAGTTTTAAATTCATTCTATTATATACTGATATGAATTTAAAGTCTTGAATAATAAGAATTTTAAAGTGTAACAATTCCCTCCACATTTTAATGTTAATAAATTGTGTTAATGTTAAAAAATTTATTATAAAATAAAAGGTTCTGTTCCGTAAAGTAAAATTATTACAATCTCTAGATTATTAATGAATTTGTAATAATTTTACTTTCCGGAACAGAACATTTTATTTTATGATAAATTCAAAACAGAATATTAAAATTATGTTTTTAAGTGTCCAAAGAGACTATATTACCTTAAGTAAATATGATATGAACAATTAACTTGTTTTCTTATGAAAATAATGAATAATTCTGATTTTATTCATTTGATATAATATATCACATTATTCAATTAGCAGTGCTAAGGGAGGTATTCCTATATTTTTATTTTTCATATAAAAATAATCAAAATTTCATAAAATAACAATAATTATGATTATTCATTTGGTATAATTTATCTATTATTATTATTATTATTTTAATTCTCAAAACTAAACTTTAATTAATCTTAAGATTGTCAAAGATATTGTAAATATTTTACTCTAAGAAATGAAACTTTTTACTTCATAATAAATAAAATTTTTATCATCATGATTAAAAATCATGATAAAGATTGTTCCAGCACTCAACAAAACTTTTTAATTCAAGTTGTAGAGATAATTGTTCCACTTAGAAAAATGATTATTATTATTATTATTATTATTTTAATTCTCAAAACTAAACTTTAATTAATCTTAAGATTGTCAAAGATCTTGTAAATATTTTACTCTAAGAAATGAAGCTTTATACTTCATAATAAATAAAAAATTTATCATCATGGATAAAATCATGATAAAAATTGTTCCAGCACACAACAAAACTTTGTAATTCAAGTTGTAGAGATAATTGTTTTAATTAGAAAAATGCTGTTGTTATTATTATTATTATTATTATTTTAATTCTCAAAACTAAACTTTAATTAATCTTAAGATTGTCAAAGATCTTGTAAATATTTTACTCTAAGAAATGAAGCTTTATACTTCATAATAAATAAAAAATTTATCATCATGGATAAAATCATGATAAAAATTGTTCCAGCACACAACAAAACTTTGTAATTCAAGTTGTAGAGATAATTGTTTTAATTAGAAAATGATGTTATTATTACTATTATTATTATTATTTTAATTCTCAGAAAAAAACTTTAAGTAATCTTAAGATTATCAAAGATCTTGTAAATATTTTACTCTAAGAAATGAAACTTTTTACTTCATGATAAATAAAAAAATTATCATCATGATTAAAAGTCATGATAAAAAATTATTCCAGCACACAACAAAACTTTGTAGTTCACATTGTAGAGACTATTGTTTCACTTAGAAAAATGCTGTTATTATTATTATTATTATTATTATTATTATTTTAATTCTCAGAACTAAACTTTAATTAATCTTATGATTGTCAAAGATATTGTAAATATTTTACTCTAAGAAATGAAACTTTTTACTTCATGATAAATAAAAAAATTATTATGAAGTATCATATAAAAAATTATTAAACAAAAAAACTTTGTAATTACTTTAAATATTGTTATGAGAAAATGCTGTTATATTATTATTATTATTATTTTAATTCTCACCTAAGCTTTAATTAACCTCAAGATTATCAAAGATCTTGTAAATATTTTACTCTAAGGAATGAAACTTTTTACTTCATTGTAAATTTTAAAATGTTTAGAAAGGTAATATGTTCCATTAACAAAATTCAATATAAACGAATTACTCGTTTTCTTTTAAAAAATTAATGTGTAACCTCGAGCGGCTTTATTTGATGGAATATTTTACATCAACTAATTAACAGTACTAAATGGAGATTCATGAATAAATGAAACATTTATTTCATGATAAATTTAAAAAGTTTATAAAGGTAATATGTTTCATTAAGAAAATATGATATAAACGAATTATTAGTTTTTCAAAAAAAAATAATTTTTAACTCCTAGTGGATTCATTTGATTTAATATTTTACAGTACCCAATTATCAGTGCTAAGTGAGGAATTCCTATATTTTTACTCCATATAATATTTCTATACTTCGTATACTAGATCTCAAAATTCCTCATAATTACCTCTATACTCATACATTCCTCTATCTGGCACTCCTGCAGAAAGAAAAGAACAGACATTTGTAGAACAAAAGTTATAATATTAAGTAAAAATGTTAACGTTTCGATATACAACAACACTTATGGATATTAAAATGTAGAATTAACTATTTTATTTTGAAGAAAACGCCTTTTTATTTTTTTTTAAGAAATTCCTTTAGATTAGTTTTTATTCTTGAGAATTTTCATCATGTAACTATGCTATATTTTACTATATTATTTAAAGTGTATTAAAGTTATTATAACGTGTGCATAAACTTAAATAGTCAATAAATGTTAATATTACTACCTAATATATGACATTAACAGTGTTTTTTAGTAAAATACTTACCGCTTAATGCCTAGCCTTTTGTATTGGTACTTAAGATTCCCAAATAAAACGTTTTATTTCAAATTTTTAAATAACTTTAACAATATATTACACGAATACATACGAATTTTCATCGTGTAACTACGTTATATTTTACTATATTGTTTAAAGTGTATTAAAGTTATTATAACGCGTGCATAAACTTAAATAGTCAATAAATGTTAATATTACTAACTAATATATGGCATTAACAATGTTTTATAGTTAAATACTTACCGGTTAACGCGTAGCCTTTTGTATTTGTACTTAAGATTCACAAATAAAACGTTGTATTTCAAATTTTTAAATAGATTTAACAATATATTACACGAATACATACGAATTTTCATCGTGTAACTACGCTATATTTTACTATATTGTTTAAAGTGTATTAAAGTAATTTTTATAATGCGTACATAAACTTAAATAGTCAATAAATGTTAATATTTCTACTTAATATATGGCATTAACAGTGTTTTTTAGTGAAATACTGACCGCTTAACGCCTAGCCTTTGGTCTTTGTATTTAAGATTCCAAAATAAAAGGTTGTATTTCAAATTTTTAAATAGATTTAAAACCATAATACACTAACATTTTTAAAAATATATAAAAATCAATATATTTTCATAAAATAAATAGCATATATTATTTTAATTTTCTTCGTAAACTTAACAATATACTTGGGGTTTATCCTTCCATTTAAATAAATTATGGATCCTTCCTTTATATATTCCACTATTTTGGCCATCAGCGTGCTTGCTTGTCTATTCACTACCTCATAGAGGAAACTCACCACTCACAATTACGGAGTTAATACTGATTACGATAACTAAACTACAGAATAATTTCTTTTCGTAGTTTATATCTAGAAATTTTGTAGATCATATAAATTTTAAAAAATTTCCTTCTCTATACTTTGATGCATACACAAAATTGAAGCATGATCTGTCCAAAGGTGTTTCATAAAATTTTAAATGTTGATAATGATTAAGACACTCAAATAATGAATAATTTCTTTACATTTCTTTTCATAATTTATATCTAGACATTTTTAAGGATCATATAATTTTTTTTTTAATTTTCTTCTGTATACATTGATGCATACTGAAAATTGAAGTATGATCTATGCAAAAGTGTTTGGTAAAATTAAAAATGTTAATGCTTATTAAGATACTCAAATTAATGAGTATTTTCTCTTTCGTTAATTTTCATAATTTATATCTAGAGAATTTTGTGGATCATATAAATTTTATAAATCTTCCTTCTCTATACTTTGATGGATACTGGAAATTGAAGCATGATCTATCCAAAAGTGTTTCGTAAAATTTAAAATGTTAATGCAGATTAAGATACTCAAATTAATGAATAATTTCTTTATCCTTTGTGTTCATAATTTATATCTAGAGATTTTTGAGGATCATACAAATTTGATAAAATTTCCTTCTCTTAAATTTGATGCATACACAAAATTACACAATGATCTGCCCAAAAGTTTTTCGTAAAATTTAAAATGTTTATACTGATTATAACACTCACTTTAATGAATAATTTCTTTTCCCTCGTTTTCATAATTTATATCTAGAGATTTTTGTGGATAATATAAATTTGATAAATTTTCCTTCTCTATATCTTTATGCATACACAACATTGAAGCATGATCTGTCCAAAAAGTGTTTCTTAAAATTTAAAATGTTTGTACTACTTAATACACTCAAATTAACCAATAATATCTTTTCCTTTTTTGTCATATTTTATACCTAGAAATTTGTGTGGGTCATATAAATTTGATAAAATTTCCTTCTCTTAAATTTGATGAATGCATAAAATTACAGCATGATCTGCCCAAAAGTGTTTCGTAAAATTCAAAATAATTATACTAATTAAGACCCTCAATTAATCAATAATTTCTTTTCCTTACTATTCATAATTTATATCTAGAGATTTTCGTGGATCATATAAATTTTTTAAATTTTTCTTCTATATACATTGATGCATACTGAAAATTGAAGCATGGTCTATCCAAAAGTGTTTCGTAAAATTTAAAATGTTAATGCAGATTAAGATACTCAAATTAATGAATAATTTCTTTATCCTTTGTGTTCATAATTTATGTCTAGAGATGTTTGAGGATCATATAAAATTGATAAAATTTATTTCTCTTTAATTTGATGCATACACAAAATTACACAATGATCAGCCCAAAAGTTTTACTTAAAACTTGAAATGTTTATACTGATTATAACACTCACTTTAATGAATAATTTCTTTTCCTTTGTTTACATAATTTATATCTAGAGATTTTTGTGGATAATATAAATTTGATAAATTTTCCTTCTCTATATTTTTATGCATACATAAAATTTAAATATGATCTGTCCTAAAGTATTTCGTAACATTTAAAACGTTAAGGCTGATTACTCAAATTAAAGAATTTTTTTTCTTTCTTTTCATAATTTTTATGTAAAGAGTTTTGCGGATCCTATACACTTGATAAAACCTACTTCTCTAAAATTGATACATTCACAAAACTGAAGAATGATTTGGCTAAAAAGTTTTCACAAATTTTAAAATGTTAATTCTGATTAAAATACACCAATTAAAGAGCAAGTTATTTTAAATTTCTTTTCATAATTTTATAGCTTTTTGCTTTTTTTTATGATGGAAAAAATTATAAACAAGATTTGTAAAGATCACCAAAATTTCAACTATTTATAAAATTCAATCGAAAGTAATTTTGCACTAATTTCCTGCTGATACAGCATGTACCATGACAAATCATAAAAATATATAAAAACATAGGTACTTAAAAATATAAAAACTCATTTAAAAAATATTCGTAATTTTTATTCCTTTTTCAAATTAAATTTTGTGACAAGAATCTTCATCTAAAAAATCAAAAAAAAAATAAAAAAATTGTTAAAATTTGATGTTATACAAAATAAAACACCATCCATGATAATTTCTTTATATTAAATATATCTAAATTTTTTTGGATAATAATATTTTTAATTTATACACAAATTTTCATTTCCTATTTACAATAATACTTTAGACTTTTAAAGTTTTTTGAATTTTAATATAACAAATAAAAAAATATAAATAATATATAACTATAAAAATATAAAAAATTGATATATATAAAAACATATTAATATTGTTTATTTTTACAATAATTTGTAGAGAAAATCATATAAAATTTTACAAAAAAAAAAAAAAAACATAAAATTGTTAAATTTAATTACTAAAAAATAAAACTATATATGTTTTATTAAATTTTTGAATAAAAATTATTTATATAATATATTTTAAATACAATTATATATATTTACAATAAAATTTAAAAAATATATAATAACATTATATACTTTTATTAAATAAGATATATATAATATATATAATATATAATAAATATATAAATTAATATATAAATATAAATATATAACATATATATAAATATATTATATATTATATTTATACATATAATATATTAATTTTTTAAATATAGTAATAAAATTATAACATTATTATAAAATAAATAAAATATATAAAATAATATTATATATAATAAAATTATATATATTATATATAATATATATATTATATATATACATATTATAATATAAATAATTTACATATATATATATATATAATATATTATAATTATATATGTAATATATATAAATATATTTGTATATATATTTTTATATATATATATAATATATTATATATATATAATATATATTATATAAAAACATAATATATATATATATATATACAATATAAATATATATATATATATATATTATATATAATATACATATATATATATATATATATATATATATATATATATATATACATATATATATATATATATATATATATATATATACATGTAAGGAAATTCTCAGGCGTTTTCAAATCTGAAGTGAAGGGCTAAAAATTCCCGCGTCCTTTTTCATTCCACTTTTTAACCCCTAACCTAAATTGACCACAGGGCTACAGTTTAAGCCCTCAGAGAAGGACCTGACCAATTATAACTCTACATTGCCCTAGCGGACACTTTAGGAAATTTGTTAACACAAAGGAGATGCACGCTGTCGGAGGCATACGTTTTTTTCCACAGATGTTGACCCAGGTGTTAAAGGCTTATACATATAACTTCATGCTAGCTAACTCTTCAGTTTCTCCTGTCCCTATGATGAAGTGGGAACCCTTCCTCCAAAGTTATCTTAATAAAGGTCTTTAGCTGAAACGGTATCATTTTATGGCCATGACTGCAACCACCTATGGAGAAGTCGGTGTTGTAACATACATATATTCATACAGTTTTATACTATGAAATCCTTTTGCATTTTTAACAACAAAGACTTAAATATGAATGTTTCTTCTAAGAGATTTCCAAACGATGGCCGAATTGGTAGGACCCTGTTGTTGAGTAGGAGAGTTCGTAGGTTTGATAGAACAGATGAATTACAGACGCCAGCCCCTTCCATGGTTTTTTTTCCCCTTTTTTCCGACCAACAGAAAAACGCGTGTTTTGAAAATTCGCCAAGCAAAAAAACATGAGAACCGAATAATTACACCAGCCATAACTAAATTACTAAATCCCAGAAAATTATGAGAACAATAAAATACAACCTGACCTAGACCACACCAAGAATATCCTGATACTTTTTTAGAATTTCAAAAATACTAAGAACCGAAATAACTGCACCCGCCATAACTAAATTACTAAATCCCAGAAAATGATAAGAACCAAAAAAAAGAAGAACCTGACCTTGGCGACACCATCTGAAAGCCAAAAGAACAGCTAGTATGCAAATTTCTCAAATAGTGCCGGGTACTGACGTAAGAAATCACGTGAACACCAATGGGGGGCAAGAACACATCGGAGCTGCCATACCCTGCAGCAAACACATCAACCCACTCATCGCCTCAAATAACCACCAAAATCGCCAAATTTGATGAAAAAAAGCGGCATCTGTAATGCATCTGTCCCGAAATTATTGGCGATGTTTACTAAAACACAAAGGTATTTCATCCGAACAACATTGTATCCCTTGCTATTTGGGAGATTTTAATTGATGTAGATTGAGCCATTGTAATATGATTATATACATTTTCTTAATTAACCAAAAGCACTGAGAAACCGGCATTTACATTTATGAACAATTAATCCCTTAACAGTTTACAAAGCCAAGAGCTCCAAATTATTAAATATCAGCCATAATCAACCTTTAATGTTTCGTTATATCTAATATTTTTAAGCATTATACGCCTTTAATATATAAGAAATGGGTTCCACAAAAAGAGCTGGATAAAAATATAATATAAATTAAAATGAAGATACAGATTATTTGGATGCGGGAAGATCAGAAGAAAATGTTAGGCTACCATGCTCAAAGCTTTATCGCCAAGTTGGCGGGCGCACACTATTCTTCAGTCAAGCCAAGTTCAGTCAAGTCATCTCTTTAATATACTAACCTTAAATACTTAAAAAATAATAAAAAATATTCTTAAAATATGTATTTATGGCATGATTTTTTTGTTCGTTGAAACTATTCTCAATTGCACGCTTGTTTACAAGAAATATTTTGCACACAAATCTGAAATTTTAAGTTCTTAATGAAGAACATACTTGCAAAATTGAATGTAACTTTAAAAAACCATAAGTTGAAGCATATTTTGTAATTTAAAAACATGTTTATAATTATGTCCCCTTTTAACATATACTTACCTCTCTAAAACAAAAATGACTGGGTAAAAATATATTTGAGTATGCCCCCTTGACGAAATTAGCGATTTTTGTTTGGTTCCAATCCAAAATTAACCTTACCAGCAGACATGCAACATAGAACTAACTGACCTATGAAATAGCATATACCGTTGAACATTAAAAAATAACCCTTATTCCAGTTCGGGGGACCCACCGAACCAAATTCATTGAACAAGCCAATCCTGGGCGATATTGC
>CM063497.1:21151640-21159140 GCA_032207245.1 Pardosa pseudoannulata
GAAACAAACTGGCGAATTATTTTTTAATAATGTATAAAAGTTATGCATGCAAAAGATCTTTTATGTCAAAATTTTTAAAAATAACATAGGATTTTAGATTAACTCTGTTTTAAAATACATAATATAATAGTACACATTTTGGCGACGAATAATTATGTTTGAATTTTTCTCTTTGTTAAGGTTTTATCCAAACTTATCAAAATATCAAAATTACTTCCTATTGGGGGGCGTGACAATATTTGCTTATATAATTAAAAGTTTTATTTTAAATATTTGGATATACAATAGACTCCGCTTAATGTGATCGCGGTTAATGTTATCAATCGCTTATTGTTATCGAAATCCCTTGGTCCCGATTTTCTCTATTCATTTGTATGTTAAAATTATCGCTTTATGTGATCGTTACATCGGTTAATGTTATCAGTTTTCGAACCTCATTTTAACTGGCAAAGGAATATTCACAATCTATTCAGAAGGAACCCATTCTTTTCTTTCCCTTCGCTGTTGTTTGAATTTCCGAGAATTCTCTTCTTCAACCTAGGGAAATGGGGAATGAACAAAGGATTGGGGTGTGGCATGTTCCTGGAATTATATATATATATATATATATATATATATATATATATATATATATATATATATATATATATATATATATATATATATATATATATATATATATATATATATATATATATATATATATACCCCTGCTACTGGTCAATGGTTATCAGACAAATAGAAAGCAAAGCATTATTATCGAAACTGAGAAGGAGCGTATTCCCATTTCATGCCTTGCTCGCTTACTTGCAGTCTGTCGATATGGAAGCCACAAAGCGAAAGGATTTAACATCAAAACAAAAGATCGAAATTTTATATCGTTATGGCAGGTTGATTATGATTACGAACAATTTATCAATGAGCTTATAATTATATATCAATTGTCTGGAAATTTTATGAAATACGTTAAATGCTGTAGAAAAATAAAAGATTTTTTAAACAACTGTATGACTAAGATTTTTTTTTAAACACAAAATTGAAAATTCAAAAATTTGAAGTCCTGAATAGCATATGTGTCCTCAAATGATTTAGGTTACAATAAATTAATAATATATGGATATACCCTAGGCTTTACTTTATAACTCTTATGTTGGTCAGTATGTTTGATATAAAAAGATAATTTACAATAAACTTGAAATTTGTTATGTATTCAAAAATATTTTTAGGAATTTGAAAATATAAACAATTTTATACAAACATTTTGATACCCTCAAAACCTAATTTATATGAATTTCCTTGATATATCTTAGGAAGGGTTGTTTTATATACAAAAACGTGTATAATACTTTAGAAACTGTGAAATATGCCAAATACTATAAAAAAAATACACACCTATATAATCAATTTTTTCTTTTAAGTGTTTTAGACAGCTGAAAATTCATTATAGAGATATTATAGAGATTCTCCAAGATTTTTTTTACTTGATATCCAGTATCAGGGGAATAAATAGTGTACTCAGCTTAATGTGATCCGTTTGGTACACCCTCATTTTGATAAAAATAACCGATTGATAACAGTAAACGATGTGCAAAATTAGATAAATTTACCTCCTCCTTTAATTCACACGTACAAAATTTCAAAATAAAATGAAAAAACTCATATATTTATGTACTTATATTATCCTTTAAAACATAAGAATTGTATACATAATTAAAATAATTGATCAATTGTTGACTGTCTACAATTTTTTCTAAGAAGCTCATTGATAAATTGTTCGTAATTATAATGTTTTCTAAAGTCATCGGAGCGGTGTTGTACTCCCCATTTCAAAACTTTCAACGCAATTCAGAGACTGAGAAATGTTGAACTGCTCTGCAGCATTGCGCTGACTCATTTTTGATAACCTGTCATAACGATTTAAAATTTCGACCTTTTGTTTTAATGTTAAATCATTTCGCTTTCTGGCTTCCATATCGACAAGCTGCATGTAAGAGAGCAAGGCATAAAATGTGAAGACGCTCCTTCTCAGTTCCGATAAGAATGTGTTGCCTTCTACTTATCTGACAATCACTAACCACCAGCAGGGTGTGCGTATTTCTGAAAAATTCCAGGAACTTGTAATACCCCACTTCTTTGCTTTTTATCCTTTTCCCTAGGTGGAAGAGAGAGAATTCTCGGACATTAAAATAATATCGAAAGAAAATAAAAGTTTGGGTTCCTTCTGAATACATTGTGAATACTTCTTTGCCAGTTAAAATGAGGATCGAAAACTGATAACATTAACCGATGTAACGATCACATAAAACGATCATTTTAAGATACAAATGAATAGCAGAAATCGGGAACAAGTGATTTCGATAACAATAAGTGATTGATAACATTAACCGCGATTACATTAAGCAGAGTCCACTGTACATAATATTTTTGAACATGAAAATATTTAAACGGGTAAATTATTTCACTTTTTACATTATTATGAAGCAAAGAGTGCTATAAAGAAATTATGATTCATAGTACAATATTTTCAAGATTGTTTTAAAATACTTTAAATAGCAATAAAATCCTACCATAAGGTTTTTTACCAGTCTTTTTGAAGTCTAGTCCTGTAAAAGTAAAAAAAAAGACATTTATGTATTTAAAAAACTATAGGAATCACTATATGCTTTCTGATCAAATATTGCATCATAATTGCAAAATTTTATACACCAACAATTCAAATAAAGTGGTCCCAGGACTATTAAAGCTTAAATTTTCATTTTATTAAAAACTATATGCTATAGGCTGAGATATTCTTGAGAAGTTTTATATCATATGTACTCTCAAATATTTTAACTTGCAATACATTAATAATACCTGAAAATTCATTAAATTTTTACTTTTACCCTGACGAAAGCCAGTCTCTGTAAAATAACTAAATAAAATTACAATAACTTTCAAACATTTTATACATATATATACTATATTAATGAAATTTTAAAACAAAGACAATTTCATATAAAAACTTAGCAACATTAACCCTTTAAAACATGAGTTTCTGTCAGAAAAACTAGTGAAAAGTGATAGAATTTTTTTAGACAGAAAATGTATATATTAGTATAGTGTAGGTTATATTTTCCAATTTCAGTTGTGAGGAATAACTAAGAACAGGTTATCTGCCAAAATAAATTTTTTTAAATCCATTACTTTTCATGACTTTCCCTGATTTATCGGATCATTTTCCATGACTTTAAAAAGCTTTCGTTAAAGTATATATGAATAAAACTACTGATGTACATATAAATAAAATATATGCTTTTAGAGAAATTACAGGAATTTTATCATAAATAAACTATAAACTTACTTTATAAGTGTTAATAAACTCACATACATAAAAATAAATTGTTGTATCTACATACCTAAGTTTAATTATATAGCAATTTTTCAATTGAAATGTTTCCAATTTGAATTCAGGGTACTTTGGTATTATCCAGGTGACCACGAATAATAGCCAAACATGATAACCCTATAATGTTTATGCACAATATCCCTAGAGATAAACGTATATTTTGTGCAAAAAATCTTAACTAATTTTTATTAAAAAATAATGAATATTATATTAATAAAATTTTAATCTATAATTTAAGAAAAAACCAGAATAATATACATTTACCCACCCATTAAGCTTTCTTGCTTTGAATTTCCTTAGAGAACAAATTTTACTTGGCAATGGGGTCAATAGGATAATACATAA
Organism: Pardosa pseudoannulata; assembly: GCA_032207245.1. NCBI lineage: Eukaryota > Metazoa > Arthropoda > Arachnida > Araneae > Lycosidae > Pardosa > Pardosa pseudoannulata. The sequence continues at coordinate 21,155,371 of CM063497.1, forward strand.
ATACCAAATTCAGTAACTTCAGCCAAATAACAAGTAAAAATATAATTAAACAATTCATTTTTTTAATCGGTAGTTTAGCGGATCCATGACTTTCCATGACTTTTACTCATTTTACTTGAAAAATCATGACTTTTGATGACAAAATTAATCCATTGTCTAAACCCATGATTTTCCATGACTTTCCCTGACTTTCCAGGTGTAAGAAGCAGGGGGTGGGGTAAAAGTTATAAACAATTATTATACAAATAAAGTATAAATTATTGGATTACACGTTTATTTTGTAGTTCCAAATATTAAAATTAAATTACTTAATACAAGCAAACACTTAATTAAAATTAACTTATGATACTTTTATGATACTTGACACAATAAAAGTGCATATATTAACTTTTCCATATCAAACAACTGCTTTATAATTAAGAATTCCTAACAAACTTATAGCTAATCATCAAAATGAACTACGTGTTTTGTACAAGAAAACTGCTACATAGTGGTGCCATCTATGGTAAATAAGTTTAACTATAATCTAGCTTATCTATTTTTACGAGAGCGGATCTCAGACTGGCATTAGAAATTAAAATAATACGAAATACAAGATCGACCTTGTCAGACACAATACAATTACTGCACAATTATTTTCGAGTGCAAATACTATAAGTAGATTTACTTAACCTGCTTTTTAAGGATCAGATTCAGTGCTATAAATCTTGAAAAAGTGTAAGAGTCATAGTCCAATGTCACAGTCCGGACAAAATTACCTACTCTCTTTTCTAATTCTTTTACCGCTGTCATTTTTGATTAGTGAACACACATAGAACTGGTTTGCACGCCTTAGTTTTTTGTCGGTAAGTGGTATTACTCTAAAAAGTGTCTCTAGGTCAGTCACCCAAAAACTCAAGCTAAAGTTAAGCTAAAAACTTACGAAGTAACTCAAAACCTATAAGAAAGCCATTACACTTTGAAATACACTTTGAAAACTTACATATTGTAGACATCTTATACGAGCAATTCGGCATTAAAAATACAAAATATACAGCCAACACTGCGAACGACACTGAACGACTGTGAAAACACTGTGAACGACAAAGAAATCAGATTGCCCGTACACCGTGCAGGCAAATCCTAAAAGACACGGTAATCGAGCCCCTACAGTGTACGTGCATGAAAGGCAAGAGGTTAACAACTGGTTAAAGAGTTGCGTTCCGTTCGATAAAAAAAACAGCCACATACAAAACCAAAATCTGATATTACTGAAGAATCTATGCAAGATGCCAAAAAGAGTTTGTTGCCAAGCTTCTAAATTTAGAAACAAAAATGTAGATATTTATTCCGACGGTAAAATACATGTATGATAAAAGTATACAAAATACATAAAACGGATTTTTCCGAACTGTGCATTAAAATGCGTAAGAAATCTTGACTAGTAAAAACCTAATCTATCAATTAAGTGGTCATACCACTCTTAAAAGTCGAAAACATATTTATCACTATCATATAACCCGTCATATGACGGGATCAGCAAAATTTTTAATGTTCTAGAACTGTAAAGTACCCTATAAAGCAGGTAAAAAATAGTTTGTTTTTTGGCTGAGAATTATCTGGTAGACCCTCAATAATTTGTTTGTTCTAAATGACCACCTGTTAGTTGCCAACTTTGATTTATCTTTTCATATTACGTGATAGAATGAACATAAGAGGTTTTAATATTGATAGAGATTATTTGGCGGTATGAATGAATGATGTCCAATTGAGCGAATCGATGGCAAACAGTGTGGTTATGTATAAGAATCAAACACACAAACGAACAATCTTCTTAATTTTCAAATATATATAACTTAATCAATAGATGTTTATCAGTCCGCGAAATAGACTTCTAGACTTTTATGAAAAGAATTTGTTGTTAATACCTTGCGATTCTCTTCTTCAACCTAAAGAAAATGGGGAATGACAAAGGATTGGTGTATTACACGCTCCTAGAATTTTTCAGAAATACACACACCCTCCTAGTGGTCAATGGTTGTCAGATAAGCAGAAGGCAACACATTATTATCGGAACTGAGAAGGAGCGTGTTCACATTTTATACCTTGCTCGCTTATGTGCAGCTTGTCGATATGGAAGCCAGAAAGCGAAATGATTTAACATTTAAACAAAAGATCGAAATTTTAAATCATTATGACAGGTTGATTATGATGACGAACAATTAATCGATGAGCTTCTTAGAAAAAATTGTAAACAGTCAACAATGGATCAATTTTTTAATTATGTATACAACTCTTATGTTTTAAAGGATAACATACAGTACATAAATATAAGGTTATTTTTTCATTTTGTTTTGAAATGCAGTACGTAGAAATTAAAGGGGGGGGGAATTTATCTAATTCTGCATATCGTTTATTGTAATCAAAATCACGTCATCCCAAACTGATCACATTAAGCGGAGTACATCGTATTTTTTCATGGATTATAACAGTTTAATGTCTAAATTAAAATAAGTATAATTTCTATATAAATGCAGAGTAGTTTTTGTGTAACAACCCATTTTTATATTAATGGGGGTTAATTTGGCCCAGCACGTGGTTTTAGGTATATCAACTGCCGTAGTCTAAATATGTACATATGTAAAGTACAGTAGAAAATGTAAATGTTTTTAAACAGCTATATAATCAAGATTTTCTTTCAAGCTCAAAATTAAAGATTTCAATTATTTAATAACATGTGTGCCCTGAAATATTTTATGTTGCAATAAATTAATAATACCTGGATATTTCCGATGCTTTTCTTTATATCTCTGATGAAGGTCATTATCTGTGAAATAAATAGATACATTTTCAATAATTTTGGAACAATTCATACATAAAAGCAATATTTGAAGAAAATTTGAAGATATAGCACATTTTATACAAAAAGCTTAAAAGATTAGGTGATTAAATAACTCAGTATGTATGAATTTCTTTTATATATGTCACAGAATATTGTCAAACAGAATATTACCAAAGTATGTAAAATATCCTGGAAATTCTATAAAATAAGTTAAATATTTTAGAAAAAAGGAAAATTTTCTAAACAGCTGTAAGATCAAGATTTTTTTAGTGATTTAGACATCAAAAAATTAATTATAGAGATTCGCTAAAATTTTCGTTTTAAATACTGTAGAAAAAAATACATTCATTATAAAGATCCTGTAAGATTTTTTTAAAGCTGTAGATAGCAATGAATCGGAGATTTGAAATAAAACTTGAGAGAAAGCTGGAACATAGCTTTGCAATACAGTATTTTCAAAAAATTGAAAAATTTCTAAACAGCTGTATAATCAAGAATTTTAAATGCTTTAGACAGCAAAAAAATCATTATAGAGGTTCTCTGAGGTTTTTCTTTTAAATGCTTTAGGAAAGAATACATTCATTATAGAGATCCTCTATGATTTTTTAAGGTTTCAGACAGTAATAAATTATTATATAGATTCTCTAAAATTTTTCTTTTAAAGGCTTTAGAAAAGAATACATTCATTATACAGATTCTCTATGATTTTTTAAAGGCTTTCGACTTAATATCTTAATAATAAATTCATTATTCAGATTCTCTAAGATTTTTCTTTTAAAGGCTTTAGACAGCAATGAATCGGAGATTCGAAATTAAATTTAAGAGAAAGCTGGGACATAGTATTTCCAATACAATATTTTAGAAAAATAAAAAATTTTCTAAACAGCTGCATAATCAATATTTTTCTTTAAAGCTTTAGACAGCAAAAAATTCTTTATAGAGATTCTCT
>CM063497.1:21164140-21191640 GCA_032207245.1 Pardosa pseudoannulata
TATAACGAACTGTAATAAAAACTATACGACTTGTGAAATTACAAAAAAAATTAAATATTTTTAAATTAAATTTATAAATACAAGCATTTATCCCGTCATATGACGGGATAAGTAAAATTTTTAATTTCCCAACATCGTAAAGTACCCTATAAGGCAGGTAAAAAAATTGTTTGTTTTTTGGCTGAGAATTATCTGGTATACCTCAATAATTTGTTTATCTTCATACTCCTCTAAAGTCTCCCGATACTGTGAATGCAGTTGAGAGTCACGTTGAATTCATTTAGTCAAACTGTGTGGTTATGTATAATAAACAAACACACAAACTAACAAACTTCTTAATTTTTAAATATATATAACTTAAATGTTAGATATTTATTAGTCCGTGAAATAGGCTCCTAGACTTTTATGAAAAGAATTTGTTGTTAATACCGGTGATAAAATTTTCATTGCAACAAAAAACAATCGATGATTAAATTTAAAACTATCACATATGTACCTAATCTATTATTTTAGCCAAATATAAAAGAATATTAATCACAATTGATAGCACTTATTATTTATTTGCAATTTATATTACCCTAATAATATCGGATAAGCTTTAAATAACTGGAAACCTTCATACAACGGTTAAAGAAAATAATATCACTACTTTTGGTGATAATCAAATGTAAGAACCAAAAAATTGTCAAGTGATTAAGATAGCATCCCCTACATGATAATAGCCTAAGTTATCCGTCCGTCTGTTGACGAATGTATGAAGCGGTTGGGCCTAGAATGAATAGAGGCATCCATATTGGATTCTTTATAATTTAAGGTTAGCAAAATTCAAAGCGAGTCTTTAAAACGTTCCAAATCCACCCCCTTTTCGATTGTTTAATGCCTTTATTTTAAGCCCTATTTTCACCGGTTAAGAGCAGGTGATTAAATTTATCAATTTACCACATAGTAAGTAGGTAAATAATAACACTTTTTCTAGTATTATAACGTCATTCTATCTCATTTAATCATTTCTTATTTTAAATCATTTAAATATCGTCTGCATTATTTTCATGCGTTATAATTTTATTTTATATTTGGCTTAAATAATAGATTAGGTACATACGTCATAATTTTAATCATCGATCATTATTTTTGAAATGAAAATTTTATCGCCGGTATTAACAACAAATTCTTTTCGTAAAAGTCTAGGAGTCTATTTCACGAACTAAAAAATATCTAACATTTAAGTTTTATATCTTAGAAAATTAAGAGGTTTGTTCGTTTGTGTGTTTGTTTTTTATACATAACCACACCGTTTGCCATCGATTCGCTCAATTTTACCGCCAAATAATCGCTGTCAATACTAAAACCTCTGCTCTCCATCCTATCACGTAATATGAAAAGATAAATTAAAGTTGGTAACTAACATGGGGTCAGTAAGGATAAACAAATTATTGAGCGTGTACCAGATAATATTCAGCCAAAAAACAAACCATTTTTTACCTGCTTTATAGGGAAGTTTGTTCGTTTGTGTGTTTGTTTTTTACACATAACGACACGGTTTGCAATCGATTCGCTCAATTATACCGCCAAATAATCACTGTCAATATTAAAACCTCAGCTCTCCATCCTATCACCTAATATGACAAGATAAATTAAAGTTGTGTGGTCAGTAAGGATAAACAAATTATTCAGGTTGCACCAGATAATCCTCAGCCAAAAAATAAACTATTTTTTACCTGCTTTATAGGGAAGTTTGTTCGTTTGTGTATTTGTTTTTTATACATAACCACATGGTTTGCAATCGATTCGCTCAATTTTACCGTCAAATAATCACTGTCAATACTAAAACCTCTGCTCTCCATCCTATCACCTAATATGACAAGATAAATTAAAGTTGTGTGGTCAGTAAGGATAAACAAATTAGTCAGGTTGCACCAGATAATCCTCAGCCAAAAAACAAACCATTTTTTACCTGTTTTATAGGGAAGTTTGTTCGTTTGTGTGTTTGTTTTTTATACATAACCACGCGGTTTGCAATCGATTCGCTCAATTTTACCGCCAAATAATCGCTGTCAATATTAAAACCCCTGCTGTCCATCCTATCACGTACTGTGACAAGATGAATTAAAGCTGGCAACTAACATGTGGTCAGTAAGGATAAACAAATTAGTCAGGTTGCACCAGATAATCCTCAGCCAAAAAACAAACCCTTTTTTACCTGCTTTATAAAGAAGTTTGTTCGTTTGTGTGTTTGTTTTTTATACATAACCACGCGGTTTGCAATCGATTCGCTCAATTTTACCGCCAAATAATCGCTGTCAATATTAAAACCCCTGCTGTCCATCCTATCACTTAATATGAAAAGATAAGTTAAAGTTGGCAACTAACATGTGGTCAGTAAGGATAAACAAATTATTGAGGTTGAACCAGATAATCCTCAGCCAAAAAACAAACCCTTTTTTACCTGCTTTATAAAGAAGTTTGTTCGTTTGTGTGTTTGTTTTTTATACATAACCACACTGTTTGCCATCGATTCGCTCAATTTTACCGCCAAATAATCACTGTCAATATTAAAACCTCTGCTCTCCATCCTATCACGTACTGTGACAAGATGAATTAAAGCTGGCAACTAACATGTGGTCAGTAAGGATAAACAAATTATTGAGGTTGTACCAGATAATCCTCAGCTAAAAAACAATCCATTTTTTACCTGCTTTAAAGGGAAGTTTGTTCGTTTGTGTGTTTGTTTTTTATACATAACCACACCGTTTGCCATCGATTCGCTCAATTTTACCGCCAAATAATCACTGTCAATATTAAAACCTCTGCTCTCCATCCTATCACGTACTGTGACAAGATGAATTAAAGCTGGCAACTAACATGTGGTCAGTAAGGATAAACAAATTATTGAGGTTGTACCAGATAATCCTCAGCCAAAAAACAAACCCTTTTTTACCTGCTTTATAAAGAAGTTTGTTCGTTTGTGTGTTTGTTTTTTATACATAACCACACCGTTTGCAATCGAATCGCTCAATTTTAACCGCCAAATAATCACTGTCAATATTAAAACCTCTGTTCTCCATCCTATCACGTAATATGACAAGATAAATTAAAGTTGTCAACTAACATGTGGTCAGTAAGGATAAACAAATTATTGAGGTTGTACCAGATAATCCTCGGCTAAAAAACAAAACATTTTTTTACCTGCTTTATAGGGAAGTTTGTTCGTTTGTGTGTTTGTTTTTTATACATAACCACACGGTTTGCAATCGATTCGCTCAATATTACCGCCAAATAATCACCGTCAATATTAAAACCTCTGTTGTCCATCCTATCACCTAATATGACAAGATAAATTAAAGTTCTGTGGTCAGTAACGATAAACAAATTAGTCAGGTTGCACCATATAATCCTCAGCCAAACAATAAATCATTTTTTACCTGCTTTATAGGGAAGTTTGTTCGTGTGTTTGTTTTTTATACATAACCCCACGGTTTGCAATCGAATCGCTCAATTTTAACCGCCAAATAATCACTGTCAATATTAAAACCTCTGTTCTCCATCCTATCACGTAATATGACAAGATAAATTAAAGTTGGCAACTAACATGTGGTCAGTAAGGATAAACAAATTATTGAGGTTGTACCAGATAATCCTCGGCTAAAAAACAATCCATTTTTTACCTGCTTTATAGGGAAGTTTGTTCGTTTGTGTGTTTGTTTTTTATACATAACCACACTGTTTGCCATCGATTCGTTCAATTTTACCGCCAAATAATCACTGTCAATATTAAAACCTCTGCTCTCGATCCTATCACCTAATATGACAAGATAAATTAAAGTTGGTAACTAACATGTGATCAGTAAAGATAAACAAATTACAGAGCGTGTACCAGATAATATTCAGCCAAAAAACAAACCATTTTTTACTTGCTTTATAGGGAAGTTTGTTCGTTTGTGTGTTTCTTTTTTATACATAACCACACCGTTTGCCATCGATTCGCTCAATTTTACCGCCAAATAATCACTGTCAATATTAAAACCTCTGCTCTCCATCCTATCACCTAATATGACAAGATAAATTAAAGTTGGCAACTATCATGTGGTCAGTAAGGATAAACAAATTATTGAGGTTGTACCAGATAATCCTCGGCTAAAAAACAAACCATTTTTTACCTGCTTTCTAGGGAAGTTTGTTCGTTTGTGTGTTTGTTTTTTATACATAACCACACGGTTTGCAATCGTTTCGCTCCATTTTGGACATCACTCATATATACCGGCAAATAATCACTGTCAATATTTAATACTCTGGTGTCCATCCTATCCCGTAATTCGGTAAGATAAATTAAAGTTGAAAACTAACATGCGGCCAGTAAAGATAGGTAATCAAATTATTAAGAGTGTACCAGATAATTCTCAGCCAAAAATCAAACCATTTTTTACCTGCCTCATAGGGTACTTTACAATTCTGGAAAATTAAAAATTTTACTGATTCCGTCATATGCTAGTAGATAAAGATACATTTTTAAATTTGGAAATTTGAGCAGGATAATGCTTTGATTGATATCCTATTTTCTATAGTTTTTTTTATCATAAGATGCTTTCAAGAAAACAGTAAGCTCAAAGGATTACCCGATTTGTACACTTTTGTATACCTATACTTTAGATGGAAAGAAATTAATAATACCTATAGATTCTCCAGGCTTTTTATTATCGCTGTTTCGATCATCAGTATCTGCAGAATAAATAGATAGCATGTTTGTATTTCAAAAAAATAAATAAATAAACTCCTACACTCTAAATAAAATTTAAACTTACAGATTATTACACACTTTCCATTATTGTTAAGTTTTATTACGAAATTGTAATTTACAAAACAAATTTATAAAGACATTTTTAACACTTGGCATGCGGGTATTCTTCATCGCCAACTTACGAGTGCAGCGGGCTTTTTTTCGTGAATCGCGCGAAAGTTTAGTTATTCAGAAAAATCGCAGTCAATCGAAAACTACTTTGTTTTTATGAACGAAACTTTTTTTATTTTACACTTTAATATATACTGTAAGATTATTTAACACAAAAAAACACAATATTTTTACGAAATCACAAAAGTAAAGGATTTTTAAAATTAAAGTCCGATAATCTGTCAGTGCCTATTTCTTCATCACTACCTTTGTCATTTTATCAATTTTGTATTCAACAATAAAAAACCAAGCTTCAAATTGACAAAACACGACTTGTACGTTCTGGAGCTAGGAATTCGATTGAAGACGAAATAACGCAACAAAAGACCGAGTCACTCGACAATCATAACTTGTGGAAAGAAAAGAAATGCAAAGCGTTGCATGGCAACGCGAACAACACTCATATAATGTCCCACATCCATATAATTATACGTATTTAGTAGATTTGTGGTGGTTAGCGGGTATCCACCCCAAATCTACTAAATACGTATTTTTAAGTGACCCATGCTCCAGTGACAGACTGAAAAACACGTAAAAATACGTTGCCCGCACGCGAAGTGTTAAAACACTTTAGATAGCAACTAAGTCCTACCATCCGAAACATGCCTACCATTCCTTCCAACTGGAGATTTTGTGTGATTTTCATCACTTTTTCGAGTGTCCTGACCTACAAAAAAGGGTAAAATTATATAAATCATCGCATTTCTAATTAAAAGCAATAATTCATATGAAAATAACTCAAATTCTATGAACTTCTTTGATACGATGCCACAAAGTTGTTTGTGCTATGAACTAAATCGTATATAATATTTTGGAAATTCTATAAATAAAATTAAACATTGTGGAAAAAATAAGATTTCTTTCAAACTGCAATTATGTAATAAAAATTATTCTTTTCGAATTTCTAAATGCCTTTCAATCTCTAAAGTCTTCATTTTTATATTTAATCAAATAGAGGCTGTTTTAATGAAGATTTCCTCTGAAAACGAAATCAAAATTGGTTGAAATGGATCATTATGATTATCAAGCAATTTTGATTTTGTTTTCAGAGCAAACCTTCATTCTTATATTTAATCAAATGTAGGCTGTTTAAATGAAGATTTGCTCTGAAAACAAAATCAAAATTCCTTGATAATAGCTCATTATGAATTATTAAGAAATTTTTATTTTGCTTTCAGAGCAAATCTTTATTTTTATATTTAATCAAATATAGTCTTTTTTAATGGAGATTTGCTCTTAAAGCAAAATCAAAATTCCTTGATAATAGACAATTATAAGTTATCAAGGAATTTTGATTTTGCTTTCAGAGCAAATCTTCATTTTTATATTAAATCAATTATAGGCTGTTTTAATGAAGATTTGCTCTTAAAGCAAAATCAAAATTCCTTAATAACAGATAATTATGAGTTATCAAGGAATTTGTTTTTTGTTTTTTGAGCAAATCATTAATTTTAAATTTAATCAAATATAGGCTGTTTTAAAGAAGATTTGCTCTGAAAGGAAAATCAAAATTCCTTGATAATAGATCATTATGAATTATCAAGGAATTTTGATTTTGCTTTCAGAGCAAATCATTACTTTTAAATTTAATCAAATATAGATATTTTAAAGAAGACATATATATATATATATATATATATATATATATATATATATATATATATATATATATATATATATATATATATATATATATATATATATATATATATATATATATATATATATATATATATATATATAAAGGATTTGGGTTATATAAATAAATGTGGGAATTTTAATTTAAACTAATTACGTCTGTGATGACTGTACGCGTGGTGGCGTCAAATATTTTTGAAAAAAAATTTCCTTATTTATGTATCAAATCTGTCCAATTTATAATTTATTTAAAAACATTTTACATTTCTTTCATTAACTTCTTTAAAATAAGACAATGTATGCATGTCGCCTAGTATAAATATCTATTATTTTCACTCAAATGTTTTATTTTTCTGAGAGAATCGGTATTACTATAGCCGACACTATAACCCACACTATAGCCGTCTTATTGTGATTCATCTATCTGTCATTTGTAGCAAAACCCATTTACTGTATACGATTATATCTCCATCTATTAGCAAAACCTTCTTTAATTATTTCCTTTTTCATAACAAGCAATCCTTCTGATAATATTACTTTGTAATTCAACATCATTCTAAACAAATTGTCTTTTTTTACGGCACTTTGAAACTTGAAATATAATAAATTATCACCTGTACTTTAGATAACATTAAATTCATAATACCTCGGTATTCTCCATGTTTTTCTTTTTTTATGTCTTGTTGGCCAGTGTCTGTAAAATAAATAAATAAATTTACAGTAACCTTGAAATTTATTATACATATAAACAATATTTTATAAAAACTCTAAGATACAGACAGATTAACAGCGTAACTTAGCAAACATCGATAGTTCAATTACCCAATTATTTTGAATTTCCCTGATACATGTTTCAAATATTCGTCTATGATATAAACTAACACATGTAATATTCAAAAAATTCCATAAAGCATGTCAAATAAGGTAAAAATTGAGAATTTTTCTAAATAGGTTGCAAAAGTTACCTGGATAATACATGGATAATCTCCATGCTTTTGCTTATTAGTGATTTGATTGTTAGTGTATGTGAAATAAATAAATAAAATTGCAGCTACCTTCAAAAATGTTATGCATGAAAACAATATTTTAATAAAACATTAAAATAATGAGAATTTTTCTAAATAGGTTGCAAAAGTTACATGGATAGAACATGGAGATTCTCTACTCTTTTGTTTATTACTGTTTTGGTTGTCAGTGAATGGGAAATACATAACTAAAACTGCAGCTACCTTCAAAAAGCTTATGCATGTAAAGAATATTTTAATAAAACATTAAAATAGTGAGAATTTTTCTAAATAGGTTACAAAAGTTACCTGGATAATACATGGAGATTCTCCACCCTTTTGTTTATTACTGTTTTCATTGTCAGTATGTGGGAAATAAATAAATAAAATTACAGCTACCTTCAAACAGTTTATGCATGTAAACAATGTTTGATTAAAACTTTAAAATAGTGAGAATTTTTTCTAAATAGGTTACAAAAGTTACCTGGATAATACATGGAGATTCTCCACGCTTTTGTTTATTACTGTTTTGACTATCAGTGTATGGGAAATAAATAAATAAAATTGCAGCAACCTTCAAACAGTTTATGCATGTAAAGAATATTTTAATAAAACATTAAAATAGTGAGAATTTTTCTAAATAGGTTGCAAAAGTTACCTGGATAATACATGGAGATTCTCCACACTTTTGTTTATTACTGTTTTGATTATCAGTGTATGGGGAATAAATAAATAAAATTGCAGCTACCTTCAAAAAGTTTATGCATGTAAACAATATTTTAATAAAACATTAAAATAGTGAGAATTTTTCTAAATAGGTTACAAAAGTTACCTAGGTAAAACATGGAGATTCTCCACGCTTTTGTTTATTACTGTTTTGATTGTCAGAGTATGGGAAATAAATAAATAAAATTGGAGCTACCTTCAAAACTTTTATGCATGACAAAAATGTTTTAATAAAACATTAAAATAGTGAGAGTTTTTCTAAATAGGTTACAAAAGTTACCTGGATAATACATGGAGATTCTCCACACATTTGTTTATTACTGTTTTGATTATCAGTGTATGGGAAATAAATAAATAAAATTGCAGCTACTTTCAAAAAGTTTATGCATGTAAACAATGTTTGATTAAAACTTAAAAATATTGAGAGTTTTTCTAAATAGGTTACAAAAATTGCCTTTCTTATGCATTGAGATTCTCCAAACTTTTATTTATTATTGTTTTGATTGTCAGAATTAGGGAAATAGATAAAATTGCAACTACCTTCAAAAAGTTTATTCGTGTAAGCAATATTTTAATAAAACTTTAAAATATTGATTTTTTTTTTAATTTTAGGAAAATTTAGAAAATTTTAATAATCTGATACCCCAATATATTTGAACTATCTTCATATATGTTTCACTGCTGTCCAGTGCTATGAACTAAAACATATATAATATATCGAAAATTTTTAAAAACATTTCAAAACATGTAGAAAAAGGAGATTTTTGCTAATTGGGCTTCAAGCTTTTTTTAATCGTTTTAAGTAGTAATAAATTCATAGTACCTGGAGATTTTTCGGGCTTTTGTTTATCACTGTCTTTATTTTCAGTGTCTGTAAAATAAACAAATAAAATTTCTGTAAAACATTAAAGAACATTAATTATTGCATGGTTTCTGATACTATAAAACAAAATAAGGTATTAATATATGGTCTTATTTATAGAACAAATCTATCAAGAATTTGTTTTAACACATTGTATGCGGGACAAGTACTAGTATGTTTTCTGACGATTGATACTCGAGCGCGAGTCACGTACTACTACGGTTTAGTGTAACAACATGGTTTGATTATGGGCACAAAAATAACGGTATATACAGGAAAACGAAGCCGAATATTCTTGTCTTTTATTTTTTATAATGTAAAAATGCTTATATGTAAAGTAATTCGAAAAAATTAAAAGTATATAGTACTATTTCTATTTGATTTTTCATATTTACGATACTATTATAAATTTATCCACTAAAAAATATATTTTTTGTTTACAAAAATCTTACAGTTGTTATTTATATATCTCTCTTTATATATTTGTTATAATGTAAAAATATTTATATATAAAATAATTCGAAAACATTAAAAGTATATACTATATTTTCTATTTGATTTTTCATATTTACGATAACATTATAAATTTATCCACTAAAAAATATATTTTTTGTTTACAAAAATCTTACAGTTGTTATTTATATATCTCTCTTTATATATTTGTTATAATGTAAAAATATTTATATATAAAGTAATTCGAAAAAATTAAAAGTATATACTATTATTTCTATTTGATTTTTCATATTTACGATAACATTATAAATTTATCCACTAAAAAATATATTTTTTGTTTACAAAAATCTTACAGTTGTTATTTATATATTTCTATTTATATATTTGTTATAATGTAAAAAAGTTTATAGATAACATAATTAGAAATAATTAAAAATATATACTAGTATTTTTATTTGATTTTTCATATTTACGATACTATTAAAAATTTATCCACTAAAAAATATATTTTTTGTTTACAAAAATCTTATAGTTGTTATTGATATATTTCTATTTCTATATTTGTTATATAAAAATGTTTATATGTAACATAATTAAAAAAAATTAAAATTATATACTACTATTTCTATTTGATTTTTCATATTTTCGATACTATTATAAATTTATCCACTAAAAATATATATTTTTTGTTTACAAAAATCTTATGGTTGTTATTTATATATCTCTATTTATATATTTGTTATAATGTAAAAAAGTTTATAGATAACATAATTCGAAATAATTAAAAATATATACTAGTATTTCTATTTGAGTTTTCATATTTACGATACTATTATAAATTTATCCACTAAAAAATATATTTTTTGTTTACAAAAATCTTATGGTTGTTATTTATATATCTCTATTTATATATTTGTTATAATGTAAAAATGTTTATATATAACATAATTCGAAAAATTTAAAACTATATACTACTATTTCTATTTGATTTTTCATATTTACGATACTATTATAAATTTATCCACTAAAAATATATTTTTTGTTTACAAAAATCTTATGGTTGTTATTTATATATTTCTATTTATATATTTATTTATATATTTCAATATAAAATACGAAAAGTTGGTAAAAAAAATGAAATAATTTTCGATCTATTGAGATTTAACTGAATAACTAAATTTACGCGCAAAACGCCCGTTACCGGTACAACTCCGCTGCGAAATGTACCCGCACACAATGTGTTAACTTGCAAGGATTATCACAATAAATTCTTACCAGTCTTGTCATTCGAAAATTCTGTGGGATTTTTATCTCTTTCTGTCGAGTCAAGTCCTTAAAGAAAAAAAATGTTACACCTTATACACTACATTTCAAATGATGACCGGTCAAGTGCGATTTTAGACATTTTGCTCAATATCTAGAAAATTACTCAAGGAATTATCCTGAAACCTCAGGAGTGTAAATAGGTTGGTACACGTTATATATTTCAGCAAAGAATTTTTTACGTAACTCCATAGGGGACCATCAACAAATTGAAGAAAACGTATATATGTTTTGGATAACCCTGTAAATATTAATGTATAAAAACCGTTGAAACTTTAGCACATGATTAGGATGCATCTTGTAATAATTTGTGTACTTTGTTATGAGGATAGCACGTATAATCTTGGAGAAATTAAGGTTTTTATAAAAACAATCCTACATTTCTCCAAGTGTTTTGCTGATAATTTGCTTAGTTGACAATATCAAAGAATGCTTTTTCACGACGCATGATACACAACATTGTACACAATACTTTGCAATCGCAATTAAAAAATAATAAATATTGGATGAAAGATGAGTAGGTTTACTAAATAATGTTTACTTGCGCATGCGCGAATGGAATAAAAAAAATGTAAATAACGTATTATCTAAATATATAGAGCAACTTTTCTGAAAGTACCAAAAACACAGATTGAAATTTCTGAAAGTGATCGTCGATAGAATAATCTCGAAATCATTTGTTCCCAAAAGGAAGCAAAAATATGATCCAAAAAACTGTTATGGTGCTCTTCCTCACATTGAGCACCTAATGAAACATCTGCTGAAGATGCATTTAGGAATTTCTAGAGTTATCAGCCTTCATGTCCCTGCAGCTAGATCACCTGATCTTAATCCGTGTGACTTCTGACTTTGAGATTATCTGAACGATGTTTTGTTCCGTACTCTGAATACAAAGTTGGTAAAATTAAAAGCACGCACTTCGCAGTGAATTTTGAAGTGACTCCTGAGACACTCCTATAATGGAACATGCTTGTTTCTTGATTTTAACTTGCTACATAAAAAGTTGGAAAGCAAAATGAACATGTCTTGCTCCAGTCTAGTGAAAGTAAAAATCCAATTTAATTGCTGATTTTAAAGTGGTTCTAGCATTGGAACAATTAAATTAAAAACCGAATTTTTTATCCATTGAGGTAAAACTTTGGTGTGAGGGATCGGCTTACTTGTCTATAAACATCACAACTGTAGAATCACGAGTATTCTTCAGTACAGATAATTTAACTTGCAACCCACACCATAGTATAGTATATTGATTCATCTATATGTCATTTGTCATTTTGTATGTCATGCTGACCCCATTTGTAAAGACGCTTACAGAACCATCTATTTGCAAAACCTTCCTCAATTATTTTCTTTTTCATACCATGTTAGACTTCTGATAATGTTACCCAGATAGCATTTATACTTGCAGCAAGTTTGATTTTTTCTGGATAATATCTTGTCATAACAAATTTGATGAGACAAACTTGCAGCAAAACTCCTGCAAGTTAGACTGAGCATAAAGTGACCATTTCTTTCCAACGCAATTTTGCTGCAAATCTGTAGCAACCTTGTCATGACAAACTTGGAGCAAGCGAAAATTTCCATCATTGCATGACAGTTGAGATAACTAGCGCATGCGCAAACGTTTCCCGGCCAAAGACAAGAGTGACAACATGGCAGACATGCCCTTCAGTGCGATTTCATGCAAATAATTTTCAGTTTTTAACAGAAGAACAAAAACAAATCGTAAAAACTAATTATTTTGCATTGTCTCTGTATTGGAGCCCTCGAGTTTGAAGACAAATTTTAAATGGCTCCGATCCGCAGCCGTCGCGTGCAAAGGGTTAATTAGAAAGAAATTAATTACTAATGAATTTTTAATATTTATTCAAATTTATCTAAAATCTTAGTCTTTCCAAAAGTAAAAACAATCCCTTTACATATGATATTTAAACGAATCAAAAAGGTTTTTTTCAAACGGCGAGGTTTTTTCCAACCCTGGATTGCAATAAACTTGCTGCAAGTTTGATATAAGTTGGCGGCAAACTTACACGACAAGTGTACTGTAACTTGCATGACTATTTAGCAACAAGTTAGAGGTGTGGTGACTTCGAACTTTGCTTAGAGTTGATGCAAGTTTGATATCACAAGTTGACGGCAAACTTACACAAGTGTACTGTAACTTGCATGACTAGTTAGCAACAAGTTGGAGGTGTGGTGACTTCGAAGTTTGCATAGAGTTGCTGCAAGTTTGATGTGACAAGTTGGCTGCAAACTTACACAAGTGTACTGTAACTTGCATGACTAGTTAGCAACAAGTTGGAGGTGTGGTGACTTCGAAGTTTGCTTAGAGTTGCTGCAAGTTTGATAGGACAAGTTGGCGGCAAACTTACACGACAAGTGTACTGTAACTTGCATGACTAGTTAGCAACAAGTTGGAGGTGTGGTGACTTCGAAGTTTGCTTAGAGTTGCTGCAAGTTTGATAGGACAAGTTGGCGGCAAACTTACACGACAAGTGTACTATAACTTGCATGACTATTTAGCAACAAGTTAGAGGTGTGGTGACTTCGAACTTTGCTTAGAGTTGCTGCAAGTTTGATATAAGTTGGCGGCAAACTTACACGACAAGTGTACTGTAACTTGCATGACTATTTAGCAACAAGTTAGAGGTGTGGTGACTTCGAACTTTGCTTAGAGTTGATGCAAGTTTGATATCACAAGTTGACGGCAAACTTACACGACAAGTGTACTATAACTTGCATGACAAGTTTGCTGCAAGTTGGAGGTATGGTGACTTTGAAGTTTGCATAGGCTTGCTGCAGTCTTGTTTCAAACTTACAGACTTGTCATGCTGAATTTGCTGCAAGTTTGCAGGCTTGCAAAGCAAGACTGCTGCAAGTTTGCTGCAAACTAAATTTGCTATCTGGGTACTTTATAATTTGAAGCGTTACTAGACAAATTTTTAATTTTTACAGCCATTTGAAATTTCAACTATATAAATAATCACCTCTACTTTAGATAACAATAAATTCATAATACCTGGAGTTTCTCCATGTGTTTCTTTATTTTTCCCTCGTTGGCCAGTGTCTGTGAAAAAAATAAATAAAATTACATCAACCTTGAAAATTGTTATACATATAAACAATATTTTAATAAAACTTTTAGACAGTTTTATATGAAATCTTAGCAAACTTCGTTAAGCTAATAACCCAATTTATTTGAAATTCCCTGATGTATGGTTCAAATACTTGTATGTGCTATGTACTAACACATAGCTATATAGTAACACATAGGGGAGAGTGGGGTACCTTGGGACATAGCCCACCTTGGGACACCTTTATATTCAGGCTTTAATTTGCAGCCAGGAATTAGTGCTCATGTGTATTGATAGATGACATTACTCTTCACTTCTCAAAGAATTTTGATGAAGATAGTGCTTATAGGTAAGGAACAATTTCATTTTCTTTGTTTTGAATAACCCAAAATTACATCAATGTGCATTTTAAAAAGTAATTTTTTTAATTTAAATATTTAAAAAAAGTGTATTGTTATGAAGGAAAATTCATTTATTATTATTTCTTTGCTAATAAATAAACTGTATTGTTAAATCTAACTATATAATAGTTACCAAAAGATACTATGTAAAATGGGGCACCTTGGGACACTTTAAAAAGTGTAAACAAATATCAATTCAAGCAAAATAATTAATATTTTGGTGCCTAATTTTTAATTGATGATTTAACATGTCAAAATATTAATTTATTAACCTTTTTATCAGAAAAAAATGGTGATAACAACAAGAACAAAGTATTCTGCTGTAAATGGTAATATGATTGAATCAGCTGCAGAAAAAGTTCTGGCTTGTGTGTTGTCTGTAAGAGAAGCAGCAAAGAACCTTTCGTGCAAGCAAAAGTACCCCTTGCCGCCATATACTTAAATTCAAAAGCAAATGTGAATCCACAAAAGGCTTTAAATACCAGTCAAATATAAAAAGTCGCCAAATTTTTAGTGAGGAAGAAAAGAAGAATTTGATTTTGAATTTAAAGAAGAATTTGCTGGCATCAAATATAAGATTTGTCAAAAAAATGTATTAACTTGAACAATTTTCAGCCATTTCTCTTTTATGACAGTTAATAAAAATAATTTGAACAGTATTTTGTATTTGTTATGTAGTGTCCCAACCTACCCCATACAGTGGGGCAGGTTGGAACATTGGAAAGGTATTTTATTTCTTTTATTACTCTTGAACTAAATGAGATATTAAGTAGATTTAATGTTTATAAGAAGCAGATGTGATGACAATATATGGATGTATACTTATTTTTTTAATTAGCTTTTAAAAAAATTCATAAAAACGTTTAACTGAAAAGTGTTCCAAGGTGCCCCGGTCTCCCCTACATAATATTTTAGAAACTCTTTAAAAATGGCAAATACAGTAGAAAATTTAAAATTTTTATAAATAGCTGTTGAGATTTTTCAATAGCTTTATGTAGCAATAAATTGATAATACCTGGACATTCTCCAGGCTTTTGTATATTACTGTCTTGATTCCCAGTAACTGGGAAAAAATAAATAAAATTACAGTTACCTAGAAAATGTTTATACACTTGAACACTGCTTTAATAAAAATTTTAGATATAAACAGTTTTACAGGAAAACTTAGCAGACTTTGATAAACCAATAACCCAATTTCTTTGAATTCCTGATATATGTTTCAAATGCTTGTCTGTGTTTGGAATTAAACATGTATTACTATTTAAAAATTCTATCAAACCTATCGATTGCTGTAGAAAAATAATTTTTAATAGGCTTCAAGATTCTTTAATCACTTTGTGTAGCAATAAATTCATAATACTTGAAGATTCTCCAAGCTTTTGTTTATTGGTGTCTTTACTACTAGTATCTAAAAGATAATTAAAATTACGGCTACCTAGAATGAATATATATATATATATATATATATATATAAACTCTATTTTAATAAAACTTTAAGATATAAACAGTTTTATAGAAAAATTTAGCAGACGTTGTTAAACCAGTAATCCAATTTATTTGAATTACCCTGATATATGTTTCAAATGCTTGTCGGTGCTATGAGTTAAACATATATTACTATCTGGAAATTCTATCAAACCTAACGATTACTGTAAAAAAATAACTTTCTTAATTAGGTTTCAAGTTTCTTTAATCGTTTTATAAAGCAATAAACTCATAATACCTGAATATTCTCCAAGCTTTTTTTATTACTATCATGATTACTAGTGTCTACTCAATAATTAATTAAAATTAAAATTACCTCGAATATATTTATATATATAAACACTATTTTAATAAAACTTTAAGATATAGACAGTTCTATAAGAAAACTTAACAGACTTTGATAAACCAATTACCCTATTCATTTGAATTACCCTGATATGTTTTCAAATGATTTTCTGTGCTACAAATTAAACATGTATTACTATCTGGAAATTCTATCAAATCTATCGATTACTGTAGAAAAATAATTTTTTGAATAGGTTTCAAGATTGTTTAATCGTTTTATGAAGCAATAAATTCATAATACCTGGAGATTCTCCAAGCTTTTTTTTTATTTCTGTTTTGACTACTAGTGTCTACATGATAATTAAAATTAAAATTACCTCGAAAATATTTATATATGTAAACACTATTATAATAAAAAGTTAAAGATATAAACAGTTTTATAAGAAAACTTAACAGACTTTGATAAACCAATGACCAAATTTATTTGAATTACCCTGATTTTTGTTTCAAGTGCTTGTCTGTGTTAGGAATTACACATGTATTACTATCTAAAAATTATATCAAACATATCGATTGATGTGAAAAAATATTTTTTAACAGGTTTCAAGATTCTTTAAACGTTTTATGAAGCAATAAATTCATAATGCCTGGAGATTCTCCAAGCTTTTTTTATTACTGTTTTGACTAATAGTGTTTACAAGATAATTAATTAAAATTAAAATTACCTCGAAAGTATTTATATATGTAAGCACTATTTTAATAAAACTTTAGGATATAAACAGTGTTCCGACGAGAACTGCTTGAACTCTTCCATGCGTTACTTGTGACGAAACATTGTATAGCACTTGGCTAACTGTCCAACGAGCATGCGCTTGCTACTGTATATTTTTTGCTCCTCCTAAAGCGCGTCTATACCGCACTAGAGATAAGAGAGATAAGAGTTTGATTCCATCAATAGCTGACGCGTAAATTTAACTTAATTTTCTTTATTAAATATTTCTTAACTTCTCTCGTTGAGTCTTCTTTTGAGTTTTGGTTTTGATATGAACACACTGAACCATAATAGATTTAGAGGTATTCTTTATAGATATTTACATTTAGATGAATGCCGCAATAAACAAACAGTTTTAAAAGAAAACTTAACAGACTTTGATAATCCATGAACCCAATTTATTTGAATTAAACTGATATAAGATTCAAATGCTCGAATGCACATTTGAACTAAGCTAAAACATGTGTGAAAAATATCTGAAAATTATGTAAATATGTAACTTGGAATTATGTAAAACATATCAAATGCTGTAAAATTATTTGAGTAGGTTTCAAGACTTTTTAATCACTTTAAGTAGCAAAAATTTTACAATACCTGCTAATTCTTCAGGGTTTTGTTTAGTACTGTCTTGTTTACCAGTGTCTGTAAAATAAATAAATAAAGTTAAACTTACTTTGAAATGCTAACTTTCTTTCAGCATGTAAACAATATTTTAATAAAACTTTAAGATGCAGTCAGTGTTACAGAACTTAGCAAACTTAGTTAATCCAATAATCCAATTTATTTGAATTACACTGATACGTTATTCAAATGTTCATACATAATTACGTACATAAAAACATACATAATTATCTGTAAATTGTAGGTAAAAGATACTTTTTCTGGATAGGTTCCAAGACTTTTTAATCACTTTAAGTAGCAATAATTACATAATACCTGGAGTTTCTCCAGGCTTTGGTTTAGAGATGTCTTGATCGCTAGGTTCTATGAAATAAATAAATAAAGTTACACTTACTTTGAAATGTTTATACATGTAAATTATATTTTAATAAAACTTTAAGATACATTGTAATTGGAAAACTTATCAAACTTTGATAATAAGATAAACTAATTTATTTGAATTACACTATATGATTCAAATGATTGCTTCCGCTATAAGCCAAATATACGTAATTATTTGTAAATTATATAAAGCATATCAAATGTTATAAAAAAATATAATTTTTCAGAATAGGTTTCAAAACTTTTTAATCATTTTAAGTAGTAATAATTTCATAATACCTGTAGATTCTCCAGGTTTTGATTTAGTACTGTCTTGATTGCCAGTGTCTGGGAAATAAATAAATAAAGTTACACTTACATTGAAATGTTTATACATGTAAACAATATTTTAATAAAACTTTAGGATACAGAGAGTGCTATAAGAAAGCGTAGCAAAATTTAATAATCAAATAACCTAATTAATTTCAATTACACTATATGTTTCAAATTATAGTTAGGGCTATAAGCTTAAAACATATATATAATCTGTAAATTGTATGAAACTTATCAAATGCTGCAAAGCATGATAATTATTCTGAATAGGCATCAAGGCATTTTAATCACTTTAATTAGCAATAATTTCATAGCAGCTGTTTTTTCTCCAGGATTTTGTTTAACACTGTCTTAATTGTCAGTTACTGTGAAAGCAATGAATAAAGTTACACTTATTTTGAAATGTTTATATATGTAAACAATATTTTAATAAAACTTTAAGATACAGTGTTTTTAGAAAACTTAGCAAACTTTGATAATCCAATAACCTAATTTATTTGAATTACCCTTTTATATGTTTGAAATGCTCGTCTGGGCTATATGTTAAAACATAAATATACTTATCTGCAAATTGTGTAAAATATATCAAATGGTGCAAAAAAGGGATACTTTTTCTGAATAGGTTTCAAGACATCTTAATCAATTTAAGTAGCAATAATTTCATAATACCTGGAGTTTCTCTAGATTTTTCTTTAGCACTATCTTGATTGCCAGCGTCTGTGAAAGCAATATAAAAAGTTACACTTAATTTGAAATGTTTATACATGAAAGCAATATTTTAATAAAACTTTAAGATACAGTGTAATTGTAAAGCTTAACAAACATTGATAATCGAATAACTCAAGTTATTTGAATTACACTGTATGATTCAAATTATAGTTTGGAATATAAGTTTAAAACATATATAATTATCTTTAAACTGTGTAAAACGTATCAAATGCTACAAAACGTGATAATTATTCTTAATAGGTTTCAAGACTTTTTAATCACTTTAAGTAGCAATACTTTCATAATACCTGAAGATTCTCCAGGCTTTGGTTTAGTACTTTCTTGATTACCAGTGTCTGTGAAATAAATAAATAAAGTTACACATAGTTTGAAATGTTTATAAATGTAAGCAGTATTTTAATAAAACTTTAAGATACAGTTAGTTTTATAAGAAAACTTAGCAAACTTTGATAATTGAATAAACATGTTTATTTTAATTACACTATATGATTCAAATAATCGTTTAGGATATAAGCCAAAACATATATATTTATCTGTAAATTGTGTAAAACATATCAAAAGTAAAAAATGATAATTTTTCTGAATAGGTTTCAAGAATATTTCATCGCTTTAAATAGCAATAATTTCATAATACCTGGAGTTTCTCCAGATTTTTCTTTAGCACTGTCTTGATTGCCAGTGTCTGTGAAAGCAATGTAAAAAGTTACACCTTACTTTGAAATATTTATGCTTGTAAACATTATTTTAATAAGACTTTAATAAGACTGTTATAGAAAAACTTAGCAAATTTTGATAATCAAATAAACTAATTTATTTGAATTACACTATATTAATCAAATGATCGTTTGTACTATAATCTAAAACATAATATAATCTGAAATTGTGTAAAACATTTCAAATGATGCAAATAATTTTTTCTAATAGGTTTCAAACTTTTTAATCACTTTAAGAAGCAATAATTTCATATCTGAGATTCTCCAGGCTTTGGTTTATTACTGTCTTGATTGCCCATGTCTGTGAAATAAATAAATAAAGTTACACTTACTTTGAAATGTTTATAAATGTAAGCAATATTTTAATAAAACTTTAAGATACAGTTAGTTTTATAAGAAAACTTAGCAAACTTTGATAATTGAATAAACTAATTTATTTTAATTACACTATATGATTCAAATGATAACTTGGGATATAAGCCAAAACATATATAATTATTTGTAAATTGTGTAAAAAATATCTAATGATGTAAAAGCTTATAATTTTTCTGAATAGGTTTCAAGACTTTTTAATCACTATAAGTAACAATAATTTCATATTACTGATTCTCCAGGTTTTGTTTAGTACTGTCTTGATTGCCAGTGTCTGTGAAATAAATAAAGTTACCCTTACTGAAATGTTTATTATAAATAATATTTTAATAAAACTTTAGGATACAGTGTAAGAAAACTTAAAATTTGATAATTCAATAACCCAATTTATTTGAATTACACTATATTAAATGCTCGTTGGGCTATAAACTAAAATATATATAATTATCTGTAAATTGTGTTAAACATATCAAACGCTGTAAAAAATGATGATTTTTCTAATAGGTTTCAAAACTTTTTAATCACTTTAAGTAGCAATAATTTCATGATACCTAGAGAATTTCCAGGCTTTGGTTTATTACTGTCTTGATTGCCCGTGTCTGTGAAATAAATAAATAAAGTTACACTTACTTTGAAATGTTTATAAATGTAAGCAATATTTTAATAAAACTTTAAGATGCAGACAGTGTTATAAGAAAACTTAGCAAACTTTGATAATTGAATAAACTAATTTATTAAATTACACTATATGCTTCAAATAATCGTTTGCTATAAACTAAAATATATATAATTATCTGTAAATTGTGTAAAACATATCAAAAGTAAAAAATGATATTTTTCTAATAGGTTTCAAAATTTAATCGCTTTATTTTAAAGGTCACCAAATAAATTCATGAATTTAATGTAATTGTTTATAAATGTTATCTATAAGCATTGTATATGTAAAATATATAATTTTTTTTTACATTCCTTAGAAGGGTTTGCCTTAGAGGATACCACTATTGAGATAAAATAATTTGTACAGCTTGAATTATGCCTTTTAAAAATTTAACTATACTATAAGAAACAATAAAGGATAATCTTAAACTGGTATAATAAATAAATAGCTTAACAACTTATGTTGTTTGTACAGATACTTTTATTTGAGGTCATAAGTAAGATAATTGAATTGACTTCTCAAGTACAGAATTTAAATACATATATTCAGTAAAAAAGAAATAAATATCTAAACTATATGATATATTTTACCAAAAATTAATATGTATAAAATGTATAATATTATATTTAAATATATATTAATATACATATTATATATTTTTTAACATTATTATATTTATATAAATAAATATATAATAAATATATATATATATAAATATATATATTTTATATAATAAACTATTAATAAAAAGTCTTTAATTGCAGCTCTTAAATACATCATTGTAAAACATATTACAAATGTATAATTGGAGCCTTAATTATAAAATTATAAAAATAATACAAAGTGTTTAAAAAAAAAAAAATGTTAATTGTGGTTTCAAGAATATTTCATCGCTTTAAATAGCAATAATTTCATAATACCTGGAGTTTCTCCAGATTTTTCTTTAGCACTGTCTTGATTGCCAGTGTCTGTGAAAGCAATGTAAAAAGTTACACCTTACTTTGAAATATTTATGCTTCTAAACATTATTTTAATAAAACTTTAAGATAAAGACGCTTATAAAAAAACTTTGCAAACTTTGATAATCGTTTAACCTAATTTATTTCAATTACACTATATGATTCAAATGCTCATCTGGGCTAATCACCAAAACGTATATAATTATCTGCAAATTGTTTAAAACGTACCAAATGCTGCAAAAAAATTATGATTATTCTTAATAGGTTTCAAGACTTTTTAATAACTTTAAGTAACCATAATTTTATAACACCTGGAGTTTGACCAGGCTTTTTTTAGTACTGTCTTAATTGTCAGTGTCTTTGAAATAAATATATAAAGCAACACTTACTTTGAAATGTTTAAGCATGCGAACACTATTTTAATAAAACTTTAAGATACAGTATAGTTGGAAAACTTAGCAAACTTTGATAATCCAAAAACCAAGTTATTTAAATTACACTATATGATTCAAATAATCGCTTGGGCTATAAGCCTCTTATATGTTTCAAATGCTCGTGTGGGCTATAAGCTAAAGCATAAGTATAATTATCTGCAAATTGTGTAAAACATATTAAATGTCTTAAAAAATGATAATGTTTTCAATAGGATGCAAGGCATTTTAATCAATTTAAGTTGCAATAATATCATAATACCTGAAGATTCTCCTGGCTTTGGTTTAGTAATGTCTTGATTTCCTGTGTCTGTGAAATAAATAAAATTAAACTTACTTTGAAATGTTTATAGATATAAACATTATTTTAATAAAACTATAAGATACAGTGTAATTGGAAAGCTTAGCAAACATTCATAATCGAATAGCCCAAGTTATCTGAATTACACTATATAATTCCAATGAAGCTACGGCTATAAGCTAAAACATGCATAATTATTTGTAAATTGTATAAAAGATATCGAATGTTATAAAAAAAATCTAATTTTTCAGAATAGGTTTCAAGACTTTTTAATCACTTTAAGTAGTTATAATTTCATAATACCTGCAGATTCTCCAGGCTTTGGTTTATTACTGTCTTGATTGGCAGTGTCTGTGAAATAAATAAAGTTACACTTACTTTGAAATGTTTATAGATGTAAATATATATAATAATAGCCTAAGTTGTCTGTCCGCAAATTTTATGAAGCTACCTAATGATACAGGCATCCATATAGGATTTTTATGAGTTAGGGTTAGCAAAATTCAAAGCTTCGAAAATTTATATTCCTTTTCGATAAAAAAGATTATTCAAGTCATTCTCTCTCTTATTCTATACTAAATTCATTCTTGATATGATTTAGTATAGAATAAAACATACAGCAATATTTAAACTGGACTGTGTTTACTCGACCTATTATAGCATTAAGTGTATTTAATTTTACTTCTTATTTTGTATCAGCCATTTTTATAAATGTTAATTAATTTAAATATTTTCTGCTTTTTCTTTTTTAAATATTTAAATTTTTTGTTATTTTTAAAATAATTTTTATTATTTTTCGATTTTTTTTTGACTTAAATCTTCTCGTAATGTAATAAACCATTTATTTTATCTGATATAGATCTGTATTTAAATTTATATTTAAGCATCCATTTATTTTTGATTAAGGGTGCAAAATTCAAAAGCAATTTATTTTTTCATAAAACTATAGATAAGATTTAAAATAAATTTAAATAACTCTTATGACAGCGAAAAAAATTTCATTATTAAAACTAAATTTTCTTTGAATTTAATGCCATTATATAACTATTTTAAAATATATATTTATCAATTTTCACATAATAAAATAGGTAAAAAACAATTTTTTTCTAATTATAATTTCCTTTAACTATTCATTTAATCATCTACTATGATTATTTAAATCATATCCTGCATGATTTCTATATTATCCCTAAACTTGATATTTCCTAATAATTTTCTTATTTTGGCTTAAATAATAATTAGAAGAAATTTTAATCGATTATGTAAGATGATTCTCACCAAAAAAAAAATTTTTTTATATTTCATAGTATAAATTTGAAAATTAAAAATTTTTTAATGTTGAGGCTATTGAGTATTTTAATAAAACTGTAAGACGGCCTGTTAAGAAAACTAAAAAAAATTTTTAATCGAATATACTAATTTATTTTTTTTACACAATATTTCAATGATCGTTAGGTAAGCTTAAAATATACTGTAAAATATTGTTGCTTTTTAATACGATGCATCGAGAAAGAAGACCGATGTTTTCTATAAAGTAAATTTATTTGTTTATTGAGCATGCGTAACAGATCTAGACGTATCAATCTATTGCACTACAGGTCTCGTGCAGCTTTGATTCCGAAAAAACAATAATCTAGTGTTTCTTATTTTTTTACAAGGACCATTAAAAAATTTTAAATGTCACGGACCCCTCTGTAAAAAAAAATTGCTTAAATATTAATTTATTACAAAAATATTCAGTTTGATTATTTAAATTTAATAATATTTAAGTAAAAAATTTAGAATAAAATTTTTTGTGAATGTTTGCTTTTCCACTTGGTTTAACAGATTGAATTGAGGGATGGCTTTCGACAAAGCAAAGCGCATATCATGTTCGATATTCAGTCAATTTCGATGTTTTGTTTTTATTGTGACAAGTGTGGAAAATCCCGCTTCGCAAAGATACACTGTAGCAAACGGAATAATGGCTGCAATAGCTCGTTTTACAAGCAATGGGTAGGCTTCTCTTAAAGAACACCAAAACTCTCCAAGAGTTTTTGAATCGAAATCCATTTTTAACAAGGACTTTGATTTCAAATCAATTAGCTCATCTTAAATTTTATTTCCAAGTGAAGTAAATATCAAAAACTACTTTGTGTTTCTAAAAATTTCAAATTTTATATAGTTTGCGAATGTTTTTTTCCTCGTATTGTAGAGGTCTCTATTGGGAAATGGCAGACAGACGGTTTACAGAGGTTGCCCGTGACAAAAAAAAAATTTTTTTAATATTGATGCAAACATTTTAAAAATTAAGAGCAGTCGGCGGACCCCCAAAATATGACCCCTGGAACCCCAAGGGGTCCATGAACCACAGGTTAAGAAACCCCGCTCTAATTCCTTCTCTCGCCATCTGCAAGGGAAGGGCATTCTGCTCATCGACTTTTTTCCACGGGGTGAAACAGTAAACGCTGACCGTTACTGAGATACACTGTGGAAATTGCGATGGGTTGTTTAAAACAAGAGGCGTGGAATAGTAACTGCAGGTGTTGTGCTCTTTCATGACAATGCACGTCCACATACGGCTCGAAGCACAGCAGTTGTTTTGACAAAATTTGGCTGGGAGTTGTTTGATCATCCGCCCTACGGCCAATATACAATTTCGACGATATTTCAGGAACTACTTAAAGTACGTTAATGAACCTTTACACTATAGTGTAATACGGTGTTTTAAGCTATTTAAGCAAGTCTAATGACGATAGCTTCAGTAGTTCGCTTAATATCGCTTGTTTCTCAAAAGTGGTTTTTAGCCTCTAAACTTGATCTTGCTTCCAGCGGTTTGCCAGTTTTCTTTCACCCCAAGAAATTCCTGTTTTCCTGTGAGCGTTTTGACAATGATGAATATCTGAAGACGTCTGTCACACGCTAGTTCCATTCACAGGCGGCAGAATTCTACGACAGAGGGATGCAAAAGTGGATCCCACAATACGATGCATGTCTCAATTATGGTAGTGGCTATGTTGAAAAATAGCTGAAACATTTCTGTACTTGTTGCCAATAACTATGTTCCTGAAAGTGTGAGTTCTTTTTTTTTTAAATAGGGAAACGTACTTTCTAGATGCGCCTCGTATTATAAAATAGAATATGACATGAATAAATTATAATGCAGAACATCTGTATCACGATTAATTTTTAATTCACAAGAGTTACCGCAATAGAATCTTACCACTCTTGCCACTTGTTGATTCCGCCAAATTTTGTTTGTTGCTTTCTCGAAAGTCAAGCCCTGAGAGAGAAAAAAATATTACATGTTATGTATTTCAAAAATTTATACAAATTATTCGAAATATTCTAATGTTATGAATTTAATGTATGTTATTTATAAATTATAATTTGCAGAAGTTTTATCTAAACTGTTTTTATAAACTTTGAAAAAAAAATCACATACATTTTTTTATATTATTAAATCGAAAATATTGCAAAAAATACATATTTTGTGTATATAATTGTATAAACCATTTAATTTTTTGAGTTAAAAAGTGTGTTATTTATAACTTATTATTTACGAATGTGTTATCAACCCTGTTCTTAACCGCTTCCCTTACAAACTTTTTTAAAAAAAAAATTGCAAAAAATCATCCCATTTTTTTTTATTTTATTATTAAATACAAGAAACTAAAACAAAATAAAATATGTAGGTGTTTGGTTGAATTTTTAATTTTTTACTGACGTAAAAGCATTTAATATTAATATTAATATTAATATTATTTACGAATGTGTTATCAACCCTGTTCTTAACCGCTTCCCTTACAAACTGTTTTGAAAAAAAATTGCAAAAAATCATCCCATTTTTTTATTTTATTATTAAATACAAAAAAATAAAACAAAATAAAATATGTAGTTTTTTGGTTGAATTTTTAATTTTTTACAGACGTAAAAGCATTTAATATTAATATTATCTTACTATCCCGAGTTATCTCGGGTAAATGGAAAGATTTAAATATTTTTCTTTGTATGATAGCTTTTAAAGCAAGGGATAACATAAATTGATACCTGACATTCTAAACACTGATATCTGGTTTCTTTTCTTATTGGCTTACCTCTTTGTACCTCTGAAATCTATTTTACGAGAGCACAGAATATACTGTCTCGTTGGATTGGATTTTTTTTTTCAGCAGCAGGAATAACACCTGGAAAATGCCTCGAGGTTAACCTGAGTGGTAAAGTACTTAACACTAGAATTACGGTGGTCTTTGTATACCCAGAATTACGGCGGGTGTCATTTGACCCCTTGATAAGATATATTTCTTTGTATGATATAATATATTTGTGAAAAAGAAATTAAAATAACGCAAATTATGACAACTACAGTTTGTTTTTAAAAATATACAGACTTTGCATGTATGTAGGATCAATTAAACGATTTATTACGTTCTCTCCTAAACTTTGATCACTTGATCTCATTTCATCTTTTCCTAAATATGGAAATCCGTTTAATAAGTATTTTGTCCTAACATCTACTTCTAGCCAAAATTTTATTCCGAATTTATCGAGCTTGTTAGGCATATACTGCAAAAAACGGCATCTTGTTTTTGTAGGGAATAACTGTTCATCAAACGTAATATTTTCATTTGGTTTGTGGCAAAGCTTACAGTTTTCTATAAAAGTGTTCCATACCTCAGATATTAGTGTAAATTTATCACACTGCAAACGTGAAGACCTTGTTAGTTTATTTTCAAAACGAAGAAATTTCATAACTTCCGGAAACCTACCTCTACTCATAGTTTCATGAAAAAACTTTGGTCCCCAAGTCTTGGACCACAAACTAAGAATTGGTAAGCCCTTGGCGGCTAATACCCCCTTACGTACAACAACGCTATGAATGCTTCCAGTTCTGCTAATAACATAGTGAAAGAGTCATTATCATGTTTATACTTGTCTTCAACATCAGTATATAGCATGCCGTATTTCTCGGTAAAATCATTTGTTAGGGCTAAAATAAAAATACGATTTTCTTGAAATCTTTACTATTTTGTAAATCATAATGATTTAGGAAAAGTCAAGAAAGGATTAAGATAT
>CM063497.1:21199140-21201640 GCA_032207245.1 Pardosa pseudoannulata
TTAAACAGAAAAAGAAAAAAATGCAGGAATAATTATCTTTAAATATTATACAAAATTACATGCATGGAAAATAACTGTTGCTTCATAAAGCAGCTATAAGCGCTTCATAAATGTGTAAGTTAGTTTCTTAAGCGGTAGGTTTTGAATGTAATATGTCAACAAAATTTAAATTTCATAACACCTAAATGCCTTAGAAAGTTGAAAGTGGTAAAAATTCAATTTATTTAAAACAATTTGATAGGATATTTTTGTAAGATAAGATAAAGAAAATACTGCGAGGTGAGATGTTGCGCAGGTTTCGGCTACTTGGAATATATTTATATGTTATCATTAAAGTGTAGAGGTCAGTTACTTCATAGAATAACTAGGCATGTCATGAAATAACTAGAGAAATCAATTACCATAGATGAAAAAATTTCATACCTTACCCTAGTTATTTTTTTAATTAACTAGTTAATTTATAAACTACTGATTAACTACTGATTAATCGTTTAAGTTAAAAACAAATACTTTCAAGTTTGTTTTATAAATTAATTGATGATAAATAGTTAAAATATCTTGAAAAATATATTTTATCCCTACTGCTGATGTTTAATAGATAACTAATAAGGAAAAGCTGATGATATAATTTATAAGTTCTCATATTGCTATAGTTAATTAAACTGAAAAGGAAAAAAAGAATAAGTTGCAAAAATAGTTATATTTAAATATTATACAAAAATACATGAATGGGAAATAACTGTTGCTTCATAAAGCAGCTATAAACAATTCACAAATGTGTAGGTTAGTTTCTCAACATGCAGTTTTTGAATGTAACATTGTATGTCATAAAATAATTAGAAGAATCAATTAAAGAATACCATAGATGAAAAAGTTCATAATTTATCCTAGTTATTTTTTTTAATTAACCAGTTATTTTATGAAATTTAAATTGTAAAATACATTTTATTCTTATTG
The DNA here is from genome assembly GCA_032207245.1 of Pardosa pseudoannulata. NCBI lineage: Eukaryota > Metazoa > Arthropoda > Arachnida > Araneae > Lycosidae > Pardosa > Pardosa pseudoannulata. The sequence continues at coordinate 21,200,098 of CM063497.1, forward strand.
TAGATTTCTAATAGATAAATGATAAGTAAAAGCAGGTGATATACTTTATAATTGCTTATATTGCTAACAGTTAATTAGAAAAGGAATAAAAGAATAAGTTGCAAGAATAGTTATATTTGAATGTTACACAAAAAAAGATGATGAAAAAAACTGTTGCTTCATAAAGCAGCTATAATCGGTTCAAAACTGACTAAAAGCAACTAAAACCGGTTGAAAAACTTTCGAGCGTCATATTTAACGAAATTTAAATTAAAAATACATTTTATCCCTATTACGGATGATTAACAGATAAATAATAAGGAAAAACAAATTATATAATTTGTAACTGCTCATTTTGCTATCATTAATAAACAGAAAAGGAAAAAAAGAATTTATTACAGAAATAGTTAAATTTAAATATTATACAAAAAATACATTCTGGGAAAAAAATTGTTGCTTTAGAAAGCAGCCATAAGCGGTTCAGAAATGTGTCAGATAGTTACTCAAGCGGTAGATTTGTATATAACATGTTTACAAAATTTAAATTGCATAAGACCTAAATGCCTTAGAAGGTTGAAAGGAGAAAATTTCAAGTTATTTAAAACAATCTGGAAAGCTGTTTTTGTAAGATAAAGAAACTACTCCGAGGTGAGACGCTGCACAGGTTTCAGCTATTTGGAATATATGTAATCGTTAAAGAGTAGAAGTCAGTTTTTTCATAGAATAAATAGATATGTTATGAAATAACTAGATATATCAATTAGAGAATAAAATAAAGGAAAGTTTTCATACTTTAACCTAGTTATTTTTTTCAATTAACCAGTTATTTTATGAAATAACTACTGATTGATCATTAAAGTTTCAAATAAACAATTTCATGTTTATTTTACAAATTAATATATAAGCCAAAATCTCTTGGAAAATACATTTTATCCTAATGGCAGACGATTAATAGATAAAAAATAAAGAAAATCAGATGATATAATTTAAAATTTCTAATATTGCTGTCTGTCAGTTAAACAGATAAGAATAAATAATAATTTGTAGAAATTTAAATATTATACAATAATAATCTTGGGAAGAAAATGTTGCTTCATAAAGCAGCTATAAGCCGTTCACAAATGTGTAAGTTAGTTTCTCAAGCTGCAGTTTTGAATGTAACATGTAAGATAAAAAAATACTGAGATCTGAGATGTTGCACAGGTTTCGGCTACTTGGAATATATTTATATATTATCGTTAAAGTGTAGAAGTCATTTATTTCATAGAATAACTAGATATGTCATGAAGTAACTAGAGAAACCAATTAAAGAATACTATAAGAGAAAAATTTCATACTTTACCCTAGTTATTCTATTAATTAACAAGTTGTTTTATTAAATAACTGATTAATGTAACATGTCAACAAAATTTAAATTTCATAAAATCGAATTTCCTTAGAAGGTTGAAAGCAGTAAAAATTCAATTTCTTTAAAACAATTTGAAAGAATATTTTGGTAAGATAAAGATAATACTGCGAGGTGAGATGTTGCACAGGTTTCGGCTACTTGGAATATATTTATATG
>CM063497.1:21211640-21216640 GCA_032207245.1 Pardosa pseudoannulata
AATTCTCCCGTCTGATATGAAACAAAAACAAGAATTTGTTCTTGACACTATCATTTTTGTTTGAAAATATTTGTAAAAATTTTATTAATTAATTTTCAGCGGTTGCTTTTCTGTCAACATACATTATAATGTATTGAGTTATATTTTGCTATATCCTTTCTATTTATTCTCTTTTAATACTTATTTTTAGCTGTTTGAGTTGTTTTATTAGTATTAAATTGAGCTAATATTAGAGAAGGAAGGCATGAGCTCCCCTGGACGACAGAAAAGGTAGGCCTAACAGTTTTTGATATTCTTAATTGAATAATTCTTCTGTCTGATCTGAAACAAAAACAAGATTATGTTCTTGACACTAGTATTTTTGTTTGAAAATATTCGTAAACATTTTATTAATTTCTGTTCAGCTGATGCTTTTCTGTCAATGTACATTTTAATTTATTGAATTATATTTTGTTTTGCTCTTTCTAATTATTCTGTTTGAATAATTATTTTTAGCTCTTTGAGTTGTTTCACTAGGAAGAAAGTACCAGGATAATGCTGTCTATGGGGGAAATGTCTATCCTTTAAATCTTGAAAGGTAAGCAGTTTAAAATTTATATTAAGTATTAATAAATTGTTACTAAATTATACTAAAACTTTTAAAGATTATATAGTTTTTACGTAAAAGAATACTTAAATTGATTTATGTGTGATTTATGACATCAAAACGTTTATAGTAAGTTCTAAATAAATTAGAAATATTTTTAATGTAAATGATTTATGTTTAATGGGCTATTCTATTTTCTATAAGTCTTTATATCAGAATTTAAATCAATTATTTTTCTTTTATATCATCCCAGTTATTTTCAAATATAAATCCTATTTATGCATGTGACACATGTTAAAAGTTAACAAGCAGTAACAGATTGTTTTTAAAATTTTTGTTATGTCACTTGCAGAATGAGATGCTTGTACGAAATTACCAATTGACAACTCCTGGTTCTTATACGGTATTCCTGGCATGTTGGGATTTGAGCTGTCCATCAGGCCAGTAACTAGGGCGTGGCAAAGGTGGCATATGCCATGGGTGAATCAGTAATAGGGGCTCCGAATTGTGATGAAAATGGGATACAGATGAAGACAATTCAATCCGAGTAAAAATAAGAAAAAGTTGAAAAATAATTGTTTTTTTAAAAAATCCGATTTTATTTATAAAGTCCAAAGTGTTTAGAAACTTTTTTTTGTGAATTTTCTTATTTTTTTGAAATGCTTCTAAAGATTAAACTTGTTATAGATTTTTATAAAATGTTTACCAATCATTCTTAAAATTCCCTACAATAAATCCCGGTAATCGTTTTAAATTTTAAATTTATTAAAGATATTAAAACTATATTTAAATTTAGAAATTTATCAAAAATTTATGAAATTTTAACGTACAAATAAAAAGCATTAACCTCAAATCAACTATTTTGTTTAGCGGCAAAATAATATTTCAAGAGTTTTCAACAACTTTTTAAGCATTAGTAAGGTAAAAATAGAAGAAAAAATTAAAATTTAATATATAAGGAACATTTTATAAATCAACAAAATGTTTTGCGAGTTCCTTCTCAATGCCTGATATAGAAAAAAATAGCATGTTTATATATTTTCTCATTATATTAGACAGCAGTAGTGCAGACCAGTTTTTTTGGCATGGTGCCAAAGGACCTAGTTACGGGCCTACTGTACATGAACATTTCTGAACACTTTCTGCATTAGTTCTTTTTAATGCTTTAATATATGTCTGTTTGTAGAGATAAAACCAAATGGGTTGTTTTGTTGATGTGGTAATTGAATTGCGTTTTTAAATTTTTGTGTTTTTTCTCCCATCATAAATATAATTTATCAAAGAAATTAGAAGAGTAAAAATTAAATCTCTCTGAATTAATTGTTACTGATAAATCTGTATTAAATATATTCTGTAAAAGCTAATTCTATAGAATATATTTAATACATATTTATCGCAATTACATTACAGTATTCTAGAAAAGCAATTATGATTGATTTTGTTATTAACAGCTTAATTTACAAAAATAAAAAAGTATGAATAAAAACATGTGAAATCATCTTTATGCCAAATCGATTGCTTTCATTATTAACAGCTTAATTTACAAAAATTAAAAAGTATGAATAACAACATGTGAAAGCATCTGGCCAATTGGATTACTTTCGTTATTAATAGCTTAATTTACAAAAATAAAAAAGTATGAACAAAAACATACGAAGCATTTCTACGCTAATTTGATTGCTTTCGTTGTTAATAGTTTACTTAAAAAATTTTTTTAAAAATATGGATAAAAACATGTGAAAGCATTTTTACACCAAATTGATTAATTTCGTTATTAATAGCTTAATTTACAAAACTAAAAAGTGTGAATAAAAAACATGTGAAAGCCTTTTTAAGGCCATTTTGATTGTTTTCGTTATTAATAGTTTAATTTACAAAAATAAAAATGTATGCATAAAAATACGTAAAAACATCTTTAATTTGATTCCTTTTGTATTAATAGCTTAATTTACAAAAATAAAAAGTATGAATAAAAACATGTGAAAGCATATTTACTCCAATTTGATTGCTTTCATTATTAATAGATTAATTTACAAAAAAAAGTAAGAATAAAAACATGTGAAAGCATCTTTAAGCCATTTTCGTTACATTCGTTATTAATATATTACTTTACAAACATAAAAAAAGTATGAATAAAAACATGTGAATGCAACTTTAAGGGAATTTGATTGCTTTCGTTATTAATAGCTTAATTTACAAAAATAAAAAAAGTATGACTAAAATCATGTGAAAACATCTTTACGCCATTTTGATTGCTTTCGTTATTAATAGATTAATTTACAAAAATAAAACAAGTAGGAATAAAAAAATGTGAAAAAAGTTTTAGGCCAATTTGATTGTTTTCATTATTAACAGCTTAATTTACAAAAATAAAAAAGTATGAATAAAAACATGTGAAAGCATCTTTACGCCATTTTGGTTGCATTCGTTATTAATATATTACTTTACAAACATAAAAAAAGTAAGAATAAAAACATGTGAAAGCATCTTTACGCCATTTTCGTTACATTCGTTATTAATATATTACTTTACAAACATAAAAAAAGTAAGAATAAAAACATGTGAATGCAACTTTAAGGGAATTTGATTGCTTTCGTTATTAATAGCTTAATTTACAAAAATAAAAAAAGTATGACTAAAATCATGTGAAAACATCTTTACGCCATTTTGATTGTTTTCATTATTAACAGCTTAATTTACAAAAATAAAAAAGTATGAATAAAAACATGTGAAAGCATCTTTACGCCAATTTGATTGCTTTCATTATTAATAGATTAATTTACAAAAAAAATTAAGAATAAAAACATGTGAAAGCATCTTTACGCCATTTTGGTTGCATTCGTTATTAATATATTAATTTACAAAAATAAAAAAATAGGAATAAAATCATGTGAAATCATCTTTAAGCCAATTCGATTGCTTTCATTATTAATAGCTTAATTTACAAAAATAAAAAAAAGTATGAATAAAAACATGTGAAAGCATATTTACTCCAATTTTATTGCTTTCATTAATAATAGATTAATTTACAAAAAAAAGTAAGAATAAAAACATGTGAAAGCATCTTTATGCCATTTTGGGTACATTCGTTATTAATATATTACTTTATAAACATAAAAAAGTATGCATAAAAACAAGTGAAGGCATCTTTAAGCCAATTTGATTGCTTTCGTTATTATGGCTTAATTTATAAAAATAAAAAAGTATGAATAAAAACATGTGAAAGCATCTTTCCGCCATTTTGATTGCTTTCGTTATTAATAGCTTAATTTACAAAAATAAAAAGTATAAATAAAAGCATATGACAGCACCTTTATGCTAATTTGATTGCTTTCACTATTAATAGATTAATTTACAAAAATAAAAAAGTAGGAATAAAAACATGTGAAAGCATCTTCAAGCCAATTCGATTGCTTTCGTTATTAATAGCTTAATTTATAAAAATAAAAAAGTATGCATAAAAACAAGTGAAGGCATCTTTAAGCCAATTTGATTGCTTTCGTTATTATGGCTTAATTTACAAAAATAAAAGTATAAAAAAAAGATGTGAAAGCATTTTTACGCCAATTTGATTGCATTCGTTTTTAATAGCTTAACATACAGAAATAAAAAAGTATGAACAAAAACATGTGAAAACATTTTTACGCCATTTTGATTGCATTCGTAATTAATATTTTAATTTTGAAAAATAAAAGGAGTAAGAATAAAAACATGTGAAAGCATCTGTAAGCCAATTTGATTGTTTTCATTATTAGCAGCTTAATTTACAAAAATAAAAAGTATGAATAAAAACATGTGAAAGCATTTTTACGCCAATTTTATTTCATTCGCTATTAATAGTTTAATCTTCAAATATAAAAAAGTATGAATAAAAACATGTGAAAGCATTTTTAAGCCAATTCGATTGCTTCGTTATTAATAGCTTAATTTATAAAAATAAAAAATTATGAATAAAAACACGTGAAAGAATGTTTGTGCCAATTTGATTGTTTTCGTAATTAATAACTTAATTTACAAATATAAAAATGTAGGAATAAAAACATGTGAAAGCTTTTTTTCTCTAATTTGATTGTTTTTGTTATTAATAGCTTAATTTACAAAAATAAAAAGGTATGCATAAGAACATGTGAAAGTATCTCTAAGCCAATTAAATTGCTTTCGTTATTAATAGATTAATTTACAAAAATAAAAAAGTATGTATAAAAACAAGTGAAAGCATCTTGAAGCCAATTTGATTGCTTTCATTATTAATAGCTTAATTTACAAAAATAAAACAGTCTGAGTAAAAACATGCTAAAGTATCTATACGCCAATTTGATTGCTTTCGTTATTAATAGCTTAATTTTCAAAAATAAAAAAGTATGAATAAAAACATGTGAAAAATCTTTAAGCCAATTCGATTACTTTCGTTATT
>CM063497.1:21226640-21261640 GCA_032207245.1 Pardosa pseudoannulata
CTGGACTTTGTTCTCAAAGCAGGTACGGGTTCAACGTCCATTTCTTTAGGAAATTATGACATCTCTAAAATTTCACCAGAAGTTATGGCAATTAGTCAATAGCCCAAATAATGCTGTTAATTGGAATGATGATGGCGATTCCATTTTAATTGACATAAGTAAATTGAAAGTAGTCTTAGCACAAAGCGTATTTTCTAAAAGTAAGAACGTAAGTACGTTTATACGGCAGTTAAACCTGTATGGATTTAAAATAGTTGTGACGATTGACGGCCCAAAAAAGACTATGAAGGAATATTTTAATCCTTATTTCAAAAGAGGATGCCCTACTTTGCTGGATATGATTTCAAGAAAAGGAGTTGTTTGTAAGGTAAGTTGCTTAAAACGATACTTGTTTTAGTATTAATACAGCAGAGATGAAAAATGGCCAATTAAGTTAGCATTAGATGTAAAAATTAGTTTTTTTAATAAGTTTATTTGAATTTTGCTTTATTCTATAATCATTCTAAAATAAGGGCAGGATTGTAAGCAACTGAAACTGATCTTGGAAAGTAGTTAAAATATTTTCAGTAAATTCAGTATTTGATGCAAAAGTTATTTTTTAATGTATTTGTGTTGATTTGAATGTTTTAATATTGTGTTATTTTAAAATTATTATAAAATATAAGCAGGATTGGGAGCAACTGAAAAACATCTGACTTTGGTCAGTATTTTAAAATTTTTGTCAGTAAAGTCAGTATTTGATGCAAAAATTATTGTTTAATGTATTTATCTTGATTTTAATATCTTAATTTTGCTTAATTCTAAATTTATTTTAAATATGGGCAGGATTGCGAGCAACTGAAAAACCTCTGAGTTTGGTCAGTATTTTAAGAAATTTGTCAGTAAAGCCATTACTTTATGAAAAATTATCCTTTTGCATGCATGTGCTTATTTTAATATTTTACTATTTCTTTATTCTAAAATTAATTTAAATTAAGAGCAGAATACCAAGCAACTGGAAAATATTTATCGTAGTCAGTATTTTAAGAATTTTGTCAGTAAAGTCATTTAATGAGAAGTTAGTTTTTTGTATGTGTTTGTGTTTATTTGAATAATTAAAGTTTGCATTTATTATCAAAATTATTTTAAAATAAGGCAGGATAACAAGCAACTGAAAAACATCCGATATTGATCTGTATTTTGAGAATTTTGAAACTAAAGCCATTAATTGATGAAAAATTGGTTTTTCATGTGCTTATTTGAATATTTTATTTTTAAAATATATTGAAATAAAGTCAGGATTTCGAGGCACTGAAAAATATCTGATCGTTGTCAGTATTTTAATACTTGTGACAGCATAGTCAGTATTTGATGAAAAAATAGTTTTTGCACGTGTTTGTGTTTATCTGAATATTTTAATAGAGCAATTTGCCACAACGTCACGAACTACTGTAATCATGGTTTCCGAGCACCTGGAAAGTCAGGGAAAGTCATGGATTTAGACAATGGATTAATTTTGTCATGGAAAGTCTTGATTTTTCAAGTAAAATAAGTAAAAGTCATGGAAAGTCATGGATCAGCTAAACTACCAATTTAAAAAAAATGCATTGAAGTTTTAATTCTATTTTTACTTCTCATTTGGCTGAAGTTACTGAGTTTGGTATTTACGTATTATCCTATTGACCCTATTGCCAAGTAAAATTTGTTCACCAAGGAAACTCAAAACAAGAAAGCTTAATGGGCGGGCAAATGTATATTATTCTGGTTTTTTCTTAAATTGTAGATTGAAATTTTATTAATATAATAATAATTATTTTTTAATAAAAATTAGTTAAGATTTTTGCACAAAATATAAGTTTATCTCCAGGGATATTGTATATAAACATTATAGGGTTATATTTGGCTATTATTCATGGTCACCTGGATAATACCAAAGTACCCTGAATTCAAATCGAAAACATTTTGATTGAAAAATTGCTATATGATTAAACTTAGGTATGTAGATACAATAATTTATTTTTATGGATGTGAGTTTATTAACACTTATAAATTAAGTTTATTGTTTTTTATGATAAAATTCCTGTAATTTCTCTAAAAGCATATATTTTATTTGTATGTACATCAGAAGTTTTATTCATATATACTTTAACGAAAGCTTTTTAAAGTCATGGAAAATGATCTGCTAAATCAGGGAAAGTCATGAAAAGTCATGGATGTGAAAAATTTTATTTTGGCAGGTACTCTGTATAATGCCCTTAACATTAATTTTCATGTTTACAACAGACAATAGACAAACAATAAACTGCCCTTCCATTTGAAACTAAAGCCAGAATTGCCATAAGTTGAGATGTGACCTACTGCGTGAAATCGCCTTATTTTTTTAATTATAAAATTATTTTAATATAAAAGCAGAATTGTGACCAATTGAAAAGTACCTGGAGAAACTAGTGAAATTTGATTTAATACGTTGTTAGGGGATATGCAATTTGCTTATGTAGATATGCAGATTTTTGTTGTTTGTAGACACTTGCTCATGTATTTAATATAATCCTTATATTGATATGTATTAGTAAGTCGCTGTGTAATATCGCAACGTTCTTATAACAAATATCATATAAAATATTTAAAGTCAATTCCTACTTAGGTCAAAAGAGAAAATTTTTATTTTAGTTATTTTTTATTAAATAATTACAATTAATATAAGACAGAATCACAATATTAAATGGAAAATAGAAAGCGAATTTCCTTACAATTTTTCATTTTTCTTTCTATATATGATGTTAGACTATTATTTTTGTTTATTACTATTTATTCGCTTTCTATTTTTTTTTCGTTTCTAATTTTTAAAGTTGATAGTGATCTATAATTTCTCATTCTATCCATTTCTTGTAATGCTTCATTATTGCAAGGATTCTTTCCAGTGAATTTCGAGCAGTCCAGTTCACTACAAGTTTAAAAAATGTATTTGAACTTGAGTGGATGAATAAAAAGTATTTCATTAACGATTGAAAATTTGAACAAGACATATAAATCTATATAGAAAGAGTGAGAACTAATAGTAGGAATTGAATAATATATAAGGCTAAAAATATGTATTTGAACTTGAGTGGATGAATAAAAAGTATTTTATTAACGATTCAAAATTTGAACAAAATATATAAATTTATATAGGGAGAGTGTAATCTAATAGGAATTGAATAAATATATAACGCAAAAAATGTATTTGAACTTGAGTGGATGAATAAAAAGTAATTTATTAAGGATTGAAAATTTGATCAAGACATATAAATATCTATATAGAGAGAATGTGAACTAATGGTAGGAATTGAATAATATATACGGCAAAAAATGTTTTTGAACTTGAGTGAATGAATAAAAGTATTTTATTAACGATTCAAAATTTGAACTAAATATATAAATTTATATAGGGAGAGTGTAATCTAATAGTGGGAATTGAATAATATATAAGGCAAAAAAATGTATTTGAACTTGAGGAATAAAAAGTATTTTATTAACGATTGAAAATTTGAACAAGACAAATATATATAGAGAGAGTGTGAACTAATATTAGGAATTGAATAATATATAAGGCAAAAAAAACGTATTTGAACTTGAGTGGATGAATTAAATGTATTTTATTATTGATTGAAAATTTAAACAAGATGTATAAATTTATATAGTGAGTGTGGGATCTAATAGTAGGAATTGAATAATATATAAGGCATGTAATACCAATATACAAGGCATGGAATAACAGCAATATACATGGCATGCATAGGCAATTTTTATATAATTTTATTACATGTAATATTTAATACATATTGTATTTATGTATGTGTATGTAAGAGAGAGGTGGTGAAATTATATATAATGCCCTCTACCTTCTCAAATGCATTTCAGTATTATAAGTCACATAACATCTTAGGATTTTAACTTATTAGATTAATTCCAAAATATACATGCATTATACAGAATAACAGAAACAAATTGCATTTGTTACAAAAATTAACTTTAATTTGTTAATTATTTATACTTAATGTGAATTATATTTACTAAATTTGTTTAAACTATTCACCATTGTATTTCAGTATTATAAGTCTTGACCATATCACATCTTAGAATTTAATTTATTAGATTAATTCCAAAGTAAACATGGATTATACTGGAAAACAGAAAAAAAATTGCATTTGTTTCAAAAATTAACTTTAATTTGTCATTTGCTATACTTCAGTTGATTATTACTTTTATGAACCTGTTAGTATTTTGGTCAGCAAAATCAGTATTTTCAAGATTATGGGTAGTTAGCTTCTTGTACAAATATAATTAATGTCAATTATATTTACTAAATTTGTTTAAACTATTCAGTATTATTAGCCTTGACCACATCACAACTTACAATTTAACTTATTAGATTAATTTCAAAGTAAACGTGTATTATACTGAACAACATAAAAAGATTGCCTTTGTTATAAAAATTAACTTTGTCACTTGCTCTTCTTCAGTTGATCATTACTTTTATATACCTGTCATAGGGTTATATTTGGCTATTATTCATGGTCACCCGGATAATACCAAAGTACCCTGAATTCAAATTGGAAACATTTTGATTGAAAAATTGCTATATGATTAAACTTAGGTATGTAGATACAACAATTTATTTTTATGTATGTGAGTTTATTAACACTTATAAAGTAAGTTTATAGTTTTTTATGATAAAATTCCTGTAATTTCTCTAAAAGCATATATTTTATTTGTATGTACATCAGAAGTTTTATTCATATATACTTTAACGAAAGCTTTTTAAAGTCATGGAAAATGATCTGCTAAATCAGGGAAAGTCATGAAAAGTCATGGATTTGAAAAATTTTATTTTGGCAGGTACCCTGTATAATGCCCTTAACATTAATTTTCATGTTTACAATAGCCAATAGACAAACAATAAACTGCCCTTCAGTTTGAAACTAAAGCCAGAATTGTCATAAATTGAGTTGTGACCTACTGCGTGAATTTGCCTTATTTTTTAATTATAAAATTATTTTAATATAAAAGTAGAATTGCGTCCAATTGAAAAATACCTGCAGAAACTAGTGGAATTTGATTTAATACGTTGTTAGGGGCTATGCAATTTGCTTATGTAGATATGCAGATTTTAGTTGTGTTGTAGACATATGTCCATGGATTTAATATAATCTTTATATTGCTATGTATTTGTAAGTCGCTCTGTAATATCGTAACGTTCCTATAACAAGTAATACATAAGTCCACTACTACTTAAGTCAAGAAAGAAAATTTTTATTTTAGTTATTTTTTATTAAATAATTACAATTAATATAAATATAAGACAGAATCACAATAAAAATTTTACAGGTTTTTTTTAATAACGCGTTAACTTTAAATAGAGTATTTAGTTTTCTTATTTCAAAAAGTATATTAAAATAACATAAGAAATGCATCATATGAAAAAAATTACATTCACTTACATCCAAGGTAACTTTTGGAATGCGCATATACAAACTAAATTTTTACATCAAATTGAAGGCAAATATCTGTTATTTTGATCCCCAAATTCTTAAAGTAAAATTTTTAATATAACATATAAAAAGTACATCAAAGAAAAAATATGAAATCCAAATAATTTTTGAAGTACGTATACAAACAAAAAAAAACTAAATTTTTATTTGAAATAAGTCAAATATCTCTTATTCTGCATACCAAAATCTTAAAGCAATTTTTTGAAAGAGCGAATTAAAAATGTACCAAATGAAAAATATTAAATCCATTTACATGCAAGATAATTTTTAAATACGTATACAAACAAAAAAAAACTAAATTTTTATTTGAAATAAGTCAAATATCTCTTATTCTGCATACCAAAATGTTAAAGTAATTTCATTACAATAACGTATAAATAATACAGGAAAGGAAAAAATATAAAATCCACTAACTTTTGTAAAACATATTAAAAAAACTTTTTAAATTTCATATTTTCTACTTTTAAAAAACATTTTCAAATTTAAATAGATAAAATTTCAGCTCGTAAAACTGTATAAATCTAAATTTATCAAAATTAAAATTTTTCATGGCCGGTATGTAAATATACTAACAAAAATATAATTTTAATTCTCAGCGATTCTACATATTTCAAACTTTAAAAAGCTTACTTCGAGTTAACTGCTAATTTTTTTTCTTAGAAAAAAAGGAACCCTCCAAAAAACTATTAATTTTTGTTTATTAAAACACTTTTCTTTACTCCATAAATAAGCTACTTCTTTTAATTGCGACTGAAAATTATTTTTTTTTATATTTCTATTAATAAGTTACAATTTTTTTTCACTACAAAATATGAGTTAAGTTTTCGTATAGCCATGTTAAAAATCAAACTTTTATTTGCATTTCTATAATTAATATACTTAGTACCTGATAATACCCAGCTAGCAACGTTAAGTTGGGCCAACGTTTTACTGCATACTTTGGAGCAAACGTTGATATGGCATGTTGGCCAACCGTTGGAAAACGGTTGATTAATAGTTGGCTAATGGTTGTTGTTTACATAATGCCAACGAAATACTACGATGGGCCAACGTAATACTACGATGGACCAACTGAATTCCAACGTTCATTATTTCTGTTTATTATTTTGCTACAGTGTATAATATAGAATGGGCATGTGCTATTACTTTGAAATAAGCTGATGTTTTTATAACATAGTCATTTTTAAATTTTGCAAGAGTTGAAAAATAGAAAATAGATATAAAAAAGAATGAGGTTATTGTAGTCCACACAACACATTTCATATAATACTTACTCTGCGGCAATCCATTTATTCCTTTGAAATCTGTATTAATTTTTTTAATGATACAAACTGTTTCTTAAATAAGAAAAAAGAAAATTTCCCCTTCTGAGAGCTAAAAATAGATAATTGAAGAAAAGCACAACACAACAGAGGTTTAAAAAATATACATATTTTAGTTATTTTTCTTTTATTTACAATTTTTTATTTAAATTCGGCCTCTTTCCATCTACCAAAGTTTTCTACATTTTCTCTGGATTCAATTTCATGGCATCTGAAATACAAATAAGTAACTTGAAAATTATATATTATAAAATGTTTTAATGTTACCACATACATTTCCTTTTATCCTTTTAGCTCTTTTAAATAATTCAAAGATGATTTGAATATGTAAAAAAAAAAATAAAGGCAAACATAATTACATCTAATAAATAAAATTAAGTTATAAAGTTTCATAACAACTATGATAAAGTGAAATCCATAATATTTACATATCATCATTATACAACTTTATTATTATTATTAAAAAAAGACACAAAAAAGTAACCTAACGATAATTTAAATCAGCATGCTTTAAAAAAGAATTAAGTCAACTATCTTAAATTGACTTAAAATTTTCTATTAAAGATCCAAGTGCACTAAAACACCGTGTATATACTTTTGTAAATGGTACGTTACTGTTAAAAACACAAAAGAGAAACTAGAGCTCAGATAGCCAAATATCGTTTTCTTCAGGATTAAATTAATAATAATGAGGGCATATATGATAGAACACAAAAATATCAAGAGAACTTACCTTGTAAATTTGAAATCCTGCAGCGATGGCGCGGTAACCCTAAAGATGGCGGTTAATACACAACTTTCTCTTTTGGCGGAGTTTCTGCACATGCTCGTAGATATAGGCGGTTACTTTTATATTTCTTAGCCAATGGTATGCCGATATTTGTGTAAGAGGCGTAAACAGAAAATTTAAATTACATTTTTAGGAATATACATTTCATTTACAATAAAGTAGTTAATCTACTAAAAATTGATCAAAATAAATTAAAACTTCTCAAAATAAAGATAATTATAACAATTTTTTTCTTAATTGTAAGATATTAAGCTTTTATACTTTAAACATTTTTAGGTAGATCTCGAACTAAAACAACCCGTAGTGACTTTTCTTTCTTAAAAAAACATGCCTACAAAACAAATAAAAAGGAAAAGTTCTTCTGAGTTCTGATAGATGGCGCCAAAATAATCATGGGAAATTAAGTAGATGCGTCACAGAGCATTATAGTTGCGTTTGCTAGATGCCATTCATAAGCTTCCTTCACAATATGGTCCATGGTGGACCACTCTTGTGATCGTTATGATGCCGGCCTTGCTACGATAGCGAAAAGTTAGTTTTCAATACACTGGAGAAATAGATAAGACAGTCTTTGTCGGCAGCAAGTGGGCAACTAAACTTCCTGTCTAAATATTACTTTGGCGCCAACTATTAGCAATTAAGAGAAACATATTGAAATAGAAATAAGTTCAATTTTTACATTTGTAGAAGGGGATTACTAATGAACCGGGTTCCCCTATTTTTGGCGATTTTTAAATGGCACAAACCCTTTCGCGTAAAGAAACCTGAAGGCTGACATTATGAGCGGGAGCGGATTTTACCGGGGAAATAAAATAGCTATACTTATTGTAAACTATTGTAAAATGAAAAAAATATACTAATGATAAAATTAATGGCAACTAAAGGGTAAAATTGCGTTAAACTAGACTTCAATTGTGACAAATTTTGTTTGTTTATACTTTTGTTTAAAATACTTAATATATTAAAATTGCGTTAAACTAGACTTCAATTGTGACAAATTTTGTTTGTTTATACTTTTGCTTAAAATATTTAATATATTTATGGGTGTTAATTTTGAAACATTAAAACAGATGTTTTTTTTTCGTTTTTTTTAGAATGTTAAAAATTATACATAGAAAGAAGATAAATATAACAAAAGAAACGCAAACTGTTAAATAATATACTATGTGAAACAATGCGTATAGGTATTTTGGAGCATTGTGTAAAAAAAATAAGCTTAATGGAAAAATTTAGGTTTATTTATAATTTCATTTCAAAAAATCATAAATCATTCTTTTTTCAGTCTCAACTGCTAAATTGTGTTTTTGCATCTGAGAACAAACACAAAAGACAAAATTTACTTTTTTGGAGGATAGAATAACAAAGACAAATTACTAAAAAGATATAGGAATATGTTTTAGAAATTTGTCATATAAAAACATAAGGACCATTAAAGAAGAAAGGTAAAGGACTATTAAAAATGCTCTTATTCAGATTTGATCTTTCTAATTAAATAATGTCAAATTGAGATATTGAGTACTGAAAATTCAATAAAAAATTTAAAATAAATTATAATACAAATAGTTGACTCATTAGAAAAGATAAAAGGTGAGAAAAATACTACAATTTGGTTGCCAAAATAAAGTACGTAAAGCTGATATATCTAAAATAAATTCAAAAAGAAAAAGTGCGAAACATATTGACATCCGGCTGAAACTGGCCAGATATCCGGTATCCGTTATCCGGCTAAATTGACATCTGTTGCATCCTTAAACAAAATGACTTATGATATATCGAACCGATATTTCTTTTCAGTTCATAGTTCCGATTCAAATACCTGTGTAATTTTTTTTTTCTAATTTGTATTTAAAAACTAAATTTGGCTGAAATTTGGTGCGCCTTTGTTCATTTCAGAAGGAACCTCTACAGAAACAGCCGAAAGTATCACAGTGTTCTTATTCAAAGAAACCTCGAAATCGCCTTACAGTAAGTAGTTTAATATTTTCCTATAATACTATAGAAAATGTTCTTTACTTTTTCAGAATCACGGAACATTTACAGATTTACAAGGTGCTTTCTTTTTTTCGTAACCAGTTGGAAAATAAGATAGTGTAAATTATAGAATTATAATAATATAAAACCGCAACTCATCTGGAATTTTTATCACAACATTGAGATTTCTTTAGGAATGTAACGAATCAAATTATCATGAAATAAATATACAATTAAATTAACTTAAAGTTAAAGCTTTTTTCTATATTTAGTTGAGAAGTATCTTCCTTAATATTGTAAGATTTCTTCTTAATTTTAAAAGAATGTGTTTGATCCTCAAACAGTAACAGTGAAAACAGAATTAATTGACGAAGAATATCAAAAGTATCAAACTCTTTGAACTCGTAAAAGAAATGAATAAAAAAATATAGCTGCTTCAACTAGTAAAAGAAATTAATCGAAAAATCGAACTCCTTCAACTAGTAAAAGAAATGAATAAAAAAATATAGCTGCTTCAACTAGTAAAAGAAATTAATCGAAAAATCGAACTCCTTCAACTAGTAAAAGAAATTAATAAAAAAAAATCTAGCTCTTTCATCTAGTAAAAGAAATTAATATTAAAATCCAACTTCTTCAACTAGTAAAAGAAATTAACCGAAAAGTCCAACTCCTTCAACTAGTATAAGAAATCAACCTGAAAATCCAACTACTTCCACTAATAAAAAAAAAATTAACCGTAAAGTTCAACTCCTTCAATTAGTAAAAGAAATCAACTTAAAAATCCAACTCATTCAACTAATAAAAGAAATTAACATAAAATTCAAACTCCTTCAACTAGTAAAAGAAATAAATATTAAAATCCAACTTCTTCAACTAGTAAAAGAAATTAACCGAAAAGTCCAACTCCTTAAACTAGTATAAGAAATCAACCTAAAAATCCAACTCATTGAATTAATAAAAGAAATGAACCGAAAAGTCCAACTCCTTCAACTAGTAAAAGAAATCAACCTAAAAATCCAACTCATTCAACTAATAAAAGAAATTAACATAAAATTCAAACTCCTTCAACTAGTAAAAGAAATTAATAAAAAAAAATCTAGCTCCTTCATCTAGTAAAAGAAATTAATATTAAAATCCAACTTCTTCAACTAGTAAAAGAAATTAACCGAAAAGTCCAACTCCTTCAACTAGTAAAAGAAATCAACCTAAAAATCCAACTCCTTCAACTAATAAAAGAAATGAACATAAAATTCAAACTCCTTCAACTAGTAAAAGAAATAAATATAAAAATCAAACTCCTTCAACTAGTAAAAGAAATGAGGTTTTGATCATTTTCTTAATTTTGATTGTTGTTTGTCTTTTTCTTACGTTTGCAAGCTAGTAATATTTGTAATTCTGAAATATCTTCAAGAACATTTTGCTTTATTATTATAATATATATGAATTACCTTCGTTGATATGATTTTTCTCTTGTATTTATATTTACAATTCTGAAGTATCTTCATTAACATTGAGCTTTTTTCTTCATATTTATAATGATGAGTTTGATCCTTATGCAGTAAGAGTGAAATAAGAACCAATAGACCAAGAATATGAAAACTTTAATTAAATTTCTCCCCGTACTGAAAGAAATAAAGTGCTGTTTTCTCTCGCATTTTCCAAGTTTTGATTATTATTTTTGCGCATTGCACGTTTGCATGCAAAAAAATTTTAGTTCTAAAGTGTTTTAACAATTTTTTAAGCTTTCTTTTTTCTTTTTTTAAAATTCTGATTCTAAAAATGAATCGTTATTAGCAATTTAAGCTTTTTTTTGCATGTATAATTCAGAAGTATCTTTATTAATATTCTAAACTCTTTTTTCTTGTTTTTACATTTGTAATTCTGAAGTACCTTCCTTAACATTTTGCTATTTTTCTTCTTACTTTTAAGAGTGTGTTTGATCTTCGTGAAGTAAAAGTGAAATCAAAACTGACAGACAAACAATATGAGAAGAATGATCCTTCAACTAGTAAAAGAAATGAGGTTCTGATCATTTTCCTAATTTTGTTTGTTGTTCGCCTGTGTCTTACGTTTGCATGCTAATAATATTTGTCATTCTAAAAAGTCTTCACTAATGTATTAAGCTTTTATCTCTATTCTTTTTAAATTTTAACCAGAAAAAAGTATTGTCCTTAACATTTTAACCTTTTTATATGTATAGTAAGAAGTAGTACATTAAGCTCTTTTCTCTTGTTTTTGCATTTATAATTTTAAAGTATCCTCATTTCCATTTTAAACTTTTTCCTTCATATTTTTAAGGACGCGTTTGATTCTCATGCAGTAAGATAGATATCAGAAAGGATTCACGAAAAATATGATAACTTTATTCAAACTCCTTCAACTAGTAAAAGAAATGAGGTTCTGATCCTTTTCCTAATTTTGTTTGGTGTTTGTGTCTAACGTTTGCTTGCTAATTACATTTGTAATTCTTATTATTCTTGAATAATATATTAACTTTTTGTCTCTATTCTTTTTAAATTTGTAATTCTAAAAGGTATCACCATTAGCATTAAGCTTTTTTGTATGTACAGTTCAGAAGTATCTCCATTAATATTCTCTTTTCTCTTTTTTTACATTTGTATTTCTGAAGTATCTTATTAACATTTTGTACCTTTTCTTCTTATTATTAAAAGAGTGTTTGACCGTCTATCATTTTTCTATTTTTGTTTGTTGTTTGTGTGTGTCTAACCTTTGCATGCTAATAACATTTGTAATTCTAAGGATTCTTCAATAATATATTACGCTTTCTTCACTATTCTTTTTACATTTGTATTTATGAACTATCTTCATTAACAATTTGCCTTTTTTCTTCTTATTTTTAAGAGTGTATTTGATCTTCATGCAGTAAGAGTGAAAAAAGAACTAATAGATGAAGAATATGAGAATACTTCTCATAACCAAGCTCCTTCAACTAGTAAAAGAAATGAGGTTCGGATCCTTTTCTTAATTTTGTTTGGTGTTTGTCTGTGTCTAACGTTTGCATGCTTATAACATTTGTAATTCTAAAGATTCTTCAATAATATATTAACTTTTCGTCTCTACCCAGCTAGCAACGTTACGTTGGGCCAACGTTTATATGACATGTTGACCAACAGTTGGTTAATGGTTGGCTAATGGGGGTTGTTTACATATTGCCAACGCAATACTACGGTGGGCCAACGTAATACTACGCTGGGCCAACGGAATGCCAACGTTTATTATTTCTTTTTATTATTTTGCTATAGTGTTTAATATAGAATGGGCATGTGCTATTACTTTGAAATAAGCTGATGTTTTTATAACATGTCATTTTTAAATTTTGCGAGAGTTGAAAAATAGAAAATAGATATAAAAAAGGAATGAGATAGGGTATTTTAGACCACATCAGATATTTCTTATAATACTTACTCTGCGGCAATCCTTTGAAATCTATATTAATTTTTTTAATGGTACAAACTATTTCTTAAATAAGAAAAAAAATTTCCCCTTGTGAGAGCTAAAATAGATAATTGAAGAAAAGCACAACACAACAGAGGTTAAACAATATCAATATATATATATATATATATATATATATATATATATATATATATATATATATATATATATATATATATATATATATATGTAAGGAAAATTCTCAGGGGTTTTCAAAACTTGAATCAAGGGTAAAAATTCCCGCGTCATTTTCCATTCCCCTTTTTAACCCCTAACCTAAATTGACCACTGGGGCTACAGGTTACGCCCTCAGAGAAGGGGCCTGGCCAATTATAAACCTACATGGCCCTAGCGGACAATTTAGGAAATTTCCAAATAAAAAGGAGATGCACGCTAACGGAGACAGATTTTTCCTAGGGATATTTTCCCACAGATGTTGACCCAGGTGTTAATGGTCTTGTAAATAGAACTTTATGCTAGCTGACCCTTCAGTTTGTCCCTATGATGAAGTGGGAACCCGTCCTTCAAAGTTGTCTTAATAAAGGTCTATAGCTGAAACGGTATCATTTTTATGGCCATGACTGCAACACCCCATCGAGAAGTCAGTCTCATTACATATATATATATATATATATATATATATATATATATATATATATATATATATATATACATATATTTATATATATATATATATATACATATTTTAGTCATTTTTCTTTTCTTTACAATTTTTTTTATTTAAATTTGGCCACCATTTCCATCTACCAAAGTTCTCTACATTTTCTCTGCTCATTCAATTTCATGGCATCTGAAACACAAATAAGTAACTTGAAAAGTATATATTATAAAATGTTTTAATGTTACCACAAACATTTCCTTTTATCCTTTTAGATTTTTAAAATGATTCAAAGATGATTGAATACGTAAAAAAATAAAGGCAAACATAATTACATCTAATAAATAAAATTAAGATATAAAGTAAACAAGTTTCATAACAACTATGATAAAGTGAAATCCATAATGTTTACATATTATCATTATACAACTTTATTATTATTATTAAGAAAAGACACAAAAAAGTAACCTAACGATAATTTAAATCAGCATGCTTTACAAAAAAATTAAGTCAACTTTCTTAAGTTGACTTAAAATTTGCTATTTTCTTAAATCTGTACTAAAGAAGTGTAATAAAAGGTATTAAAGATCAAAGTGTACTAAAACACTGTGTATATACTTTTGTAAATGGTACGTTACTATTAAAAACACAAATGAGAAACTACGGTTCGGATAGCCAAATATCGTTTTCTTTAAGAATAAATTAACAATAATGAGGGTATATGCGATAGAACACAAAAAAATCAAGAGAACTTACCTTGCAAATTTGAAATCCTGCAGCAATGGCGCGGTAACCCTAAAGATGGCGGTTGATACACAACTTTCTCTTTTGGCGGAGCTTCTGCATATGCTCGTAGATATAGGCGGTTACTTTGCCAATGGTATGCCGATATTTGTGCAGGAGGCGTAAACAGAAAATCTCCAACGTTGGCCCAACGGTTTGCCAACGTTTCAGAATTACCGATGTCCAACCAAACATTTTGCCAACTAAATACCATCATTTCATTTCCCCTTTTCAACGTTTATCCAACCAAAGACCAACAACTAACATGTAGCCTACGAAAATCCAACGTTTCCGTGCTAGCTGGGTATTCCTTTTAAATTTGTAATTCTAAAAGGTATCACTATTAACGTTTGGCTTTTTTGTATGTACAGTTCAGAAGTATCACCATTAATATTCTCTTTTCTCTTTTTTACATTTGTATGTCTGAAGTACAGTAGAATCTCGATTATCCGAGCTAATTGGGACCGCTAGTACCTCGGATATCGGAAATCTCGGTTAATAGAAACTCTGTATAAAAACCTTCCGTGCTTGCGTATTTAACTAACTTTTAAAGTAAAAAACAATAGAACGTTCTTTGAATGATAAAAATAAACATATATCAACTTATGTTTCATAGCTAAAAAGACTTAAAAAGGAAATCAACTCTAGTAGCAAATTTTAAAAAGTAAAGTGAAATTATTTTTTAACTGTACTTAATAATAAAAATGTACTTAATAATAAAATTGTTAAATATCGAAAGACGCATTTTCAAAAATAACACAAATCTCAAGATAATATTGTATTTTTAAAATTTAATATACATTAATTTGTTAAATTTGCATTCTTTTAAAATAGTCTGTAACCTTTTGTTGCAAAAGTTCATGATTTCTATCACGTCCCTATAGAGCTACGTTTTGAGCAACAGGAGATCCAACGAAGTAGCATGGATTCTTTGCTCCAAATATTTTAGGGCAGTTGTCAGTGCTTGAACATCTTCACTATGACTTATAGTCGTAGAATCCTTAAAGTCCTCATCTTCATTTTCAGCTTCATTGATGTCCGTTGAAGGATTAACGGCTTGTATGATTTCTTCGTCATTGAGAATTTCAAAATTTGGATGTTGATTTTCAACGTCCAGCCACTCGCAAATGTCCTCTTCCAAAACTTCCTCCCATTGATGATCTCAAGAAGTTCCCTGTTGGTGTGTTTTCCGTCTGCTGGGATTCACCCTGTCTCCTCTTTTCAACAATTATTTTGTTGAATGATTTACGAATTGTAGCTGGATTCACTAATTGCCATGGCTGGGCAATCATGTTGTGGAGAAGAAGTGCCTGTAACACGGACAATGAACTAAAATGTGTATCATTTTTTTCCAAGCTCATTTTGGAAAGGAGAAAAAAATTACACTTCGTTATTGACTCGGTTAACAGAAACCTCGGTTAATCGAAGCTCGGTTAATCGAGGTTCTACTGTATCTTCATTAACATTTTGTACCTTTTCTTCTTATTATTAAAAGAGTGTCTGACCCTCTGTCATTTTTCTAATTTTGTTTGTTGTTTGTGTCTTTTGTTTGCATGCTAATAACATTTGATTTTCTAAGGATTCTTCAATAATATATTAAGCTTTATTCTCTATTCTTTTTAAATTTGTAATTCTAAAAAGTATCACCATTAACATTTTAAGCTTTATTGTAATGCTCAATACAGAATTATCTCCATTAATATTCTAAGCTTCTTTCTCTTATTTTTTCATTCGTATTTCTGAAGTATCTTATTAACATTTTGTACCTTTTCTTATTATTATTAAAATAGTGTTTGACCCTCTATCATTTTTCTAATTTTGTTTGTTGTTTGTTTGTGTCTTTTGTTTGCCTGCTAATAACATTTGTAATTCTAATGATTCTTCAGTAATATAGTAAGCTTTCTTCTCTATTCTTTTTAAACTTGTAATTCTAAAAAGTATCACCATTAACATTTTAAGCTTTATTGTAATGCTCAGTACAGAATTATCTCCATTAATATTCTAAGCTTATTTCTCTTATTTTTTCATTCGTATTTCTGAAGTATCTTATTAACATTTTGTACCTTTTCTTATTATTATTAAAAGAGTGTTTGACCCTTTATCATTTTTCTAATTTTGTTTGTTGTTTGTCTGTGTCTAACCTTTGCATGCAAATAACATTTGTAATTCTAAGGATTCTTCAATAATATATTAAGCTTTCTTCTCTATTCTTTTTAAATTTGTAATTCTAAAAAGTATCACCATTAACATTTTAAGCTTTATTGTAATGCTCAGTACAGAATTATCTCCATTAATATTCTAAGCTTATTTCTCTTATTTTTACATTTGTGTTTCTGAAGAATCATATTAACATTTTGTACCTTTTTTTCTTATTATTAAAAGAGTGTTTGACCCTTTATCATTTTTCTAATTTTGTTTGTTGTTTGTGTGTGTCTTTTGTTTGCCTGCTAATAACATTTGTAATTCTAATGATTCTTTAGTAATATATTAAGCTTTCTGCTCTATTCTTTTTAAATTTGTAATTCTAAAAAGTATCACCATTAACATTTTAAGCTTTTTTGTATTCACAGTTCAGAATTATCCCCATTAATATTCTAAGCTTCTTTCTCTTATTTTTACATTTGTACTTCTGAAGTATCTTCATTAACATTTTGTACCTTTTCTTATTATTAAAAGAGTGTTTGACCCTCTACCATTTTTCTAATTTTGTTTCTTGTTTGTTTGTGTCTTTTGTTTGCCTGCTAATAACATTTGTAATTCTAATGATTCTTCAATAATATATTAAGCTTTCTTCTCTATTCTTTTTAAATTGGTAATTCTAAAAAGTATCACCATTAACATTTTAAGCTTTTTTGTATTCACAGTTCAGAATTATCTCCATTAATATTCTAAGCTTCTTTCTCTTATTTTTACATTTGTACTTCTGAAGTATCTTCATTGACATTTTGTACCTTTTCTTATTATTATTAAAAGAGTGTTTGACCCTTTACCATTTTTCTAATTTTGTTTGTTGTTTTTCTGTGTCTTTTGTTTGCATGCTAATAACATTTGATTTTCTAAGGATTCTTCAATAATATATTAAGCTTTCTTCTCTATTCTTTTTAAATTTGTAATTCTAAAAATTATCACCATTAACATTTTAAGCTCTATTGTAATGCTCAGTACAGAATTATCTCCATTAATATTCTAAGCTTCTTTCTCTTATTTTTACATTTGTACTTCTGAAGTATCTTCATTAACATTTTGTACCTGTTCTTATTATTATTAAAAGAGTGTTTGTCCCTCTATTATTTTTCTAATTTTGTTTGTTGTTTGTCTGTGTCTTACGTTTGCATGCTAGTAACATTTGCAATTCTAAGGATTCTTCAATAATATATTAAGCTTTCTTCTCTATTCTTTTTAAATTTGTAATTCTAAAAAGTATCACCATTAACATTTTTAGCTTTATTGTAATGCTCAGTACAGAACTATCTCCATTAATATTCTAAGCTTATTTCTCTTATTTTTATATTTGTATTTATGAAGTATCTTATTAACATGTTGCACTTTTTCTTCTTATTTTTAAGAGTGTATTTGATCCTCATGCAGTAAGAGTGAAAACAGAATTAATAGATGAAGAATATAATAAATATAAACAAACTTCTTCAACTAGTAAAAGAAATGAGGTTCGGATCATTTTCCTAATTTTGTTTGTTGTTTGTCTGTGTCTTACGTTTGCATGCTAGTAACATTTGCAATTCGAAAGATTCTTCAATAATATTCTTTCTTTATAGCTTTTTTGTATGTATAGTTCACAAGTATTTTTATTAATATTTTCAGCTCTTTTCTTTTGTTTTTACATCTATAATTCTGTAGTACCTTCATTTATATTTCGAGCTTTTTTTTCCTTTTATTTTTAAGGATATGTTTGATCCTCATCTAGTAAAAGTGAAGTCAGAAGTGATCGACGAAGAGTATGATAAATACACTCAAACTCCTTCAACTAGTAAAAGAAAGGTTATGATCATTTTCTTAAATTTTATTACTGTTAATTTGTGCTTTATGTTTGTAAGTGAGTGTTATTTGTAATTTTGAAATATTTTAAGTATTTCTGTCTTTTTTTATTATACATATATCAGAAGTACTCTCATTAATATTAGAAGCACTTTTCTTTTTATACTTGTAATTAAGTACCTTAATTAATATTGTAATATTTGCTCCTTTTGTTTTTATATTTGTGATATGTGTCTTCATTAAAATTTTGAGGTTTATTTCTTATTTTTAAGTATTTTCTGTCTCGTTATTATTACACATGTATCAGAAGCACTCTCATTAATATTATAAGTATTTTTTCTCTTTTTATGCTTGTAATTAAATACCTTAATTAATATTGTAAACTTTGCTCCTTTTGTTTTTATATTTGTGATTTTGAAGCGTCTTCATTAAGATTTTGAGGTTTATTTCCTCTTATTTTTAAGTATTTTCTGTCTCTTTATTATTACACATGTATCAGAAGCACTCTCATTAATATTATAGGCATTTTTTCTCTTTTTATACTTGTAATTAAGTACCTTAATTAATATTGTAAACTTTGCTAATTTTGTTTTTATATTTGTGATTTTGAAGCGTCTCCATTAAGATTTTGAGGTTTATTTCCTCTTATTTCTAAGTATGTTTTTGATTCTTATGCGCAGTATGAACGGTTTAATTGCTTCAAGTACCGAAGAAAATTAGATACTGCTTTCTTCCTTTTCTTAATTTTAATTATTCTTCGCGTGTGTTTCACGTTTGAATGTTACTAATATTTTTAATCTTAATTATCGTTAATAACATTTTAAGCTTTTCATTTCTCTTACATTTTATTTGTAAATCTGGAGTGTCTTCATTAACGTTTTGAACTTTCTTCTCTTATTTTTAAGGATAAATTTGATCCTCATGTAGTAAGAGTGAAGTCAAAATTAATTGACGAAGAATATGAAATGCCTAATCAAAGTCCTTCAACTAATAAAAGAAAAAAGGTGCTGATAATTTTTCTCATTTTGACTGTTTTTTGTCTGTGTTCTATGTTTTTGTCTTATTTTACTGCGTTTGTAATTTTCTAAAGTAGGTTTGTTATTTAAATTTTTTCTCTCATCCTTTTCTTTTTGTAATTTTGTAGTATCTTACAAAGGCTGTCAACACATTTTTAGACGATTTTGTTTAGCTGTATTAAACATCTTTTTTTGCAAATTAAATAACTGCAATTGTACTATATTTTTAAAAGTCAAAATTATCGTCTGCGGCTTGAGAGGTTTGTTTTTATTAAAAATGGCGACTTTAACGAAGCAGTGGCTCAAAAGCTATATTTATGCTCTTTCCTAAGAGAAGTGTTCGTATTCCGTAATCCAAAAACACTGCGAGAGTCATGGTTTTGTGATATCTAAAGCGTCGATGGGTAATACCATCAAAAAGAAAGGGAAAAAACGTCAAATTGGAGCCTCAAGTAGGACAAAAATTCCACTCAAGTATCCAAGGGAAAAACAAATATCTTCGACTATTGCAAAGGTACGTTGTTTAATGTTAAAAGAAAATCCCCCTAATCAAAGAACATTTACAAAATCATTAAAATGCCCGGTGTCCATTGTAAGCAAAATGATAAACGTTGATTTACACTGGCGTGTAAAACTTAAGCAACAGGTGGGTTTTTCGCTATAACTCCACGAGAAATCATCTGAGAAATATGAAATTGAGAAATGGGTGAGAGTATTATGTACGTAAAGGATGACGAAAGCATCGGCGCGAAAAAGGAATACAATGCATACGGTATGAATTCGAACAAAATCAAGCTTTATTCATGGTTTCCGCGCACCTGGAAAGTCATGGAAAAGTCATGGAAAATCATGGATTTAGACAATGGATTAATTTTGTCATGGAAAGTCATGATTTTTCAAGTAAAATGAGTAAAAGTCATGGAAAGTCATGGATCCGCTAAACTACCGATTAAAAAAATGCATTGAATTGTTTAATTCTATTTTTACTTGTCATTTGGCTGAAATTACTGAGTTTGGTATTTATGTATTATCCTATTGACCCTATTGCCAAGTAAAATTTGTTCACCAAGGAAACTCAAAGCAAGAAAGCTTAATGGGTGGGTAAATGTATATTATTCTGGTTTTTTTCTTAAATTGTAGATTAAAATTTTATTAATATAATAATAATTATTTTTTAATAAAAATTAGTTAAGATTTTTGCACAAAATATAAGTTTATCTCTAGGGATATTGTATATAAACATTATAGGGTTATATTTGGCTATTATTCATGGTCACCTGGATAATACCAAAGTACCCTGAATTCAAATTGGAAACATTTTGATTGAAAAATTGCTATATGGTTAAACTTAGGTATGTAGATACAACAATTTATTTTTATGTATGTGAGTTTATTAACACTTATAAAGTAAGTTTATAGTTTTTTTTATGATAAAATTCCTGTAATTTCTCTAAAAGCATATATTTTATTTGTATGTACATCAGAAGTTTTATTCATATATACTTTAACGAAAGCTTTTTAAAGTCATGGAAAATGATCTGCTAAATCAGGGAAAGTCATGAAAAGTCATGGATTTGAAAATTTTTATTTTGGCAGATACCTTATTTATTGAACGCATAGTATTGTAACTCATGATGTTATATCTAAGAAGAAGAACAACAAGCAGATATTCCTTAATATGGGATATGCCCTCCCCTAACTGAAATGGTTGTTTTGCACCGTTTCCGCATACTCAGAATACCTTTTCTGACGCTTCAAAAATCAATATTATTCTGGAAATTACGATGTCGCAAGATAGTTCAGAATTAGGGCAATCAAATATAATATTTCAAACAAGAATTTTATGTAATTTAGTTTTGTGACTACAATATACATCGTCTAAAAAATGTGTGAACAGCCTTTGTATATCATTTTGTAAGTTTTCTTTATGTTGCTTGCATGTAATTCTGATATATCTCTATTAATATTTTAATCTTTTCATCTCAAGTTTTGCATTTGTAAATATCTAAGTTCTTAATTTATTCGAAGTATGCTTATTAATATTTTTGTTACACTATACATATCATTTAATACGTACTCATAACACGGA
Organism: Pardosa pseudoannulata; assembly: GCA_032207245.1. NCBI lineage: Eukaryota > Metazoa > Arthropoda > Arachnida > Araneae > Lycosidae > Pardosa > Pardosa pseudoannulata. The sequence goes on from CM063497.1 coordinate 21,248,190, forward strand.
GCTCCCTATAGCTAAAAACCAGGTAGTGTGCTTGGGCAATATAATCATTACAGAGGCTGTTCGCACATTTTTAGACGATTTTGGTTAGCGGTATTAAAAAGTCGTTTGTTGCAAAATAAATAACTGCAATTGTACGAATTCAAAATTAAAGTCTGCGGCTTCAGAAGTTTGTTTTTATTCGAAATGGCGATTTTTAACAAAGAAGTGGCTCGAAGGCTATATTTATGCGCTTTCCAAAGAGAAGTATTCATATTCCGTTATCCAAAAACGATGTGAGAGTCATGGTTTTGTGATATCTAAAACGTCGATAGGTAATATCGTCAAAAAGAAAGGAAAAAACGTCAAATTGGAGCCTCAAGTGGGACAAAAATTCCAAACAAATGTCCAAGGAAAAAACGACTATTGCAAAGGTACGTTGTTTATTGTTAAAAGAAAAACCCCTAGTCAAAGGACAGTTGCAAAATCATTAAAATGCTCGGTGTCCGCTGTAAACAAAATGATAACGTTGATTTAAATCTAAAGAAAACGGAAAAACGCAATGATAATTGTCTTTCTCTAAAGCATATCGCTGAACGCATTACACGCAGAATTCTTTATGAGAAACATTTATCCTAAGAAAAATGGAAAAAAAAATTGTCAGAATCATTAAAATGCTTGGTGTCCAGTGTAATCAATATGATAAAAGTTTATTTAAATCTCAAGAAAACGGAAAAGCGTAATGTATATCGTCTTTCTCTAAAGCATATCGCTGAACTAAGGACACGCTGCAGAATTCTGTATAAAAAACATTTATCCAAAGAAAAATGGAAAAAATTGTCAGAATCATTAAAATCCTCGGTGTCTACTGTAAACAAATGATAAATGTTAATTTAAATCTAAAGAAAACGGAAAAAACGCAATGGGCATCGTCTTTATCCAAAGCATGTCGCTGAACGCAGGACACGATACAGAATTCTGTATGAGAAACATTTATCCAAATAAAAATGGAAAAAAATTGTCAAAATCATTAAAATACTCAGTGTTTACTGTAAACAAAATGATAAATGTTGATTTAAGTCTTAAGAAAGAGAAAACACGCAATGTTCATCGTCTTTCTCTAAAGCATATCGCTGTACGCAGGACTCTCTGCATAATCCTGTATAAGAAACATTTATCCAAAGAAAAATGGAAAAAAAAATTGTCAGAATCATTAAAATACTCAGTGTTTACTGTAAACAAAATGATAAATGTTAATTTAAATCTTAAGAAAGCGAAAAAACGCAATGTGCATCGTCTTTCTCTAAAGCATATCGCTGAACGCAGAACACGCTGCAGAATTCTGTATAAGAAACATTTATCCTAAGAAAAATGGAAAAAAAATTGTCAGAATCATTAAAATGCTCGGTGTCTTCTGTAAACAAATTGATAAATGTTAATTTAAATCTTAAGAAAGCGAAAAAACGCAATGTGCATTGTCTTTCTCTAAAGCATATTGCTGAACGCAGAACACGCTGCAGAATTCTGTATGAGAAACATTTATCCTAAGAAAAATGGAAAAAAATGTCAGAATAGATGAATCATGGGTGTATTTGTATGATTTCAACAAAAATGAGCCATTTATTATCATAAAAGGAGAGAAAAAAAATTTAAGTTCATGGTTCAAAGAATCGAAAGAAAGTTTTTCTAAGGGATTTATAATTGTTGATAGCTTTTCACATAATGGCAAGTTAAAAATAAAGAGAGTTGAAAAAAGGCCAAGATTAACTCCAAATACTATCAGAAATAAAATTATATCGCCAATTTTTCTGAATGAAATACCATCGCTTTACCCGTAGAACCGTTAATCTGTGGAACTCCAAGACAAAGCTACAAATATAATGCTCCAAAATACTTATATGCATTGTTTCATATAGTATATTGTTTAACATTTTGCATTTTTTTGTTACATTTATCTTATTTCTCAGTGTATAATTTTTGGCCAGATGTACTGCTAGGTAAGTATAATATCCGGCTACTGGCAATTATCCGGTATAGTGGACGGATATGCCGGATGCAGTATGTTGGCCGGATATCCATTGCATCCCTAATTTTAAGTACTCTCTCTCTCTCTCTTTTTTTTCTTTTTTGCTTGTTGTATTAAGATATCCGTCTACGTTAAAAACGTCATTTTTTGCCAAAACTCATAATTTTTTTTTTATTTCTCTATTGTAAAATTTCAACTTTTAGGCTTCTAAATCTGTTTTTGTTTTGTCTCTACGGCATTTTAAAGAAAAGTTACAGCTATTTAAACATCAGTGACGGCTGTCAAAACAAAACGGAAGTACCGACTTCGGAACCGGAAGTTGTGAATTTAAAGCTTTTTATTTTTATTTATTTATTTATTTTTTTTGACAAAACTTTTTAAATTTTCTTAAAGATTAGTTTAAAGATTTTTCTAGTATTTTTAATAATTAGCAACTTGGCAATTATAAAGTGTTGAAGCAAGAAAATGTGGAGAATTTTAAACATGCATTTAAATTTTTTAATAGTTAAAGTTGATTTCATAAACTTCAAAAGCGTTTTTTTCAGAATGGCATTTTTAATAAAATGTTAAAACTTGAAATGTGATTTCTCAAAAATTCCTTAAAATATTTTGTTGAAAATTATTATGAATGCTTTTGATAGTATTTACTAGTGAATGACCTAAAAGCTTTAAATTTCGATAATTTTTAATGATGTTACACTCATAGTTAGATATAAAGGTAATGAAAATTCGTTAAAAATTCAATGTGTATGATTTTGAAGGACCAACATTTTTTACCAAATGTAAATTAAGAAAAGATTTTAGATGATTCACTAGTCCAGTGTATAAGAAATGTGTTGCATCAAAAAATATTGAAATAATTTAATTTATTAAAAAATTAGACCCTCTGAAAAAACCCGATTTTTTTACTAAATTTTCTTCATTTATTAAAAATATTATAAAAACTTCTCCAGAAATAATTTTTTTAAGTGCAATTCTCTACGATAATATAAAAAATAAATCTAAAAATGTAAAAACATGAACTAGTTTCCAGTTTAAAGAAAAAAGTTCTCCGAAGGTAGACGGATACCTTAAATAAATCTCCATTAAAAATTTAACCAAAATATAACTGTAAAGTATGTTTATTGACATATACATCTTTTTCCTCTAAATTTTACATTTGTATTTTAATAAATTTCATTAATATTTGATAATTTTCTTTTCTGAAGAATGTTTTTGATTCTAAGGCAGTAAAACTGAAGCGAAGACGAAGTGGTAATGAATGTGAGAAGCAGAATCAGTGTTCTAATACTGAAAGAAATGAGGTACATATCATTTTTCTAATTTTGATTAGTCTCCGTCAGTGTTTCCCATTTGCAATCTAGTAATATTTATGATATAGATGTAAAATATCAAAATTATTTATCTTTAATATTTCCTTAACAACCTCCGCTCTTCCATTCTAATTCTTAAAGATCTTTTTCCAGCCTCTAAATGTCTTAATCGAAGGAGTGTCTTCGACTTAAAATTATTTGCAAAGCTTTTTCTATCATAAACATGTAAATTTTCTGTTTATTCAATAGGTTTCTCAGCTGTCACCGGCAAATGGTTTCACGTTTTTCCTGATCTTACACTTAATATCGCTGAGTAAGTGGGAAAATCTTCGCTCTTGGGTCCACCTGTGTTCGAGCAGAGTGATTTTTGTGTCTTTCTCTTGTCTGTCGTTAAATAGTAAAGACGTCCGTTTTAGCAGCTCTTAAATAAAGTTTTAATTAGGCTTGTGTCATTCTCTTCAATCTAGCAAGACTGCATAATTCGTTATTACTGTTAGCAGCTATTAGGTAATCAGCATAAACTCTGCAAGGCTAGATTCCTCGTTGGGGGTACATAAAAACTGTTTAAATAAGCATTCCTGTATGATTCATAATTTAAGAGAAAAATACAGACAACAAAATGTGACGTCACTGCCGGTGCAAGAAAAAACACTTTATTAAACATATCATCGCAGTATCGTGCATATACTGCTGTTGATATGTCCAATAAAGTGTTTTTTTTCTTGCAGGACAGTGACGTCATACTTTGTTTTTCTTATTTTTCTCTTAAACTATGAATCGCTTCTTTGGGTACTTCTTTTATGTACTCCCAACGAGAAATCTAGCTGTGCAGTGTTTATGCGGTCGTTTTGGGGCACCCTGTATTGATTTTGATCCCACTCGATGAGTTTCAGTTCGATTCCCGAGTAAGTTGGATGTATTCGTATGTTGAACCCTCATAGGGAACAATGTTGGTCTACCTATGTGGTGCTCCCATAAGGAAAAGAGCAACAAATCAGTGGATTGTATGGTAAAACAGTAATAAATATAAGTTCCTGCATTTGTGAAAACAATGTTATGTACAACAGTTTTATTTATTCTCACTATAATAAAAATATTGAAAATTAAAGTTTTAAGTAATGGGATTCAACGTACATTATCCACCTAAACCTTTTTTTAAATTACATTTGTAATTCTGATCTATTATCACTGCATTTTATTCTTTGTTGCTCTCTTTTGTGAGTGCTTTATTGATATCATTATTGATATTAATATTTAATTATCTTTTACTCTTATTTAATCCTGTGAAGCCCGAACGTAAGTGGAAAGTGAAAGTTTGTCTGCCTAAAAATTTAATATTGTCTCAAGCATATTGCAATAAACTGTATATTTCTATCACTGTCCGTTTAGTTTTTATTGATTTCTCAAATATACCGGTCATTTTTGAAACACCCTGTATGTGAAGATAATGAAAATAGTGGTTATTTCGTTTGAATTTTTGTTTGTTTTTTGAAAAATAATCTATTTCTAACATTTTGATGATAGTAATGAACAAAATTAAACTTTTTCTGAAATATCTTCCACAGGCAAGGTGTTAAAACTCTTGTAATTCTGAAATATCTTCATTTAACATTTTAATATCAAATTTTTACTTTTATTTTTAAGGTTGTGCATGATACTAGTGCAATAGATTCGAAGCAAGAACAGCATAATCATGAAACTGAGAAGCAAAATCAAGTTCATTCAAGTGAAAAAGTAAATACAGTTATGTAAATTTTTCTAAATTTTTTTTCTTGCATGTGTTGGACATTTTCATAATAGCAACATTTATTACTCTAATGTTTCTTCAATCGTCTTTTAAATTACATTTTTCTCATTTTTTCATTCACATTCGTTGATGAAATCAACATTAACAATCAGGACTTATTTTCTCATTTTTTACTTTTCTGAATAATAACAGGCTTGTAATTCCGTCACTTTTCTCACCGTTAGTCACTTTTTTTACAATTGATCACTTTTAGTCACTTTTTTAAGTAAACAGTCACTTTTTTTCATGGTGTATCACAGCAGAAGTCTGTTATTGAAATAAGAGATTTGAAAAAAAATTTTCAATTTTACAACTCCTCTTCAACCTCCACTCAAAATACGTGTTCTGCAAAGAGCGGTCGATTTACTTAAAAATTGGAAAAAGAATTATTTAAAATTTTTCCTCAAAATGTTGTTTTTGTTTATGTATCAATTTGTTGAGTTACGATCCCCTCGCCAGATTTCAAACGCCACGCTGCAAGCACGCCACGCACGCAAGCTGCAAGCACGCCAATTTCGCCAAATATGGTTGAAGCACCAACAAGATCCATGATTAGAAACAGGAGAGTGGGCTAAGAAGAGGAGTTGAAAAAGAAAATCTGAATTAATAACAAAATATTTTAATAAAAGACCAAAACATGTGATACTATAATCTTATTTTTCTTTTTAAAATGAAATTAGTCATATGATTTTCAGAATTTAGAGATTTTAAAAAGTCGTGAAGAAGTTTCTGAAATGTACGTTTAATACATTAAAGTAATTTAAGTCAAAGCACACATTTCTCTTTTTTTTTTCTTCACAATTTTTGTTTAGATACTCTAATCTAGCTATGTACATATTTCAAAACATCATTAATATATGCAAAAAATTGTTATTATAAAATTAATGTATTTTATGTTTTCAAATCTAATTTATAGATTTTCTTGAATGAAAAGCAATGTTGAGTTGTGTTAAACAAAATTTATAGCCTTTTTAATATTTGACGCTAAAATCGTGTCTTGCATGAATCATGTGATTTATAGTTAAATTAAATAGAAAAATCTTAATAATAGCATCTGTAATCAAGAGGAGAAAAAAAATAGCTTTTTTTTTCAATGTTTAGTCACTTATTCTGTATTATTTATCACTTTTCTCACCTTTTTGAAAGTACCTCAGCAGTTGCAAACCTGTAATAATTAATTAACAACTTATATTTTTTTTATTTTTAAGAATACGTTTGATGAAGTTATTATAATTAAACAAGATGGAAGTGACAAAAAATGTAAGAAGCACAAGAAAAGATCTTCAAACAGTGATTGGTATTTAAAGAATCCCGAGGTACTAATTTTATTTGTTAGAATAATTCATGAACGTTTGCATGCTAGTAATAATTCTAATATTAAAGTATATTTATGTTTTACGTTTAGAATACTAAAGTATCTTAATTAATCTTTCCATATTTATTACTCTTGATTTTAGGAACGTGTGTAATCCTAATTTCAAAAAAGGAAAACTAGTATTTGACAAATAACATCAAAAACACAAAGAGTTTTGATTCAAGAATTGGGATGAAGTTTTTATTTTTCTAATATTAATTATTTTTTACTATTTGTGCAAGTTATAATTTTTATTCTTAATTTTTCATGCTAGTCAAATTCTAATCCTAAAGTGTATTTATTTTTTACGTTTAGAATTCTAAAGTACTTTAATTCATCTTTCAACCTTTATTACCCTTGATTTTAAGAATGTGTTTGATCCCAATTCCATAAAAATGAAACAAGGATTATACAAAGAATTCCAAAAGCATAAACAAAAATTTACAAATACTAACTTTTGTTTGAAGAAACTAGACAAATGATTATATTCGTAATTATAATTAATTTTTACGTATGTGTGCAATGTGTAAATTTTATCCTTAATTTTTCATGCTAGTAACAATTATAATCTTGTATATTTATATTTTACGTTTAGAATTCTAAAGTACCTGAATTAATATTTCAACCTATATTACTGTTAATTTTAAGGGTGTGTTTGATCCTAATTCTATAAAAGGGAAACAAGGATCCCACAAAGAACATCAAAAACACTAACAAAGATTTAAAAATACTAACTTTTGATTGAAGAATTGGGATTATTTTTCTAATTATATTTTTACGTATACATGCAAGTTATAAATTTTGTCCTTGATTTTTCATGCTGGTAACAATTCTAATCTAAAAGTATATTTATTTTTTACGTTTAGAATTCTAAAGCACCTTAATTAATTTTTCAATCTTTATTGCTGTTGATTTTAAGAATGTGTTTGATCCGAATTCCATAAAAGTGAAACAAGGATTAGACAAAGAATGTCAACACAAACAAAGATTTACAAATACTAACTTTTGTTTGAAGAATCTGACAAATGATTATAATCATAATTATAATTAATTTTTATGTAGGTGTGCAAGTTATAATTTTTATCCTTAATTTTTCATGCTAGTAACATTTATAATCTTATAGTATATTTATTTTTTACTTCTAGAATTCTAAAGTATTTTAATTAATATTTGAACCGCTACTCTTGAGTTTAAGAATATGTTTTATCCAAATTTCATAAAAGAGAAACAAGGATTCGACAAAGAACATGAAACACACATAGATTTACAAATACTATTGATTGAAGAATTGGGCCTTAGTGGTTATTTTCCTAATTATATTTTTTCTATGTGTGCAAGTTATAATTTTTGTCCTTGATTTTTCATGCTGGTTACAATTCTAATCTTACCGTATATTTGTTTTTTAAGCTTAGAATCCTAAAGTACCTTAATTAATCTTTCAATCTTTATTGCTGTTGATTTTAAGAATGTGTTTGATCCGAATTTCATAAAAGTGAAACAAGGATTAGACAAAGAATGTCAACACAAACAAAGATTTACAAATACTAACTTTTGTTTGAAGAATCTGACAAATGATTATATTAATAATTATAATTAATTTTTATGTAGTTGTGCAAGTTATAATTTTTATCCTTAATTTTTCATGCTAGTAACATTTATAATCTTATAGTATATTTATTTTTTACTTCTAGAATTCTAAAGTATTTTAATTAATCTTTGAACCGCTACTCTTGATTTTAAGAATATGTTTTATCCAAATTTCATAAAAGAGAAACAAGGATTCGACAAAGAACATGAAACACACATAGATTTACAAATACTATTGATTGAAGAATTGGGCCTTAGTGGTTATTTTCCTAATTATATTTTTACTATGTGTGCAAGTTATAATTTTTGTCCTTGATTTTTCATGCTGGTTACAATTCTAATCTTACCGTATATTTGTTTTTTAAGCTTAGAATCCTAAAGTACCTTAATTAATCTTTCAATCTTTATTACTGTTGATTTTAAGGATGTGTTTGATCCTAATTCCATAAAAGGGAAACAAGGATCCCACAAAGAACATCAAAAACACAAACAAAAATTTACAAATATTAACTTTTGATTGAAGAATTGGATGTATTTTTTCTAATTATATGTTTACGTATGTGTGCAAGATATAATTGTTGTCCTTGATTTTTCATGCTGGTTACAATTCTAATCTTACCGTATATTTATTTTTTACGTTTAGAATTCTAAAGTACCAAAATTAATATTTCAATCTTTATTACTAATGATTTTAAGTATGTGTTTGATCCTACATAAAAGGGAAACAAGGATTCCACAAAGAACAATGAAAACACAAACAAAGATTTACAAATATTAACTTTTGATTGAAGAATTAGGATTATTTTTTCTAATTATATTTTTAAGTATGTATGCAAGTTATAAATTTTGTCCTTGATTTTTCATGATGGTAACAATTTTAATCTTAACGTATATTTATTTTTTAAGTTTAGAATTTTAAAGTATTTTAATTCATCTTTCAACCTTTATTTTACTCTTTATTTTAAGAATGTGTTTGATCCTAATTCCATAAAAGTGAAACAAGGATTAGACAAAGAACATCAAAAACACAAACAAAGATTTACAAATACTAACTTTTGATTAAAGAATTGATAGTAAAGGATTATTTTTCTCCATTATATTTTTACGTTTGTGTGCAAGATTTAATTTTTATTCTGTTTCCAGAACTTGTGTTCAGTAATATTACATCGTAGTATTTATATGACAGCTGTTAATTTGCTATTTTGGGCACAAATATCACCAGAAGTGAAGGAAATTTTTTCTTGTTTTTAGCATTATCATATCATTTTTAATTATTATCATAAATATATGTGATTTTCAGCATTTGTTCTCTATTTTTAATTAATTAGTTTTACTGAATTCAATTTGTTTTTTAAAAAGAAGATCTTTATACATAAAGGGAAAAAATGTTTAAAATATGAGATGCTTAAAATTTTTTTACTCTTCTACACAGTGGAATGGCTTGCAGTGGTCTATCATGGGCCATAGCGAAGAGCAGTTTTAAGATCTGCAGATCAATTTCCTATTAATTTCCTTTAAATCACCATGCGGGCTATTATTTTATACATATGTCTGTATATATGTATAATTAAATGTATATATGTATATATATATGTGTGTGTGTATGTATATATATATATATATATATATATATATATATATATATATATATATATATATATACATATACATATATAAACACGGGCGTACGCAAGGGGGGTTAGGGGTTTAAACTCCCCCTTGAGCTCAGACAAGATGGCAAAAATAAAAATTTTTAGTGGAAATTATGTGGGCTATTATTTTTTAGAATTATGAACCCCCTTGAAAAAATTCTGTGTACGACATTGTATATATATATATATATATATATATATATATATATATATATATATATATATATATATATATGCATAAGTATGTGTGTGTGCGTGCGTGTTATATATTATATATTTTCCTTAAAAAATTATATAAAATTTACACATTTGACTTTCTACAACTTAAAATAATGCACTTCAAATACTAACACAAAATTATAAACAACTAAAAAAAATATTTCTCGAATTTTCCCCAGCGATCATGTGCATGTCTTTAATTTTACGAACAAGTTACCGTGTAGCACCAAAGCCCGTTGAAAAATAGAAATTGGCATGTCAATTCATGCTTGCATATTCCATGATGTTGGGAAGGGTTGAAGGAAGGAAGGCACATGCCGGGAGGCTCAGCATCTTAACTGACAGTATAATCTTTTTTTCTCTTATTTCATTTTACATATATAACTCTGAAGTTTCCTTGACATCCTCACTATTTTCCACTGATTTTTCTTTTCTAATTTAAAAAAATATTCCTTAACATATAATACGTTTCTTTTTTAAAGGTTGGATTTTATCCTAATGCATTAAAAATAAAACGAAGACGAATTGATGATGAATGTGATCAGTGTTCTAATGCTGAAAGAATTGAGGTACTAAACAGTTTAAGTAATTTTGTTTAATTTTGCACATTTCCTTAATTATATTATTTTTAACTAGCATATGGCCCGTCATATGACGGGATTCCTAAAATTTTTCATTTTCCAGAAATGTAAAGTACCCTATGAGACAGGTAAAAAAAATGGTTTGTTTTTTGGCTCAGAATTATATGGTACACGCCCAATAATTTGTTTATCTTCATACTCCTCTAAAGTCTCCCGATACGGTGAATGAAGTTTAGAATCACATTGAATTTATTTAGAAAGATAATTCAAAGTTTTCTTAGCTATGTCGAAATTATCGTTAAGATCTTCCCAATTTTTTTTCACAGTAATTAATGGAAGTAAAGGACTGAAACTATCATCCTGGAGGTACATAGAATTTGTTGTTAATACCGATGATAAAATTTTCATTGAAACATAATTTAATCAATGATTAAATTGAGAAATATCTCATATGTACCTAATCTATTATTTAAGCCTAATATAAAAGGAAATTATTTCCGTAATATCTAAGTTCAGTTATAAAACGTATGGAAATAATGCAGACGATATTTGAATAATTTAAAATAAGAAATGATTCAATGAGATTGTTAAAGAAATGACGTCATAATGCTAGAAAAAAATTGTTATTTTTATCTATTTATTTCGTGACAAACTGATAAATTTAATCGCTTGCTCTTAACCGGGGAAAATAGGGCTTGAAAGAATGGCATTAAATGCTAGAAAAGGGAGGAAGGGGTGGATTTCGAACGTTGCTAACCCTAACTCATCAAGAATCCAATATGGATGACTCTATCCATTCCAAGTACAACCGCTTCATAAATTCGAGGACAGACGGACAGATAACTTAGGTTATTATTATATAGGGATTTAGGAAGTATCTCCTCTTGGTACAGACTATCAGATAACTTAGGTTATTATTATTATATAGGGATTTAGGAAGTATCTCTTGGGACAGACGGACAGATAACTTAGGTTAATATTATTATATAGGGATTTAGGAAGTATCTCTTGGGACAGACGGACAGATAACTTAGGTTATTATTATTATATAGGGATTTAGGAAGTATCTCTTGGTACAGATGAACAGATAACTTAGGTTATTATTATATAGGGATTTAGGAAGTATCTCTTGGGACAGACGGACAGATAACTTAGGTTATTATTATTATATAGGACTTTAGGAAGTATCTCTTGGTACAGACGAACAGATAACTTAGGTTATTATTATATAAGGATTTAGGAAGTATCTCTTGGGACAGATGGACAGATAACTTAGGTTATTATTATATAGGGATTTAGGAAGTATCTCATGGGACAGACGAACATATAACTTAGGTTATTATTATATAGGGATTTAGGAAGTATCTCTTGGTACAGACGAACAGATAACTTAGGTTATTATTATATAGGGATTTAGGAAGTATCTCTTGGGACAGACGGACATATAACTTAGATTATTATTATTATATAGGGATTTAGGAAGTATCTCTTGGGACAGACGAACAGATAACTTAGGTTATTATTATATAGGGATTTAGGAAGTATCTCTTGGGACAGACGGACAGATAACTTAGGTTATTATTATTATATAGGGATTTAGGAAGTATCTCTTGGTACAGACGAACAGATAACTTAGGTTTATTATTATATAGGGATTTAGGAAGTATCTCTTGGGACAGACGGACATATAACTTAGATTATTATTATTATATAGGGATTTAGGAAGTATCTCTTGGGACAGACGAACAGATAACTTAGGTTATTATTATATAGGGATTTAGGAAGTATCTCTTGGGACAAACGAACTGATAACTTAGGTTATTATTATTATATAGGGATTTAGGAAGTATCTCTTGGGACAGACGAACAGATAACTTAGGTTATTATTATATAGGGATTTAGGAAGTATCTCTTGGGACAGACGGACAGATAACTTAGGTTATTATTATTATATAGGGATTTAGGAAGTATCTCTTGGGACAGACGAACATATAACTTAGGTTATTATTATATAGGGATTTAGGAAGTATCTCTTGGGACAGACGGACAGATAACTTAGGTTATTATTATTATATAGGGATTTAGGAAGTATCTCTTGGGACAGACGAACAGATAACTTAGGTTATTATTATATAGGGATTTAGGAAGTATCTCTTGGGACAGACGGACAGATAACTTAGGTTATTATTATATAGGGATTTAGGAAGTATCTCTTGGGACAGACGAACAGATAACTTAGGTTATTATTATATAGGGATTTAGGAAGTATCTCTTGGGACAGACGAACATATAACTTAGGATATTATTATATAGGGATTTAGGAAGTATCTCTTGGGTGTTTAAACTCCTTAACTTTCATATTTTCACATTCGTAATTCTGATATATCATTATTGATATTAAAATTTAAACATATTCTCCCTCTCATTTTTTATTTTGTAATTCTTAAGTATCTTTATTAACATTTTGAGATGTTTTTAAATTTCTTTTACATTACTTCATTTAGTCAGCTGGTATTTTTATATGAATTTTAAACTAACTTTTTGACTAGCTGGTGATATGAAATTTTGCACATACCTTTCATTCCGGTGACAGTATAATATTTAATCACAAAAAAAAATTGTTTGGAGAAAAAAAATAAAATTAGTTTGATAAATACAAAAAGCTATTCAAGCGTACTTGCAGGGTTCCCACGGTCCTTAAAAGTCCTTAAGAACTCCTTAATTTTAGCTTTCATTTTTAAGGGCCCTTAAAACTACTTGATTTTTGTTAACCCATATTGGACCGCTGTCCTATAAACAGGACAGCAAATAAAATTCCATTTAATAATAAAGTTATAAATAGTTTCTGAGTGGATTTTATTTTAACACCTTTAAAATAGACACACTTTAGCATAATAACAAAAGAAAACTGAGAAATCAAATTATATTGTATTGTAAAATTTATTTTCAGCAACCTC
>CM063497.1:21266640-21311640 GCA_032207245.1 Pardosa pseudoannulata
ACTTTAAAGTGTAGGGTAGGAACACACAATATTAAATGCAAAATGTTTAAGTAATTTTCTTCAATAGAGTTGATCTAGAACAGTGATCCTCAATAAAAATCTCATAATTTAAAGTGTAGGGTAGGAGCACACAATTATAAAGAGGAAAAATGTTTAAGTAATTTTCTTCAGTAGAGTTGATCTAGAAGAATGATATTCATCCTTGTAAAAATCCCGTAATTTAAAGTGTATGGTAGGAGAACAGAACCATAAGAGGCAAAATGTTTAAGTAATTTTCTTCAATAGAGTTGATCTAGAACAGTGATCCTCAACCTTGTAAAAATCCCATAATTTAAAGTGTAGGAGCACACAATTATAAGAGGCAAAATGTTTAAGTAATTTTCTTCAGTAGAGTTTATCTAGAACTGTGATCCTCAACCTTGTAAAAAATCCCATACTTTAAAGTGTAGGGTAGGAACACACAATATTAAATGCAAAATGTTTAAGTAATTTTCTTCAATAGAGTTGATCTAGAACAGTGATCCTCAATAAAAATCTCATAATTTAAAGTGTAGGGTAGGAGCACACAATTATAAAGAGGAAAAATGTTTAAGTAATTTTCTTCAGTAGAGTTGATCTAGAAGAATGATACTCATCCTTGTAAAAATCCCGTAATTTAAAGTGTATGGTAGGAGAACACAACCATAAGAGGCAAAATGCTTAAGTAATTTTCTTCAATAGAGTTGATCTAGAACGATGATCCTCAACCTTGTAAAAATCCCATAATTTAAAGTGTAGGAGCACACAATCATAAGAAGCAAAATGTTTAAGTAATTTTCTTCAATAGAGTTTATCTAGAACTGGGATCCTCAACCTTGTAAAAAATCCCATACTTTAAAGTGTAGGGTAGGAACACACAATATTAAATGCAAAATGTTTAAGTAATTTTCTTCAATAGAGTTGATCTAGAACAGTGATCCTCAATAAAAATCTCATAATTTAAAGTGTAGGGTAGGAGCACACAATTATAAAGAGGAAAAATGTTTAAGTAATTTTCTTCAGTAGAGTTGATCTAGAAGAATGATACGCATTCTTGTAAAAATCCCGTAATTTAAAGTGTATGGTAGGAGAACACAACCATAAGAGGCAAAATGCTTAAGTAATTTTCTTCAATAGAGTTGATCTAGAACGATGATCCTCAACCTTGTAAAAATCCCATAATTTAAAGTGTAGGAGCACACAATTATAAGAGGCAAAATGTTTAAGTAATTTTTTTCAATAGAGTTGATCTAGAACAGTGATCTTCAACCTTGTAAAAATCCCCTAATATAAAGTGTACGGTAGGAGCACACAATTATAAGAAGCAAAATGTTTAAGTAATTTTCTTCAATAGAGTTTATCTAGAACTGGGATCCTCAACCTTGTAAAAAATCCCATAAGTGTAAACCAACCAAATGTTGTTGATTAAATATATTTTAATGTCGGCACAATGTAGCAGACGTATCAATAAAAGCAACTGGTTCTGGTACCACAGCTTAAGTTTGTTTTATTACTGTCAAAAATCGTGTAAATTCAATAATTAATGTCATAAATTTATTTAGTATTTTCAAAATTAATTTTTATTATTTTGAAGAATATTTGTTAATATTTTAAGATTTTTTAACTCTTTTTTTACGCTCATAAGTATAAGGTATCATCTCTATTAATAAATTTAGCTTATTTTTTTCTTTTTTTAAGGATACGTTTAAACTGGATACCATTCAAGTGAAGCAAGATATTAGAAGAAATGAGGTACTGATCAGTTTTCCAACTTTGATTTTTCTTCCTCTATCATTAATTTTCTCTCACTAGTATTATTTATGATTCTACAGTAATTTCATTGACTTAAAGCTACCTTTTTCTTATATGGTACTGCATTTATTATTTTGAAAAATGATTGTTAATATTATAAGATCTTTTACTCTTCTTTTTACGCTAAGTATAGGGTATCTCCATTAATAAATTTAGCTTATTTTTTCCTTTTTTTTTTCAAGGATACCTTTAAACTGGATACCATTCAAGTGAAGCAAGATATTAGAAGAAATGAGGTACTGATCAGTTTTCCAACTTTGATTTTTCTTCCTCTATGGTTACCTTTTTCACACTAGTACTATTTATTATTCTAAAATAGCTTTATTGACCATTTTCTCGTTTGTTTTTACATTTATTATTTCGAAGAATCTTTGTTATTATCTTAAGTTTATTTACTCTTCTTTTTACGCTCGTAAGTAGGAAGTATCTTTATTAACAAATTTAGCTTCTTTTGTTATATTTTTTAAGCATGCATTCGAACCTGATACCTGTCAACTGAAGCAAGATAATAAAAATAATGAGGTAGTAATCAGTTACCTAATTATGACTTTTTCTTCTCTATCATTAACTTTCATGGGAAATTAAAAAGAAGTAATATTTATGAATCTGAAATATCCCCATTAATTTTTTAAGATAACTTTTTTCACGTTTGTTTTTACATTTATTATTTTGAATAACTATCCTTAATATTTTAAGATTAGTTACTCTTCTTTTTACGCTCGCAAGTATGAAGTATCTTTACTAAAAATTATCTTATTTTCTCTTAATTTTTTAAGGAAGCTTTTGATACTGATGCCTTCCAAGTTAAGCAAACCACTAACAAAATGAGGTACTCATAATTTTTGTTATTTTAAATATTCTTCACGTTTGGATCCTTGTATTATCCTGATGTATCTTCGTTGAGAGATTAAATTATTTTGCTCTTACTATTTTTACATTTGTATTTCTGAAGTATCTTTATTGACATTGATATTTAATGTAAGGAAGCAACGGATGTCAATTAGGCATAATAGATACCGGATATCTGGCCAGAGTTTCAGCCTGATATCCGTAATGAAATGTTTTAAACAATAATTTTTTCCATAAAGCTTTTTTTTTACATAATGCTCCAAAATAATTAAATACCTTATTTCATATAGTATATTGTTTAACATTTTGCATTTTTTTGTTTTTGTTTTATTTATCTTACTTCTCGGTGTATAATTTTGGCCAGATGTACTGATGCATGCTCCAAAATAATTAAATGGCTTGTTTCATATAGTATATTGTTTAACATTTTGCATTTTTTTGTTTTATTTATCTTACTTCTCGGTGTATAATTTTGGCCGGATGTACTGATGCTACAAATACTTAATACAATAATACATAATGCTCCAAAATACTTAAACGCTTTGTTTCTTATAGTATAAAATTGTTTTAACATTTTGCTTTTTTTTATAATCTTCTTGGTGTATACTTTTTGGCCAGATGTACTGATGTTCTAAAATACTTAATACAATAATACATAATGCTCCAAATACTTAAACGCGTTTTTATAGTATTGTTTATCATTTTGCTTTTTTTTGTTATATTTATCTTACTTCTTGATAATTTTTGGCCAGATGTACTGATGTTCTAAAATACTTAATACAATAATACATAATGTTCCAAAAATACTTAAACGCTTGTTTCATAGTATATTATTTACTTTTTTGATTTTGTTTTATTTATCTTACTTCTCGATGTATAATTTTGGCCAGATGTACTGATGCTCCAAAATACTTAATACAATAATACATAATGCTCCAAAAATACTTAAACGCCTTGTTCATATAGTATATTGTTTAACATTTTGATTATTTTGTTATATTTTTTACTTGGTGTATAATTTTTGGCCAGATGTACTGATGCTAAAAATACTTAATATAAATAATACATAATGCTCCAAAATACTTAAACCTTGTTTCTTATAGTATATTGTTTATCATTTTGCTTTTTTTGTTATATTTATCTTCTTGGTGTATAATTTTTTTCCAGATGTACTTCTAAAATGCTTAATACAAAAATACATAATGCTCCAAAATACTTATAAACATTGTTTCATATAGTATATTATTTAACATTTTGCATATTTTGTCATATTTATCTTACTCCTCGGTGTATAATTTTTGGCCGGATGTACTGATGCTCCAAAATACTTAATACAATAATACATAATGCTCCAAAATACTTAAACGCCTTGTTTCATATAGTATATTGTTTAACATTTTGCATTTTTTTTGTTATATTTATCTTACTTCTCGGTGTATAATTTTTGGCCGGATGTACTGATGCTCCAAAATACTTAATACAATAATACATAATGCTCCAAAATACTTAAACGACTTGTTTCATATAGTATATTGTTTAACATTTTGCATTTTTTGTTATATTTATCTTACTTCTCGGTGTATAATTTTTGGCCGGATCTACTGATGCTCTAAAATACTTATTACACTAATACATAATGCTCCAAAATACTTAAAGGCCTTGTTTCAAATAATATATTGTGTAAGATTTTGCATTTTTTTTATTAATCTTACTTCTTGGTGTAAAAATTTTGACCAGATGTACTGATGCTCTAAAATACTTAATAATACATAATGCTCCAAAATACTTTTACGCCTTGTTTAATATTATAGTATATATTGTTTAGCATTTTGAATTTGTTTTTAGTTTATCTTATTTGTTGGTGTATTATATTTGGTCAGATGTACTGATGCTTCAAAATACTTAAACGCCTTGTTTCATATAGTGTATTGTTTAACACTTTGCTTTTTTTTGTTTTATTTATCTTATTTCTAGGTGTATAATTTTTGGCCGGATATACTGCCGGATAATTGTAATATCCGGCTATTGCCAATTATCTGGTATGTGACCGGATATGCTGGATGCAGTATGTCGGCAGGATATCCATTGCATCCCTAATTTAAAAACGTTCCCCTCTTATATTTGATTAACATTTCTGAAATGTCTTCTCTAACATTTTAAGTTACTCTTATTTTTAAGGTTGTGTATGGTTCTGTTGTAGTAAAATCGGAGGAAGAATTCACTGACGATGAAATTTTGAAGCAGACTGAAATTCTTTCAAAAATTTTAGAAGAGGTCTATAATATTTTGTTTTGTTGTTTGTGTGTTGAATATTTGAAATATAAAAACATTTGTTGTTCTGAAGTAATTTGTATGACGTTTTTTAAATTTTTGACGTTTGTAGTTCTGGAGTATTTTCCTTTGTTCTCAGTTTTTTGTGCACTCAACTATTATGAATAACATTAACATTTAAAAGTATTTCCTCTTATTGTTAATAGGGTTCATGCACTTCTTGAAAAGTCCTAAAAAGTTTTGGTCATAAAAAGTGACCATTTTCAAGATACTAAAAAAGTACTTGAAAATGGCTCTTTGAAATGTTCTTTAGTTTCCAGTATTACAAAAATTCTCCATTTTGTGTGTTTTTTCTTTCCTGGAACGATCGCTTTTAAAGTCATATGAAGCAGGATGACGATGTTATGGTAGCGAATTGTTTATGATGTTTTGATTGAATGAATCATCGCACGAAAGCTGGGCTGCGGGTACAGGAGAACTGACGCCGCTTGTTTAGTTTCAATTCATTTAATGCCAGGGTCATTCTGAAATTTTTTAGATACAACTAGGTCTTTAAAGTTATACTTACAAAATTTTAGGTGTATTCAAAGTAGTCTCCCCCAGCATTAATGCACTTTTGTAGACGACTTTTCCTCATAATAAATGCCTCAAACAATTCATTTATCGGCATAGATGAAAAAATGAATTTATAGCCACATTTTTCTCTTCATCAGAATGAAAACAACGAACAAGTAAGTTCTTTTTTAGATTAAAGAATAACCAAAATTCACACATAACTAGATCAGTCAAATACGGTGGAGATTCTATTACTTAAATTTGTTTTTGTTTAAGAAACTCAACTGTTAATCCGTCTGTATGTGAAGATGAATTGTCATGGTGAAGTATTAGACCCCTAACTTTCACTTCTCGTAGAAGACATTTGTGGTATACCAGTTTTCTGTTTATGTCTTCTGTCCTTCCATCTTGGTGGCTGTGACCAATCCCGTACTTCTGAAAAAAACCGCATACATCACTTTTTTCAGTGCGCGTTTTCTTTTCACCATTGTCGGAGTGGGATCATCTTCAAAGACCCATACTTTGCTTTCTTGAAGTGTTGGAACATAAAAAACGGTATTTACGTTTCATCACCAGTTACAATTTTAGAAATGTGCGGTGGCCACCATCATTTAGCAATTTAAGAGTTTCTTTACTGATTCTGACACGCTCCCCTTTTTGGTGCTCAGTTAGATTATGGGGAACCCAAAGGCAAACTACTTTTTTCATATGTAATTCTTCATTAATAATTTTGTGTATGGCTGCGGATCCAATGTTAAGTTCTTTCTGTATAATTTGATAGGATTACACTGATTATCATCCATTAACATTTTACGTATGGCAGATACATCATCCGGGAGTACTGCCGACGACCTACCACTTTCCTAATTTTGTTCCTTCGTCTGTCTTACACATTTGTACGATAATATCTTTTATATTTCTCAAATATCTTTAATTACATTTAAACTCTTATTCATTGATTTCCGCATTTGTTATTCTAGATTAATAGATATGAATTTTTTTGCAATTTTTTCTTTTTGTGTGTGTGTGTTTTTCAAATTACGAATTAACTGTATCGTCACTAACATTTAAAGCCATTATTTTTGTTAGTAATTCTCAAGAATCTGTTTTTTATTAAATTTTTTTACGCTTCATTTTAAGGTTGTATTTGATGCTGATGCAGCGAAAGGGAAACAAGTTCCAAATAACTATGAATGTGAGAGGCTTGATGAAATACTTTCAAATACCAAAGTAAATGAGGTACTGTCTACTTTTTTCCTAATTTTGTTTCTTCGTCTGTCTGGTACATGTCCTTATTGATTTGCACATTTGTTATTTTGAGTTAATTCCCATGAATTGTTTTGTAATTTTTTATCTGTTTTTCTGCCTTTTTCAATTAAGGAATAGCTTTATTGTTGCTAAAATTTAAAGTCTTTTTGTATATTAGTAATTCTCAAGAATGTTATTATTAATTTAAACTTTTATCCTTAATTTGATTCTGATATACTGAAAGGGAAACAAGTACTAAATGATTACGAATTAAAAAAGGGTCATGAAATTCTTTCAAGCACAAAAATAAATTAGGTGCTGATAAACTATTTTAATAATTTTGCTTCTTCCTCTGTGTTGTACATTTGCATAATAATAAAGTTTTCGTATCTAAAGTATCTAAACTGACACACAAAATCATGTACATGTAATTCTAAAATATATTTCATGATTTTTTCCTTACTTCTTTAAATTTTGTGCATTTTTTAGTCTAAAATGTCTTTATTAACATTAATATTCAAAGTTGTTTTCCTCTGTTTTTTCTTGCATTTATCATTCTTTAGTTTTCCATTAACATTTTAACCTTTTTTGATCTAAATTTTTAGGTTCTATTTGATTCTGAAGCAGTTAAAGACAAACAAGAATTAAAAGACTATGTACAGGAGAAGAATAAAAAAGGTCCTTCAAGTGCAAAAGAAGAAAAGGTTTTCATTTACCTTTTTCCTCATTTGGTTTCTTAGTCTACCTTAAACGTTTATATAATAAAAATATTGATAAAACTCTTACTTCTAGATTCACAATTAAATGCTTAATTTATATATATATATATATATATATATATATATATATATATATATATATATATATATATATATATATATATATATATATATATATATATATATATATATATATTTATATGTATGTATATATATATATATATATATATATATATATATATATATATTTATATGTATGTATATATATATATATGTATATATATGTATATATATATATATATATATATATATATTATATATATATATATATATATATATATATATATATATATTATATATATATATATATACAGTCAAATTTGTCTATCTCGAATCTCTTGGGAGTAAAAAAAAATTCGAGATAAACAGGTTTCGAGATACTCAGGTTTTATGAAAATAGACTAAGAAAATTTCTTTACACAATACAAAAGATTGAAAATTTGAAGTACTTTCAGTTTTATTTACATACCTTACAGAAAGTAATCCATTACAATTTTTGATGCAAAACGTTTTTAGACTGGACAGTTTTTTGTAGTTTTGACACAGTGGCAAACAAATTGATCAATATTTTCTTGGGATTGAAAAAAAATTCTTAGTGTTTCAATGGTTTTTTTTTTTTTATTTTCCGTAACAACTTTTTCTACATCGATGTTATCCTCTTTGCCATGATGCTCTTCATTCTCAGAAGTTCCACGAACGTTTTCTAAAATTTCGGAATCAGTTAATAATGTTCCGCTTGTTACCACTGATTCATCTACTTCTATAAAGTCTTTAAATGAAGTGTCAGTATTCAGTTTCTCTCTGATAATCATCCATTCCTTCGGGTTTTCATCAGTTTCCTCGGCCGGTTGGTTGCTCTTCAGTTTCCTTCTATTGCCCCCTCCTCAACCCCCATCCCTTATTATTCCAGAGCAGAGAACCCGTTTTTAGTACAATTCCCACCCAGTCCCTTACCAAATAACCCCCCAAGGAAAAAAACTAGAAGTGTATTTCCTGCAAATGGGAACTTGTGCGGTTGTCAACGCAATAAGGCTCTAAACTGGAATGTTGTGTTTCTTACGGAAAATTCGAGATAGACAGGTTTGGGAAAAAATAATTTGAGATAGGTTTGGAAAATACGTTAAACTTTTATTGAAAATATAGGGAAATTGAAAGAATTCGACATAGAGAGGTTTTCGAGATAAGCAGGTTTCGATATAGACAGGTTTGACTGTATATATATTTACATTTGTATTCTATTATTGTAATTTCATTAAAATATTTTGTTCATTTTCTCTCCCTTTTTCTTCTCTCGTTTTGTAAAATATCATTTTTGAGGCTACATAATTTACAAACATCTTATAATTTTCTCATTTGTATTTTGAAGTATCTTTTATATTTCATGTGTTTTTATTCTTAAAGGTTGTATTTTGCCACGCTGCGATAAAAGGAAAACAAGAATTGAAGGAGTATGGACATGAGAAGCTTAAAGAAAGTAATTCAAGTAGTAAAGAAAATAAGGTTCTCATCTACGATTTTTCTAATTTTGTTCCTTAGTCTACCTTAAACGTTTATATGCTAACAATGTTGGTAAAGCTGTTACTCTCAGATTAACAAATTAAACACTTATTTTTTATTTATATTTACATTTTTTTAATAGGATTGTATTTAGAATAAAATAATTTGTCCATTTTTTCTCCCTCTTTTACTTTTTGTAAAGAAAAACATATTTGATGCTATATAATTTGTAAACAGCTTCTTATAATTTTCTGTTTTCTCATCTAAAGTATCTTTTACATTTTATGTGTTTCTATTCTTTTAAGACTACGTTTTGTCACGCTACTATAAAAGGGAAGCAAGAATTAAAGGACTATGGACATAAGAACCTTAAAGAAAGTCCTTCAATCACTAAAGAAAATAAGGTTCTCATCTACGATTTTCTTAATTTTGTTTCTTAGTCTACTTTAAGCATTTATATCCTAACAATGTTGGAAAAACTGTTAATTACAGATTTACAATTAATACACTTATTTTTTATTTATATTTACATTTTTGTTATAGCGTTGTATTTACTATAAAATCTTTTGTCCATTTTCTCTCCCTTTTTTTTTGTCTTTTTGTAAAATATCATCTTTCATGCTAATATTTATAGACAGATTCTTATAATTTTCTCATTTGAAGTCTGAAGTATCTTTAAGATTTTATGTATTTTTATTCTAACTTTTAAGGTTGTGTTTTGTCAAGATGCGATACAAGGAAAGCAAGAAGTAAAGGACAACGGACATAAGAAGCTTAAAGAAAGTCCTCCAAGTTTTAAAGAAAATAAGGTTCTCTTCTATTATTTTCCTAATTTTTTTTCTTAGTCCACTTTAAATGTTTATATGCTAACAATGTTGGTAAAATTGTTACTCCAATATTGACTCTTAAACACATATTGTATATAAAATAATATATTTTAGTCTATTTTCTCTCCTATTTTTGTCGCTTTGTAAAGTATCATCTTTGATGCTTATGTTTACATACAGCTTCTTATAATTTTCTCATTTGTAATCTGAAGTATCTTAGAATTTTAAGGTTATTTTAGGGAATTTAATATTTTAAGGTTGTGTTTTCTCCCGCTGCGATAAAAGTAAAGCAAGAATTAAAAGACTATGGAAATGAGAAAGTTAAAGAAAGTTCTTCAAATTCTAAAAAAAAATAAGGTTCTCATCTATGATTTTCCTAATTTTGTTTCTTACTCTAACTTAAACGGATGTATACTAACAATGTTTGTAAAACTGTTACATCCAGATTCACCATTAAACAATTTTTATTAATATTTACATTTTTGTTCCAGTACTGTATTTATAATAAAATATTTTGTCAATTTTCTCTCCCTTTTTCTGTCTATTTGTAAAATATCATCTTTGATACCGATATATACAGAGAGCTTCTTATTTTCTCAATTGTAGTTTGAATTATCCTTAACATTTTATGTATTTTTATTCTTACATTTAAGGTTGTGGTTTCTCAGGCTGCGATAAAAGGAAAGCAAGAATTAAAGAACAATGGATGGCTTAAAGAAAGTCCTTCGAGTTCTAAAGAAAATAAGGTTTTCATCTATGATTTTCCTAATTTTCTTTCTTTACCTGACACGTTTATATGCTAACAAAGTTGGTAATCCCCTATATAATAATAGCTTAAGTTATCTGTCCGTCTGTCCTCAAATTTATGAAGCGGTTGGACCTGGAATGGATGCAGACATCCATATTGATTTCTTGATGAGATAGGGTTAGCAAAACTCAAATTTTATCTTCTAAACTATCGATCCGATTCTAAAATAAATTGGTATAAATAGGCTTCACATCACAGCGGAAAATACTGTAGTCTTTAAAACGTTCGAAATCCACCCTTTTCCCACTTTTCGAGCGTTTAATGCCATTATTTCGAGCTCTATTTTCCCCAGTTAAGAGCAGGGGATTAAATTTATTAATTTATCACATAATAAATACAGGCTTGCAATTCCGTCACTTTTCTCACCTTTAGTCACTTTTTTTACAATTGATCAATTTTAGTCACTTTTTTAAGTAAAGTCACTTTTTTCATGGTGTATCACAGCAAAAGTCTGTTGTTGAAAAAAGAAAATCTGAATTAATAACAAAATATTTTAATAAAAGACCAAAAATGTGATGCTTTAATCTTATTTTTCTTATTAAAATGAAATTAGTCATATGGTTTCCAAAATTTAGTGATTTTAAAAAGTCGTAAAGAAGTTCCTGAAAGCTACATTTGTACTGAAATGTACATTTAATACATTAAAGTAATTTACGTCAAAGCACACATTTCTCTTTTTCTTTTTCTTCACAATTTTTGTTTAACTACTCTAATCTAGCTATGTACATATTTCAAAACATCATTAATATTTGCAGAAAATTGTGATTATAAAATTAATGTATTGTGTGTATTCAAATCTAATTTATAGATTTTCTTGAATAAAAAGCAATGTTGAGTTGTGTTAAACACAATTTTTAACTTTTTTGTATTTGACGCTAAAATCATGTCTTGCATAAATCATTTGATTTAGAGTTAAATAGAAAAATCTTAATAATAGCATGTACAATCAAGAGGAGAAAAAATCACTTTATTTTTTTCAATGTTTAGTCACTTATTCTGTATTATTTGTCACTTTTCTCACCTTTTTCA
The DNA here is from genome assembly GCA_032207245.1 of Pardosa pseudoannulata. Taxonomy (NCBI): domain Eukaryota; kingdom Metazoa; phylum Arthropoda; class Arachnida; order Araneae; family Lycosidae; genus Pardosa; species Pardosa pseudoannulata. The sequence continues at coordinate 21,278,334 of CM063497.1, forward strand.
AAGTACTCAGCAGTTGCAAGCCTGTAAATAGGTAAAAATAACACTTTTTCCAGCATTATGACGTCATTCCTTTAACCATCTCCTTTAACCATTTCTTATTTTAAATTATTTAAATATCGTCAGCAGTATTTTCATATTTTTATCACTGAATTTCGATATCACGTAAATAATTTTCCTTTATATTTGTATTAAATAATAGATTAGGTATATATGTGCTAATTTCAAATTTAAACATCGATTATTTTTTCTGCAATGAAAATTTTATCACCGGTATTAACAAGAAATACGTTTAGTAAAAGTCTAGGAGCCTATTTCACGGACTAATAAATATCTAGCGTTTAGGCTATATATCTTTGAAAGTTAAGAAATTTGTCTGTTTGTGCGGTTGTTTTTCATACATATCCACATGGTTTAACTAAATGAATTCAACGTGATTCTAAACTACATTCAAAGTATCAGAAAATTTTAGAGGAATAGGAAGTTAAACAAATTATTGAGTGTGTACCAGATAATGCTGAGCCAAAAATCAAATCAATTTTTTTATCTGCCTCATAGGGTATTTTGCAATTCTGGATAATTAAAAATTTTACTGATCCCGTCATATGTCGGGCTATATGCTAGTTCACAATAATACGCTTTTGTTTTCATTTATATTTACATTTTTGTTATATTATTGTATTTGCAACAAAATATTTCGTCCATTTCCTCTCCCTTTTTTGTTGTGTTGTAAAATATGATCTTTGATGCTAATATTTACAGACAGCTTCTTATTTTCTCATTTTTAATCTAAAGTATCTTTTACATTTTATGTGTTATACTCTTACTTTTAAGGTTGTGTTTTGTGAAGGTGCTATAAAAGGAAAGCAAGAATTAAATGACTGTGGATATGAGAAGCTTAAAGAAAGTCCTTCAAGTAGTAAAGAAAATAAGGTTCTCATCAACCATTTTCCTAATTTTGTTTCTTAGACTACCTTAAACGCTTATGTACTAACAATGTTCATAATCTATTACTTATAGATACACAATAATACGTTTTTCTTTTTATTTATATTTACATTTCTATTATATTGTATTTACAATAAAATATGCTGCCCATTTTTTCTCCCTTTTTTGTCGTTTGGTAAAATATCATCTTTGATGCTAATATTTATAGAACGCTTCTTATAATTTTCTCATTTGTAACCTGAAGTATCTTTAACATATTATGTATGTTTATTCTAATTTTTAAGGTTGTGTTTTGTCAAACACCGATAAAAGGGAATCAAGAATTAAAGGCCAACGCACATGAAAAGCATAAAGAAAGTCCTTCAAATACTAAAGAAAATAAGGTGCTCATCTACGATTTTCCTAATTTCTTTTCTTAGTCTACCTTAAACGCTTATATGCTAACAATGTTGTGAAAATATTACTTATAGATTCACAAAAATAAGCTTTTTTATTTATATTTACATTTTTATTATATTTTATTTACAGTATAGTATTTTGTCCATTTTCTCTCCCTTTTCATCGTTTTGTAAAATAACATCTTTGATGCTAATATTTACATGGTTTCCGCGCACCTGGAAAGTCATGGAAAATCATGGATTTAGACAATGGATTCATTTTGTCATGGAAAGTCATGATTTTTCAAGTAAAATGAGTAAAAGCCATGGAAAGTCATGGATCCGCTAAACTACCGATTTAAAAAAAATGCATTGAATTGTTTAATTCTATTTTTACTTGTCATTTGGCTGAAGTTACTGAGTTTGGTACTTATGTATTACCCCATTGACCCTACTTCCAAGTAAAATTTGTTCACCAAGGATCAAAGCAAGAAAGCTTAATGGGTGGGTAAATGTATATTATTCTGGTTTTTTTCTTAAATTGTATATTAAAATTTTATTAATATAATAATTATTTTTTAATAAAAATTAGTTAAGATTTTTGTACAAAATATAAGTTTATCTCTAGGGATATTGTATATAAACATTATAGGGTTATATTTGGCTATTATTTAATAGTCACCCGGATAATATGAAAGTACCCTCAATTCAAATTGGAAACGTTTTGATTGAAAAATTGCTATATGATTAAACTTAGGTATGTAGATACAACAATTTATTTTTGTGTATGTGTATTTATTAACACTTATAAAATAAGTTTATAATTTTTTATGATAAAATTCCTGTAATTTCTCCAAAAGCATATATTTTATTTGTATGTACATCAGAAGTTTTATTCATATATGCTTTTAACGAAAGCTTTTTAAAGTCATGGAAAATGATCTGCTAAATCAGGGAAAGTAATGAAAAGTCATGGATTTGAAAAATTTTATTTTGGCAGATACCCTGTATTTACAGACAGCTTCTTATAATTTTCTCATTTGTGATCTGAAGTATCGTTAACATTTTATGTGTTTATATTCTTACTTTGTTGGGTTTTGTCAAGCTGCGATGAAAGGGAAGAAAGAATTTAAGGACTATGGACTTGAGAAACGTAAAGAAAGTCCTTCAAGTACTAAAGGAAATAAGGTTCTCATCTAAGATTTTCCTAATTTTGTTTCTTAGTCTACCTTAAACATTTTATGCTAACAATGTTGGTAAAACTGTTACTTCTAGGTTTACAATTAAATTCTTATTTTTTATTTATATTTACGTTTTTGTTATAGTGTTGTATTTACTATAAAATAATTTGTCTATTTTCTTTTCCTATTTTTTGTCTTTTTGTAAAATAGCGTCTTCGATGCTAATATTTACAGACAGCATTTTATTTTCTTATTTGTAATCTGAAGTAGCTTTAACATGTTATGTATTTTTATTCTTACTTTAAGATTGTGTTTCTTCAACCTGCGATAAAGGTGAATCAAGAATTAAAAGACTGTGGACTTGAGAAGCATAAAAAAATACCTTCGACTAGTAAAGGAAATAAGGTTCTCATCTATTATTTTCCTAATTTTTTTTCTTAGTCTACTTTAAATGTTTATATGCTAACAATGTTGGTAAATCTGTTACTTCTATATTCACTATTAAACATGTATTTTACATTTTTTATAGTATTTTATTTACAATAAAATATTTTATCCATTTTCTCTCCCTCTTTTTTGTCTTTTTGTAAAATATCAGTTTTGATTCGAATATTTACAGACAGCTTCTTATTTTTGCATTTGTAATTTGAATTATCTTCAACGTTTTATGTATTTTTATTCTTACTTTTAAGGTTGTGTTTTGTGAAGCTGCGATAAAAGGGAAGCAAGGATTAAAGGACTATGGACATGAGAAGCGTAAAGAAAGTCCTTCAAGTAGTAAGGAAAATAAGGTTCTCATCTATGATTTTTCTAATTTTGTTTCTTATTCTACCTTAAAAGTTTATATAATAACAATATTGATAAAACAGTTACTTCTAGATACACAATTAAACGATTATATTTATGTATATACACATATGCATATAAATATATATATATATATATATATATATATATATATATATATATATATATATATATTTACATTTGTATTCTATTATTGTAATTTCAATAAAATATTTTGTTTAATTTATCTGCCCTTTTCTTTTGTCGATTTGTAAAATATCATATTTGATATTATAATATTTAGAAATACCTTCTTATAATGTTTTCATATGTAGTCTGAAGTATCTTTAACATTTTATTTGTTTATATTCTTACTTTTAAGGTTGTGTTATGTCATGCTGCGATAAAAGTGAAGCAAGGATTAAAGGACTATAAACATGACAAGCTTAAAGAAAGTCCTTCAAGTACTCAAGAAAATAAGGTTCTCATTTACGATTTTCCTAATTTTGTTTCTTAGTCTACCTTAAACGATTATAAAATAACAATATTGACAAACATAATTCTAGATTTTCAGTTAAGCGCTTATTTTTATATATACATATATTTACATTTGTATTCTATTATTGTAATTTCAATAAAATATTTTGTTATTTTTATCTCCCCTTTTCTTTTGTCGTTTTGTAAAATATCATCTTTGATGTTATAATATTTACAGACGGCTTCTTATAATTTTCTCATTTGTAGTCTGAAGTATCTTTAACATATTATGTATTCTTATTCTTACTTTTAAGGTTGTGTTTATTGACGTTGCTATAAAAGGGAAGCAAGAATTAAAGGACTATGGACATGAGAAGGTTGAAGAAAGTCCTTCAAATACTCAAAACAATAAGGTTCTCATCTATGATTTTACTAATTTTGTTTCTTTGTCAACCTTAAACGTATGTATGCTAACAATATTGATAAAACTGTTACATCCAGATTCACCATTAAACACTTATGTTTTATTTTTATTTACATTTGTGTTATAGTATTATGTTAACAATAAAATATTTTGTCCATTTTCTCTCCCTTTTTTGTCTTTTTGTAAAATATTATTTTTGATGCTAATATTTTCAGACGGATTCTTATTTTTTCCATCTGTAATTTGAATTATCTTCGACATTTTATGTATTTTTATTCTTACTTTTAAGGTTGTGTTTTGTGAATCTGCGATAAAAGGGAAGCAAGAATTAAAGGACTATGGACATGAGAAGGTTGAAGAAAGTCCTTCAAATACTAAAGAAAAGAAGGTTCTCATCTACGATTTTCCATTTTGATTCTTAGTCTACCTTAAACGCTTATATTATGCTAATAACGTTGATAAACTTTTACTTATAGATTCCCAATAATATACAATTCGTTTTATTTATATTTACATTTTTGTTATATTATTGTATTTACAATAAAATATTTTGTGTATATTCTCTCCCTTTTTTTTGTCGTTTTTTAAAATATAATCTTTGATGCTAATATTTATGAACAACTTGTAGTTTTCTCTTTTGTAGTCTGATGTGTCTTTAACATTTTATGTATTTTTATTCTTCTTTTTTAAGGTTGTGTTTTGTCAAGCGGAGATAAAAGGGGAGCAACATCCAAATGACCGTGATAATGAAAAGCATATTGAAATCTCTTCAAGTTTTAAAGAAAAAGAGGTACAGATCTGTCACTTTTCTTTGTCTGTATTACAAGCCTGCATAATATTAAAATTGTTAATTCTAAAAGTATCTTTATGAAAATTTGAAAGTATGTTTTACTTTCATGTACATTTATAATTCTGAAAGGTTTAAAAAAAATTATTTCCCCCTTTTTTACTGCTTTTTATGTATTTCTATTTATTAAATATCCTAACTGACATTAATATTATGTATATATATATAGAGCGTATATATGCGACATTTACGTATATATATGACGCCTATACACGGTATGACATATATTATACGTATGCATACAACATATACGTATATATATATATATATATATATATATATATATATATATATATATATATATATATATATATATATATATATATATATATATATATATATATATCTATAAAAATATATAATCTATTTTTCGCATACAATTAAACCGATCTTGTCTCTTCATAAAAAATATAATAAAGACGTCCGAAAATGGATAAATGTACATTTTTTATTTAAGTAGGATAGGTCGATTTTAGAAACTCTCTGACTGACATTTATACAATTACTACCTACTACAAAAACAAAAAAAATAAAAAAAGTATTTCGGGTAACAGATGTATCTCTAATTGTACAACTTTAATATCTTGGATAACTTTCGTAAAAAAAATATAAATAATTCTCTTAAAGAATATTTTTATTTGTACTTTTACAATCCATTATTTCTTATGGGATGATATTCGAGACTTGACGAGCTTTATGTGTATTAAAAATTTAAGAATTTATAATATCTATTTATATATATTTATAACCGGAAGTAAACGGACGATAACGAGGCTGGGTTTCCAATATTCCATTCTAGTCGACAAAGGGTGATGTAAAAAATCATAGAACGCTTTGGCCATTGACACAAAACTTTAGCGCATTTTTTGGAGACTATTTTTAATCGGTGTGTTCCACTCGGAGGGATATATATATATATATATATATATATATATATATATATATATATATATATATATATACATATAGTACTCTATATATACATCATATACATGTGAGGATATATAAAACGAATATATGTATATACGTATATAATAAACATATTAGTATACGTATATATATATATATATATATGAAGTATGTATACAACATATAAGTATACGTATATATTTGACATATTCGGTAAAAAAGAGGGAGAATGGGCTAAAATCCCCTTTTTTTTACTTAGAATCTTCATTGAGAATCAAATTTTTTACTTTTGAGATTGTGTTTGAAAATGATGTAGTAAAGCTTTTTTTCTTACATTTTTATGCAATTTTATAATTTTTTTTGAGATTTTTTCAGTTTTTTATAATGACAACACACAAGAAATAGAGATCTTTGGGCTCTATTTAACTGAGAGATCTTTGGCTTTTATTGCAACAGGGAAAGATCCAGAAATCTGTTTTGGGAGGGCGATGAAAGTTTTACTGAGCAACGCAGAGAAATGGCGAATGCTCCAGAATACTTTTCTGGCAAACTAAAGAAAGTTCCAGAATCTCCTGGAACACGGAATAAAGCGGAACATAAATAAAGGAATTAAATAAATATTTACATGGATTTTAAATTCTATCGTCACTACCGAGGTTTGAACACATGACCTCTTGATTATGAGGATAGTATGACGACCATTAGGCTAGCGAAGTGCGGCAATATTATGTAATATTAATATACATTTAATTTATCTCCAGTTCATTCATTGTGTCTATTTTCACACCATTGTTTCGTTACATTTCTATCTATAAACTAACGTCATTGAAGTTAAAGTTTTTTTTCTAATTTTCTCATTTGTGATCTGAAATATCTAAAATTTTATGCATTTTTATTTTCTAGGTTGTATTTGATCGTGAAGCATTTAAACAGAAGAAAGTATCAAATGGCAATGAGTATCAAAAGTATATTGAAAGCTCTTCAAGTTCGAAAGTGAAAGAAGTGGTAATTGGACATTTTCCTAATTTTGTCTTTTCGTCTGCAGACCATTTGCCATTTTCCTAATTTTGCTTTTCCATTTATGTTAAACGTTTGTGTGTACATCTGTAAAACTGTAGCATCTTGATCCACATTTAAATGCATTTTTTATATTTGTTTTTTATATTAATGTCTTTTCAATGACATATTTTGTCTATTTTGTCTCCTTTTTTTATTCGTATCTATAAAATATGTGGAAGTTAACATTTAGTTATTTCCTTCTAATTTTCTGAGTCGGAATCGTAAGTATCTGTAAAATTTTATGCATTTTCAATTATAATTTTATTTTTAAGTTTTATTTGATCACGAGGCATTAAAAGTAAAAATTAAATGACTATGAGTATGCAAATCATATTGAAAGCTATTTAAGAGTTGAAACAAAAAAGTGTAAAACTACCATTCATTTGTCAAATTTATACACTTGTCTTTCGAAGGTCAGGGCTAACTAAAAATCCTATGGATTTAATACTAGTAGCACCATCTATGTGTCAGATTACGAACTTTTCATCATAACTGTTTAGTGAATATGAATTTGAGAAGCAGGATGAAATTTTTTTCAAATACAAATATATAAATAAGGTTCTGATCTACACCATCTACCTAATTTTGCTTCTTTACCTATGTTGCAAATTTAAACTATAATAAAGTTTAAATATCTGAAATATCTTAAAAGATACTTTGATTCTTATTTATTTGTACGTTTGCCATTCAGAAATTATTTAGATGTATATTTGTTTCTCAATTTTCTGCATTTCTAATTAAGAAACAATATAATTCACGCTAGCATTTAAAGCCTTATTTTTATGTTAGTAATTATAATAAATCTTAATTTTTCATAATCATTTTTGCATTTTCTTAAGGTTGTGTTAGAAGCCGAACGAATCAAAAGAAAGCAAGCAATACATGACAATGAAAGTTACAAGCTTGATAAAATTATTTCAAGTACAAAAAGAAATGAGGTGCTAATCTACCATTTTTCTAATTTTTGATCCTTGTTTGTATAGCACAGTTGCATGATGATAAAATTTGACATACTGATGCAAATTTTTCTACATACACTTTCCACTTTATTATTGTATATATTTGCATTTGTGCATTTGTTATTCTGAAATAATTTAAAGGATTTTTTCTCTCTTTTTTAGGTCATTTCTAATTATAAATTATTTTTTATTTATTATTCATTTAAAGTCACCTTCTTTTGTTTTGCGGTAGTAAGTCTCCATATTTATTTTAAACTTTTTTTTACTCTTAATTTTCAGGTTGTGTTTGGACCTGATTCAATCAAAGGGAAGTCAGAAGTAAATGATTTTGAATGTGAGAAGAATAATAGAATTCTTTGTCGTATAAAACTTAATGAGGTGCTGATCTACCATTTTTCCAATTTTATTTCTTCTGTATTCAATGTTTGCATGATGATACAATTTGTAATTATGAAGTATATTTTTAAATGTTTATTTTCCAGGCTATTTACAATGATTTGTATATTTATAATTCTGAAATATATTGGAGAATATTTTAAATTTTCTCTCTCTCACTTTTTAACAATTTTAATCAAGAAATATCATTGACTCTACCATTTAAAGCTTGTTTTACGTTAGTAATTATACGAAATCTTTATTTTCATTTTAAACTTTGTTAGTCTTAATTTTAAGGTTATTTTTAAACCTCATGCAATAAAATGGAAACCAGAAATAAATGATATTGAATCTGAGAATAATAATCTATCATGTATAATTCTTAATGAGGGGCTGATCTACCATTTTCTAATTTTGTTTCTTCTGTATTTATCATTTGCATGATGATACAATTTGTATTTATGAAGTATATGTTTGAAGTACATGTTTAAATTTTTTACAGGCTATTTTCATTGATTTATATATTTATAATTCTGAAATAATTTATAGAATTTTTTCAATTTAATCTCACAGTTATTTTTTGCATTTCTAATCAATAAATACCATTGACTATCTTTAAAGCCTATTTTAATTTAATAATTATAAGGAGTCTCCATTTTCATTTTAAACTTTTTTATTCTTAATTTTAAGGTTATTTTTAAACATGCACTGAAAGAGAAACCAGAAGTAAATCATTTTGAATCTCAGAATAATAATAAGATTAATTTACGTATGAAACTTAATGAGGTGTTGATCTACCATTTTTCTAATTTTGTTTCCTCTTCTGTACCCGACGTTTGGATGATGATGAAATTTGTAATTATGAAGTATATGTTTAAACGGTTATTTTCTTATATACATTTTTAGGTTATTTTCATTGCTTTGTATATTTATAATTCTGAAATAATTTATAGAATTTTTTCAATTTAATCTCACAGTTATTTTTTGCATTTCTAATCAATAAATACCATTGACTATCTTTAAAGCCTATTTTAATTTAATAATTATAAGGAGTCTCCATTTTCATTTTAAACTTTTTTATTCTTAATTTTAAGGTTATTTTTAAACATGCACTGAAAGAGAAACCAGAAGTAAATCATTTTGAATCTCAGAATAATAATAAGATTAATTTACGTATGAAACTTAATGAGGTGTTGATCTACCATTTTTCTAATTTTGTTTCCTCTTCTGTACCCGACGTTTGGATGATGATGAAATTTGTAATTATGAAGTATATGTTTAAACGGTTATTTTCTTATATACATTTTTAGGTTATTTTCATCGTTTTATATATTTATAATTCTGAAATAATTTAGAGAATATTTTCTATTTTCTCTCTCTCTCTTTTTTTTACATTTCTAATTAAGAAATATAATTGACTCTACCATTACATTAGTAATTATAAAGAATCTTTATTTTTATTTAAACTTTTTTACTCTTAATTGCAAGGATATTTTTAAACCTCATGCAATGAAAGGGAAACAAAACTAAAGGATTTTGAATCTGAGAATAATAATAAAATTCTTTCACTTACAATACTTAATGAGGTGCTGATCTATCATTTTTCTAATTTTCTTTCTTCTTCTGTATTCGACGTTTGCATGATGATAAAATTTGTAATTATGAAGTATATGTTTAAACGGTTATTTTCTTATATACATTTTTAGGTTATTTTCATTGTTTTATATATTTATAATTCTGAAATAATTTAGAGAATATTTTCTATTTTCTCTCTCTCTCTTTTTTTACATTTCTAATCAAGAAATATAATTGACTCTACCATTACATTAGTAATTATAAAGAATCTTTATTTTTATTTAAACTTTTTTACTCTTAATTTCAAGGATATTTTTAAACCTCATGCAATGAAAGGAAAACAAAATTAAAGGATTTTGAATCTGAGAATAATGATAAAATTCTTTCACTTACAAAACTTAATGAGGTGCTGATCTACAATTTTTTCTAATTTACTTTTAAAACTTAATGAGGTGCTGATCTATCATTTTTCTAATTTTCTTTCTTCTTCTGTATTCGACTTTTGCATGATGATAAAATTTGTAATTATGAAGTACATGTTTAGACGTTCTTTTTTTGTATAAATTTTACAGGATATTTTCATTGACTTATATATTTATAATTGTGAAATAATTTAAAGAATTGTTTCAATTTAATCTCTCTTTTATTTTTACATTTCTAATCAATAAATATCATTGGCTATCTTTAAATCCTGTTTTAAGTTAGTAATTATAAGGAGTCTTCATTTTCATTTTAAACTTTTTTACTCTTAATTTTAAGGTTATTTTTAAACCGCATGCAATGAAACGGAAACCAGAAGTAAAAGATTTTGAGTCTGAGAATAATAATAAAATTTTTTCACGTATAAATATTAATGATTTGCTGATTTTCCATTTTTCTAATTTTGTTTCTTCTGTATTCGACGTTTGTATGAAGATAAAATTTGTAATTTGGAACTACATTTTTAAACATTCATTTTCTTGTATACATTTTACAGGTTATTTTTATTGCTTTGTATATTTATAATTCTGAAATAATTTAGAGAATAATTTCAATTTTCTCTCTCTTTTTGTTTAAGATTTCTAATCAAAAAATGTCATTGTCTCTACCATTACGTTAGTACTTATAAGGAATTTCCTTTTTAATTTTTTCTACTCTTAATTTTATGATTATGCTTAAACCTCGTGCAATGAAAGGGGAGTCATAAGTACTTGATTTGGAATGTAGAAGAATAATAAAATTCTTTGTCGTATAGAACTTAATAAGGTACTGATCTACAATTTTTCTTATTTTCTTTCTTCTTCTGTACTTCACGTTGTATGAAAATAAATTATGTCCATTGCCAAGCCTAAAAATCTCGTGTGGCGTTTTTAAATTTTAATCATAACTTTAAAACTAAGCAAAAAAATTGTATGCCTTATTTACGCAAAATAGTAGATTATCTCAATCTATACGATACATACATATATTTTTTAAAAATACTAAAACTTTGAAGGGTTATTATACCGAGACTCCTCAATATAAACCCATAAAACCTTCTTAACCCCTTAATATACTTTTTAACGATATTTTTATTTATTTATTTTTGAGAATATGCTTCATCTAGATACCATAAAAATGAAATGACAAAGTATTGACAAAGTATATGAAAGAAAAAGAAATAATTTTTATTTTGCACTAGTGACTCTTAAATATCGTATTTTACATTTTATACCTTTTTCTCTTTTTTTAAAGGTGTTTGGACCGGATGGCGTAAAAATAAAACAAGAATTAATTGACAAAGAATGTCAGATAGATGAGAAAATTTTATCAAATACTAGTTGTTCTTTCAGGAATTTGAAGGTACACACTGTTTTTCTAATTATATCTATTGTATGTTTGTATTCTATTATAATAATTATAATCTTTAAGAATAAACATATTATGTTTTTTATCTTAATTTTATGAAGGTGTTTGATATTGATGCCTTAAAACAAAATGAAACTGATAAAGAATATCAGCAAACAGCATCAAATATTAACTGGTATTCCAATGATTTGAAGATAGTCATCATTTTTTTTATTATAACTATTCTTACATGCTTGCTTGCTAGTAATATTATTCTTAGGTATTAACATATTAGTGCTTTGAAGACGTGTTTGATGTAAATACAATAAAAGTGAAACAACAATGTATTGACAAAGAGTATCATATGCATTTTTCTTTACACTCTTCAATCCCAAGATTCGTATAACATTTTTTGATTTTTTTATCTGACTTTTCAAAGGAGTTTGATCCTGATGCCGTAAAAGTAAAACAAGAAGAAATTGACAAAGAATGCCAAATGGATAAGCAAAGTTCGTCAAATACTAATTGTTTCATGAATTTGAAGGTACACACCATTTTTCTAATTTTATCTATTGTATGTTTGTATTCTGTTATAATAATTATAATCCTTAAGAATAAACATTTTATATTTTTTATCTTATTTTTATTAAGGTGTTTGACACTGATGCCGTAAAATTAAAGCAAAATGAAACTGATAAAGAATATCAGATTCCTAAGCAAAGTGCTTCAAATACTAAATGGTATTCCAATGATTCGAAGGTATTCATCATTTTTCTTATTATAACTATTCTTACACTCTTGCATGCTGGTAAATTAACATTTTTGGATTTTAATTTACTTTTTAAAGACGTGTTTGATGTAAATACAGTAAAACTGAAACAACAATGTATTGACAAAGAGTATCATATGCATTTTTCTTTACACTCGACAATCCCCAGATTCGTGACTAACATTTTGTGATTTTTTTATATGATTTTTAAAAGGTGTTTGATCCTGAATCCGTAAAAGTAAAACAAGAATTAATTGACGAAGAATGTCAGATGGTTAAGCAAAGTTCGTCAAATACTAGTTGTTCTTTCATGAATTTGAAGGTACACACCATTTTTCTAATTATATCTATTGTATGTTTGTATTCTGTTATAATAATTAACTTAAGAATAAACATTTTATATTTTTTATCTTATTTTTATTAAGGTGTTTGACACTGATGCCGTAAAATTAAAACAAAATGAAACTGATAAAGAATATCAGATTCCTAAGCAAAGTGCCTCAAATACTAACTGGTATTCCAATGATTTCAAGGAATTCATCATTTTTCTTATTATAACTATTCTTACACTCTTGCATGCTGGTAAATTAACATTTTAGGATTTTAATTTACTTTTAATGACGTGTTTGATGTAAATACAGTAAAACTGAAACAACAATGTACTAACAATGAGTATCTTATGCATTTTTCTTTATACTCCTCAATCCCAAAATTCATGACTAACATTTTGTGATTTTTGTATCTGATTTTAAAAAGGTGTTTGATCCTGAATCCGTAAAAGTAAAACAAGAAGAAATTGACGAAGAATGTCAGATGGTTAAGCAAAGTTCGTCAAATACTAGTTGTTCTTTCGAGAATTTGAAGGTACACACCATTTTTCTAATTATATCTATTGTATGTTTGTATTCTGTTATAATAATTATAATCCTTAAGAATAAACATTTTATATTTTTTTTATCTTATTTGTATGAAGATGTTTGACACTAATGCAGTAAAATTAAAACAAAATGAAACTGATAAAGAATATAAGATTCCTAAGCAATGTGCATCAAATGCTAACTGGTATTCCAATGATTTGAAGGTATTCATCATTTTTCTTATTATAACTATTCTTACACGCTAGCATGCTGGTAAATTAAAATTTTAGGATTTTAATTTACTTTTAAAGACGCGTTTATGTAAATAAAGTAAAACTGAAACAACAATGTATTGACAAAGATTATCCTATGCATTTTTCTTTACACTTGTCAATCCCCAGATTCATGACTAACATTTTGTGATTTTTTTATGTGATTTTTAAAAGGTGTTTGATCCTGAATCCGTAAAAGTAAAACAAGAATTAATTGACGAAGAATGTCAGATGGTTAAGCAAATTTCGTTAAATACTAGTTGTTCTTTCGAGAATTTGAAGGTACACACCATTTTTCTAATTATATCCATTGTATGTTTGTATTTTGTTATAATAGTTATAAACCTTAAGAAAAAACATTTTATATTTTTTTATCTTATTTGTATGAAGATGTTTGACACTGATGCCGTAAAATGAAAACAAAATGAAACTGATAAAGAATATCAGATTCATAAGCAAAGTGCCTCAAATACTAACTGGTATTTCAAGGATTCGAAGGTTTTCATCATTTTTCTTATTATAACTATTCTTACACTCTTGTATGCTGGTAAATTAACATTTTAGGATTTTAATTTACTTTTAAAGACGTGTTTGATGTAAATACAGTAAAAGTGAAAAAACAATGTTTTGACAAAGAGTATCATATGCATTTTTTTTACACTCGTCAATCCCCAGATTCGTGAGTAACATTTTGTGATTTTTTTATATGATTTTTAAAAGGTTTTTGATTCTGAATCCATAAAAATAAAACAAGAATTAATTGACGAAGAATTACAGATGGTTAAGCAAAGTTCGTCAAATACTAGTTGTTCTTTCATGAATTTGAAGGTACACACCATTTTTCTAATTATATCTATTGTATGTTTGTATTCTGTTATAATAATTATAATCCTTAAGAATAAACATTTTATATTTTTTATCTTATTTTTATTAAGGTGTTTGACACTGATGCCGTAAAATTAAAACAAAATGAAACAGATAAAGAATATCATATTCCTAAGCAAAGTGCCTCAAATCCTAACTGGTATTCCAATGATTTGAAGGTATTCATCATTTTTCTTATTATAACTATTCTTACACGCTTGCATGCTGTAAAGTAACATTTTAGGATTTTAATTTACTTTTAAAGACGTGTTTGATGTTAATACATTAAAGGTGAAACAATAATGTATTACCAAAGAGTATCATATGGCATTTTTCTTTACACTCGTCAATCGCAAAATTCGTGACTAAATTTTGTGATTTTTTTATATGACTTTTAAAAGGTGTTCGATCCTGAATCTGTAAAAGTAAAACAAGAAGAAATTGACGAAGATTGTCAGATGGTTAAGCAAAGTTCGTCAAATACTAGTTGTTCTTTCATGAATTTGAAGGTACACACCATTTTTCTAATTATATCTATTGTATGTTGTGTTCTGTTATAATAATTATAATCCTTAAGAATAAACATTTTATATTTTTTATCTTATTTTTATTAAGGTGTTTGACACTGATGCCGTAACATTAAAACAAAATGAAACTGATAAAGAATATCATATTCCTAAGCAAAGTGCATCAAATGCTATGTGGTATTCCAATGATTTGAAGGTATTCATCATTTTTCTTATTATAACTATTCTTACACGCTTGCATGCTGGTAAATTAACATTTTAGGATTTTAATTTACTTTTAAAGACGTGTTTGATGTAAATACAGTAAAACTGAAACAACAATGTATTAACAATGAGTATCGTATGCATTTTTCTTTACACTCGCCAATCCCAAGATTCGTGACTAACATTTTGTGATTTTTTTTATCTGATTTTTAAAAGGTGTTTGATCCTGATACTGTAAAAGTAAAATCAGAAAAAATTAACAAAGAATATCAGATGAATAAGCAAAGTTCACCAAATACTAACTGTCATTTCATTCGTTTAAAGGTACACATCGTTTTGCTTCTTCAAACTATTGTAGGTGTGCATTCTATTGATAGTTAAAATCTTTAAGGATTAATGTTTCATGTTTTTATCTTATTTTTATGAAGGTGTTTGATCCTGATGCCATAAAATTAAAACAAAATGAAACTGATAAAGAATATCGGATGCCTAAGGAAAGATTATCAAATACTAACTGGTATTCCAATGATATAAAGGTATTCATCATTTTTCTTATTATAACTATTCTTACACGCTTGCATGCTAGTAATATTATTCTTAGGTATTAACATATTAGATCTTCAATTTACTTTTAAAGACGTGTTTGATGTAAAAACAGTAAAAGTGAAACAACAATGTATTGACAAAAAGTATTATGTGCATTTTACTTTTCATTCGTCAATCCCAAATATTCGTGACTAATATTTTGTAATGTTATAAACTAATTTTTAAATGGTTTTTGATCCTGATGACGTAAAAGTAAAACAAGTAGAAATTGACAAATGATGTCAGATGGATAAGCACCGTGCATCAAATACTAACTGGTATTCCAATGATTTGAAGGTATTCATCATTTTTCTTATTATAACTATTCTTACACGCTTGTATGCTAGTAATATTATTCTTAGTTATTAACATTTTAGGAATTTAATTTACTTTTAAAGACATGTTTGATGTTAATACAGTAAAAGTGAAACAACAATGTAGTGACAAAGAGTATTATGTGCATTTTTCTTTTCATTCGTGAATCCCAAAATTCGTGATTAATATTTTATAATTTTTTAATCTGATTTTTAAAAGGTGTTTGATTCTGATGACGTTAAACTAAAACAAGTAGAAATTGATAAAAAATGTCAAATGGATAAGCCCAGTGCATCAAATACTAACTGGTATTCCAATGATTTGAAGGTATTCATCATTTTTCTTATTATAACTATTCTTACACGCTTGCATGCTAGTAATATTATTCTTATGTATTAACATTTTAGGATTTTAATTTACTTTTAAAGACGTTTGATGTAAATACAGTAAAAGGGAAACAACAATGTATTGACAAAGAGTATCATATGCATTTTTCTTTACACTCGTCATACCCCAAGATTCGTGACTAACATTTTATAATTTTTTAATCTGATTTTTAAAAGGTGTTTGATCCTGATGACGTAAAAGTAAAACAAGTAGAAATTGACAAAGAATGTCAAATGGATAAGCACAGTGCATCAAATACTAACTGGTATTCCAATGATTTGAAGGTATTCATCATTTTTCTTATTATAACTATTCTTACACGCTTGCATGCTAGTAATATTATTCTTAGGTATTAGCATTTTAGGAATTTAATTTACTTTTAAAGACGTTTGATGTAAATACAGTAAAAGGGAAACAACAATGTATTGACAAAGAGTATCATAATGCATTTTTCTTTACACTCGTCATACCCCAAGATTCGTGACTAACATTTTATAATTTTTTAATATGATTTTTAAAAGGTGTTTGATACTGATGACGTTAAAGTAAAACAAGTAGAAATTGACAAGAATGTCAGATGGATAAGCACAGTGCATCAAAATACTGGTATTCCAATGATTTGAAGGTATTCATCATTTTTCTTATTATAACTATTCTTACACGCTTGCATTCTAGTATAATATTATTCTTATGTATTAACATTTTCGGATTTTAATCTTACTTTTATTAAGACTTTTGACACTGATGTAAATAAAACAAAATGAAACTGATAAAGGGAATATCAGATTATTAAGCAAGTGCCTCAAATACTAACTGGTATTCCAATAATATGAAGGTATTCATCATTTTTCTTATTTTAACTATTCTTACACGCTTGCATACTGGTAAATTAACATTTTAGGATTTTAATTTACTTTTAAAGACGTGTTTGATGTAAATACAGTAAAACTGAAACAACAATGTATTAACAATGAGTATCGTATGCATTTTTCTTTACACTCGTCAATCCCCAGATTCGTGACTAACATTTTGTGTTTTTTTTAAATGATTTTTAAAAGGTGTTTGATCCTGAATCCGTAAAAGTAAAAGAAGACTTAATTGACAAAGAATGTCAGATGGTTAAGCAAAGTTCGTCAAATACTAGTTGTTCTTTCATGAATTTGAAGGTACACACCATTTTTCTAATTATATCTATTGTATGTTTGTATTCTGTTATAATAATTATAATCCTTAAGAAAAAACATTTTATATTTTTTTATCTTATTTGTATGAAGATGTTTGACACTGATGTCGTAAAATTAAAACAAAATGAAACTGATAAAGAATATCATATTCCTAAGCAAAGTGCATCAAATGCTATGTGGTATTCCAATGATTTGAAGGTATTCATCATTTTTCTTATTATAACTATTCTTACACGCTTGCATGCTGGTAAATTAACATTTTAGGATTTTAATTTACTTTTAAAGACGTGTTTGATGTAAATACAGTAAAACTGAAACAACAATGTATTAACAATGAGTATCGTATGCATTTTTCTTTACACTCGCCAATCCCAAGATTCGTGACTAACATTTTGTGATTTTTTTATCTGATTTTTAAAAGGTGTTTGATCCTGATACTCTAAAAGTAAAATCAGAAAAAATTAACAAAGAATATCAGATGAATAAGCAAAGTTCACCAAATACTAACTGTCATTTCATTCGTTTAAAGGTACACATCGTTTTGCTTCTTCAAACTATTGTATGTGTGCATTCTATTGATAGTTAAAATCTTTAAGGATTAATGTTTCATGTTTTTATCTTATTTTTATGAAGGTGTTTGATCCTGATGCCATAAAATTAAAACAAAATGAAACTGATGAAGAATATCAGATGCCAAAGGAAAGTGCATCAAATACTAACTGGTATTCCAATGATATAAAGGTATTCATCATTTTTCTTATTATAACTATTCTTACACGCTTGCATGCTAGTAATATTATTCTTAGGTATTAACATATTAGATCTTCAATTTACTTTTAAAGACGTGTTTGATGTAAAAACAGTAAAAGTGAAACAACAATGTATTGACAAAAAGTATTATGTGCATTTTACTTTTCATTCGTCAATCCCAAATATTCGTGACTAATATTTTATAATTTTTTAAACTAATTTTTAAAAGGTTTTTGATCCTGATGACGTAAAAGTAAAACAAGTAGAAATTGACAAATGATGTCAGATGGATAAGCACCGTGCATCAAATACTAACTGGTATTCCAATGATTTGAAGGTATTCATCATTTTTCTTATTATAACTATTCTTACACGCTTGCACGCTAGTAATATTATTCTTATGTATTAACATTTTAGGATTTTAAGTTACTTTTAAAGACGTGTTTGATGTAAATACAGTAAAAGGGAAACAACAATGTATTGACAAAGAGTATCATATGCATTTTTCTTTACTCTCGTCATACCCCAAGATTCGTGACTAACATTTTATAATTTTTTAATCTGATTTTTAAAAGGTGTTTGATCCTGATGACGTTAAACTAAAACAAGTAGAAATTGATAAAGAATGTCAAATGGATAAACACAGTGCATCAAATACTAAATGGTATTCCAATGATTTGAAGGTATTCATCATTTTTCTTATTATAACTATTCTTACACGCTTGCATGCTAGTAATATTATTCTTATGTATACCATTTAAGATTTAAATTTACATTTAAAGACGTTTGATGTAAATACAGTAAAAGGGAAACCACAATGTATTGACAAAGAGTATCATATGTATTTTTCTTTACACTCGTCATAATCCAAGATTCGTGATTAACATATTATAATTTTTTAATCTGATTTTTAAAAGGTGTTTAATCCTGAATCCGTAAAAGTAAAACAAGTAGAAATTGAAAAAGAACGTCAGATGGATAAGCACAGTGCATCAAATACTAACTGGTATTCCAATGATTTAAAGGTATTCATCATTTTTCTTATTATACATATTCTTACACACTTGCATGCTAGTAGTATTATTCTTATGTATTATCATTTTAGGATTTTAATTTACTTTTAAAGACGTTTGATGTAAATGCAGTAAAAGGGAAACAACAATGTATTGACAAAGAGTATCATATGCATTTTTCTTTACACTCGTCATACCCCAAGATTCGTGACTAACATTTTATAATTTTTTAATCTGATTTTTAAAAGGTGTTTGATCCTGATGACGTTAAACTAAAACAAGTAGAAATTGACAAAGAATGTCAGATGGATAAGCACAGTGCATCAAATACTAACTGGTATTCCAATGATTTGAAGGTATTCATCATTTTTCTTATTATAACTATTCTTATACGCTTGCATGCTAGTAGTATTATTCTTATGTATTAACATTTTCGGATTTTAATTTACTTTTAAAGACGTTTGATGTAAATACAGTAAAAGGGAAACAACAATGTATTGACAAAGAATATCATATGCATTTTTCTTTACACTCGTTAATCCCAAGATTCATGATTAACATTTTATTTTTTTATTCTGATTTTTCAAAGGTGTTTGATTCTGAATCCGTAAAAGTAAAACAAGAAGAAATTGACAAAGAATGTGAGATGGATAAGCAAAGTTCATCAAATACTAATTGGTATTCCAATGATTTGAAGGTATTCATCATTTTTCTTATTATAACTATTCTTACACGCTTGCATGCTAGTAATATTATTCTTATGTATTAACATTTTAGGATTTTAATTTACTTTTAAAGACATGTTTGTTGTTAATACAGTAAAAGTGAAACAATAATGTATTGCCAAAGAGTATCATATGGCATTTTTCTTTACATTCGTCAATCCCAAAATTCGTGACTAACATTTTATAATTTTTTAAACTAATTTTTAAAAGGTGTTTGATTCTGAATCCGTAAAAGTAAAACAAGAAGAAATTGACAAAGAATGTGAGATGGATAAGCAAAGTTCATCAAATACTAACTGGTATTCCAATAATTTGAAGGTACTTATCGTTTTTCTTATACCTATTTTTACATTCTTGCCGGCTAGCAATATTATTCTTAAGTTTAAGTGAAACAAGAATATATTGATAAAGAGTATCATATGCATTTTTCTTTATACTTGTCAATCCCAAATATAAACATTTTATTTTTTTATTCTGATTTTAAAGTGTTTGATTCCTGATGTCGTAAAGAAGAAATTGACAAAGAATGTGAGATGGATAAGCAAAGTTCATCAAAGACTAACTTATTATATTTCAAGAATTTGGTATCATTATTTTTTATACTTTCTTACACTTCTTGCTAGTAATATATTAAATTAACATTTTAGATTTTATTTATTTAAGTCATGTTTTTAATAAGTAAAAGTGAAAAATAACGTTTATAAAAGAGTCATACATTTTTTTATACTTTCGTCAATCCGAAGACGTTATTAGAATTTTTTCTATCTGATTTTTAAGGTGTATACTGATAAAATGTAAAACAAAAGAAATTACAAAGAATAAAGCAAAGTTCATCAAATATAACTGTATTCTAAGAATTTGGAGATATGCACATATTGTTTTATTACATCTATTCTTACAAGCATAATACTAATAATATTATCTTTAAATATTAAGATTTTTTGCTTTTTATCTTATTTCTGAGAATTTCTTTGATCCCAATACCGTAAAATCCAAACAGGAATATATTGATAAACACTATCATGCATTTTTATTTTACATTCGTCAATCCGAAACATTGTTATTAACATTTTATGTTTTTTTTAATCTGAATGTGTTTAATCCTGATACCGTAAATGTAAAACGAAATGAACTCGATAACTGTCATTAACATTTTAGTCTTTTTCTTTTTATCTGATTTTTAAGAATGTGTTTAATCCTGATACCGTAAATGTAAACGAAACGAACTTGGTAACTGTCATTAACCTTTTATTCTTTTCTTATCTGAATTTTAAGAGTGTGTTTAATCCTGATACCGTAAATGTAAAACAAAAATAACTTGATAACTCTCATTAACAGTTTATCCTTTTTTTATCTGAACTTAAAGAATGTGTTTAATCCTGATACCGTAAATGTAAAGCAAAATGAACTTGGTAAAGAATACCAGATGCGTAAGCAATGTTCATCAAAGGTTGATTGATATTTCAAACGTTTGGAGGCACTCATCATTTTTCTTATACCTATTCTTATACTCTTACATACTAGTAATATTATCCTTAAATATGAACACTTTATGCTGTTTTATCTTAGTTTTGAAAATGTGTTTCATCTAAACACAGTATAAATAAAACAAGAATGTACTAACAAACAATATCATGCATTTTTATTTTACACTCGTCAATCCGAAGCATTGTCATTAACACTTTATTCTTTTTTTATCTTATTTTTAAGGAAGCGTTTGGTCCTGATAACGTAAATGTAAAACAAAAGGAAATTAGCAAAGAAGACCAGTTGCCTCAGCAAAGTTCATCAGATACTGATTCCAAGAGTATGGAGGTACTCATAATTTTTCTTATTGTAACTAATCTTATACACTTGCACATATTTTTTAAAGATTAACACTTTACGCTTTCTTATCTAATTTTAAGGATGTGTTTAATTTTCATGCCTTAAAAGTAAAGCAAAAAGAATGTTGTATAAGCTATGTTCCTCAAATTTTAACTGGTATTTCCATAATTTGAAAGTACGTAATATTTCCTAAATTATAATACTTGCACGTTTTCATGTTATCTGATTTCTAAGGACGCGTGTGATCCTGATAACGTAAATGTAAAATAAAAGGAAATTATCAAAAAATACCAGTTGCCTCAGCAAAGTTCATCAAATACTGATTGGTATTCCAAGTGTATGGAGGTACTCATAATTTTTCTTATTGTAACTTATCTTATACACTTGCACATATTTTTTAAGGATTAACACTTTACGCTTTCTTATCTAATTTTAAGGATGTGTTTAATTTTCATGCCTTAAAAGTAAAGCAAAAAGAATGTTGTATAAGCTATGTTCCTCAAATGTTAACTGGTATTTAGATAATTTGAAAGTACGTAATATTGCCTAAATTATTACACTTGCAGGTTTTCATGTTATTAATAACTATAATACTTAGGTATATTTACTCTCAATATAATCTTATTTTTCTCACATTTTTTTTGCATCTGAAATTATGAGAAATCTTTATTGATATTGACATAAGAAGTTATTTTTTTTTACTTTTACGTTTCTAATTCTGAAATATCTTAACACTGAAAGTTTTTACTCTTATTTATAATTTTGTGTTTCATTCTGATGCTTCGAAAGTAAAACAAGAAATTTTTTTTTTTAAATTTTGAGGTATTATTCATTTTATTAGTTATTTATGTTCTCGTACATTTCCGTACTAGCAATAATCATAATTCTTAAGCATTTTAATTGAGAGTATAATCTGGTTTCCTGATTCTTTTACTTTGTAATTATGAAGTATCTTCATTCACATTTCAACTATTTTCGTCTTATTTGTACGTTTGCAATTTGTAGAATCTTCATTGACATTACTTTTTTATATATTTTAGTATTTTTTATAATTTTATAATTTTATTTTTACATTTGTAATTGTGAATTATTTTCAATAACCTTTTCCATTTTGTTCACAATGATATATAGGAAAATGAGGTATTAATCCACCATTTTCTTATATTTGATTGCCTTTTTTATGTATCTTTGTTAACATTTAAGATTCATAATCTCCTATTTTTACGTTTTGCATATGTAGTTTCTTTATTAACATTTTATACTTTATCCAAAGGATACATTTGATCCTGAAGGAATTCCAGTTAAACAAGAACTACTTTGTAAAGAATATGAGATAAAAGATCAAGTTCCGTCAGGAACTAACAACTTTCCTATATTTGATTGTATAATTTTCTGTAGTTTTCTAGGTGTTTAATATCTTAATTTTACGTTTTTTCGTCTGTAGTTTCTTTATTAACATTTTATGCTCTTTCTAAAGGTTGATCCTGAAGTAATTCAAATTATAGAAGAAATACTTCGCAAAGAATATGACCAAAACGATCAAACTCTTTTAAGGACTGTAGGAAATGGGGTACAAACCTACCATTTTCCTTCATTTTATTGTCTATTTTTATGTATTTTTGTAGGTTTTTAATCTTCTACTTTTACGTTTTTATATCTATAGTTTCTTCATTAACATTTTATGCTCTTTCCAAAGAATACATTTGATCCTGACGGAATTCCAGAACAAGAACTACATTGCGAAGAGTATGAGAAAAACGGTGAAGTTCCTTCAGAGATTATAGTAAATGAGGTACAAATCCACCATTTTCCTATATTTGATTGTATACTTTTTATGTAGTTTTGTAGGTGTTTAATCTCTTAATTTTATATCTTTACGTCTGTAGTTTCTTCATTAACATTTTATGCTCTTTCCTAAGGACGTATTTGATCCAGAAGAATTTCAAGTTTTACAAGAACTTCTTTGGAAAGAATGTGAGAAAAACGATCAAATTCGAAATGAGGTATATTTTCCTCCTTTTGATTGTCTTTTTTTCCATGCAATTTTGTAAACTTTCAATCTCTTAGTTTTACGTTTTTGCATCTGTAGTTTCTTAATTAACATTTTATGTTCTTTCCAAAGGATACATTTGATCCTGATGGAATTCCAGTTAAACAAGAACTACTTGGAGAAGAAAATAAGAAAATCGATCAAATTCCTTCAAGGACTATAATAAATGAGGTTTTAATTCACTATTTTCCTGCATTTGATTGCCTATTTTTTATGTATATTAGTTAACATTTAGTGTTTTTAATCTCCTATTTTTACGTTTTTACATCTGTAGTTTCCTCATTAACATTTTCTGTTCTTTCTAAAGGATGCATTTGCCCCTGAAGGAACTCAAGTTAAACAAGAACTACTTCGTGAAGAATATAAGAAAGACAACCAAATTCAGTCAAGAACTATGGTAAATGTGGTAGGAATCCACCATTTTCCTATATTTGATTGCCTATATTTTATGTGTCTATATTAAAATTTAAGGTTTACAATCTCCAATTTTTATGATTTTACATCTGTAGTTTTTTTCATCAACGTTTTATGCTTTCTCTAATGGTTGCATTTCATTCTGAAGGAGTAAAAGTTAAACAAAAATTACTTCACGAATAATATGAGCGATACAATCAAATTCATTTAAGTACTGTAGTACATGTAGTGGCACTTAAGCATGATTTCCTTTGAACTGATTATTTTTTATAGTAATTTTTAAGTATTCTTAATAACATGTCTGCTTTTTTTGTCATTTTAATTTTTGATTTATCTTAATTAACATTTAAAGTTATTTAATCTTTTACTTTTACATCTCTAATTTCTTTATTATTTTTTTATGTTTTTTTCTAAAGGACGCATTTGATCCTGAAGGAATAAAAATGAAAAGAAAACCACTTTTTGAAGAAGATGAGAAGGACAATCAAAGTCCTTCAAGTACGGCAATAAATAAGGTATTGATTCACCATTTTCCTATATTTGATTGCCTGCTTCTGATGTATATATGATGTAAATACAATTACAAACTACTTTAATTAGTTCTAAGTTAAGATATCATAGTTTCTGAGAATATGTGACGAAGAGATGTTGAGAATAGGGGATAGAATACTGAGAAGAGATTTTGGAGAGCTATGTGAAAATGGAGAGTGGAGAACTATAACAAATGAAGAAAAACATGAAATCTACAAAAAGTTAGGTATTGTCACTGAGATAAAGAGAAGGAGAGTCCAATGGCTAGGCCATGTAGAATGGACGAAGCTCAGTGAACCTTCTAGAAGAAAACCCCAGACATGAAATCTACAAAGAGTTATATCTTGTCAATGAGATAAACAGAAGGAGAGTCCAATGGCTAGGCCATGTAAAAAGGATGGCACCCAGTATAACTTCTAGAAGAAAACTCTAGTGGATCTAAAGTTATCTAATGTTAAAATTATTTTGTCTTTTGTCATTCTTCTATTTCATATAACAAAAATATCTATCATTTAATGTTTTAAAAGTTCTTCAGTTATAGTAATCAATTCTCTTTTTGCTCTTGTACAAAACAAAAGGAAGCATTGTAATCGCGATGTTGAGAATATGGAAGAGAAGAGTATTTGAAGAGCCATGTGAAAATGGTGAATAGAGAACTAGAAAAATAAAGAAATATATGAAATCTACAAAAAGTTAGCTATTGTCACTGAGATAAAGAGAAAGAGAGTCCAATAGCTAGACAATGTAGAGAAGATGGAGCCTAGTGGAACTTCTAAAAGAAAACCCAAGCGGATCTAGTGTTAACTAATGTTAGAAATATTTTGTCTTTTCTCATTCTTCCAATTTACATGACAAAAATATTCATCACTTAGTGTTTTAAAAATTCATCAGTTACGGTAATCAATTCTCTTTTTGCTTTCATATAAAAAATAAAAGGAAGTATTGTAATCACGATGTCGAGAATATGGAAGAGAAAGATAAAGAGAAGAGTTTTTGGAGAGCTATGTGAAAATGGAGAACTGAGAACTAGAACAAATAAAGAAATATATGAAATCTGCAAAAAGTTAGCTATTGTCACTGAGATAAAGAGAAGGAGAGTCCAATGGCTAGACAATGTAGAGAGGATGGAGCCCAGTGGAACTTCTAAAAGAAAACCCCAGCGGATCAAGTGTTAACTAATGTTAGAAATATTTTGTCTTTTCTCATTCTTCCATTTTACATGACAAAAATATTCATCACTTAGTGTTTTAAAAATTCATCAGTTACGGTAATCAATTCTCTTTTTGCTTTCATATAAAAAATAAAAGGAAGTATTGTAATCACGATGTCGAGAATATGGAAGAGAAAGATAAAGAGAAGAGTTTTTGGAGAGCTATGTGAAAATGGAGAACTGAGAACTAGAACAAATAAAGAAATATATGAAATCTGCAAAAAGTTAGCTATTGTCACTGAGATAAAGAGAAGGAGAGTCCAATGGCTAGACAATGTAGAGAGGATGGAGCCCAGTGGAACTTCTAAAAGAAAACCCAAGCGGATCTAGCGTTAACTAATGTTAGAAATATTTTCTTTTCTAATTCTTCCAATTTACATTACAAAAATATTCATCATTTAGTGTTTTAAAAATTCTTTAGTTACGGTAATTAATTCTCTTTTCGCTTCCATGTAAAAAATACAAGGAAGTATTATTCACGATGTTGAGAATATGGGAGAGAAAGATACTGAGAAGAGTTTTTGGAGAGCTATGTGAAAATGGAAAACTGAGAACTAGAACAAATAAAGAAATATGTGAAATCTGCAAAAAAGTTAGCTATTGTCACTGAGATAAAGAGAAGGAGAGTCCAATGGCTAGACAATGTAGAGAGGATGGAGCCCAGTGGAACTTCTAAAAGAAAACCCCAGCGGATCAAGTGTTCACTAATGTTAGAAATATTTTGTCTTTTCTCATTCTTCTATTTTTCGTAACAAAAATATTTATTATGTAATATTTTAAAAATTCTTCAGTTACGGCATTCAATTCTCTTTTTGCTTCCATGTAAAAAGTAAAAGGAAGTATTAATCACGATGTTGAGAATATGGGATAGAAAGATACTGAGAAGAGTTTTTGGAGAGCTATGAGAAAATGGCGAATGGAGAACTAGAACAGATAGAGAAATATGCGACATCTACAAAAAGTTTGATATTGTCACTGAGATAAAGAGAAGGAGAGGCCAATGGCTAGACAATGGAGAGAGGATGGAGCCCAGTGGAACTTCTAAAAGAAAACCCAATGGATCTAGTGTTAACTAATGTTAGAAATATTTTGTCTTTTTCTCATTCTTCCATTTTACATGACAAAAATATTCATCACTTAGTGTTTTAAAAATTCATCAGTTACGGTAATCAATTCTCTTTTTGCTTTCATATAAAAATAAAAGGAAGTATTGTAATCACGATGTTGAGAATATGGGAGAGAAAGATACTGAGAAGAATTTTTGGAGTGCTATGTGAAAATGGTGAATGGAGAACTAGAACAAATAGAGAAATATATGAAATCTACAAAAAGTTAGATATTGTCACTGAGATAAAGAGAAGGAGAGTCCAATGGCTAGACAATGTAGAGAGGATGGAGCCCAGTGGAACTTCTAAAAGAAAACCCCAGCGGATCTAGCGTTAACTAATGTTAGAAATATTTTCTTTTCTAATTCTTCCAATTTACATTACAAAAATATTCATCATTTAGTGTTTTAAAAAATTCATCAGTTACGGTAATCAATTCTCTTTTTGCTTCATATAAAAAATAAAAGGAAGTATTGTAATCACGATGTTCGAGAATATGGAGAGAAAAGATACTGAGAAGAGTATTTGAAGAGCTATGTGAAAATGGCGAATAAAGAACGAGAACAAATAAAGAAATATCTGAAATTTACAAAAAGTTAGATATTGTCACTGAGATAAAGAGAAGGAGAGTCCAATGGTTAGGTCATGTAGAGAAGATGGATTCCGGTGGAACTTCTAAAAGAAAACCCTAGTGGATCAAGTGTTATATAATGTTAGAATTATTTTGCGTTTTATCATTCTTCTATTTTACATAACAAAAATATTTATCATTTAGTGTTTTCAAAATTCTCAGTTACGGTAATCAATTCTCTTTTGCTTCCATATAAAAATAAGGAAGTATTGTAATCACGATGTCGAATATGGAAGAGAAAGATAAAGAGAAGATTTTTGGAGAGCTATGGGAAAATGGAGAATGGAGAACCAGAATAAGTAGAAAAATATATGAAATCTACAAAAAGTTATATATTGCCACTGAGATAAAGAGAAGGATAGTACGATGGCTAGACAATGTAGAGAGGATGGAGCCCAGTGGAACTTCTAAAAAGAAAACCCAATCGGATCTAGTGTTAACTAATGTTAGAAATATTTTGCTTTTCTCATTCTTTCATTTTACATAACAAAAAAATATTATCACTTAGTGTTTTAAAAAAAAATTCTGTTACGGTAATCAATTCTCTTTTTGCTTTCATATAAAAAATAAAAGGAAGTATTGTAATCACGATGTCGAGAATATGGAAGTAAAGATAAAGAGAAGAGTTTTTGGAGAGCTATGTGAAAATGGAGAACTGAGAACTAGAACAAATAAAGAAATATATGAAATCTGCAAAAAGTTAGCTATTGTCACTGAGATAAAGAGAATGAGAGTCCAATTGCTAGACACTGAAGTGAGGATGGAGCCTAGTGGAACTTCTAAAAGAAAACCCTCAGCAGACCAAGTGTTGACTAATGTTAGAAATATTTTGTCTTTTCTCATTCTTCTATTTTTCGTAACAAAAATATTTATTATGTAATATTTTAAAAATTCTTCAGTTACGGCATTCAATTCTCTTTTTGCTTCCATGTAAAAAGTAAAATCAAGTGTTAATCACGATGTTGAGAATATGGGATAGAAAGATACTGAGAAGAGTTTTTGAAGAGCTATGAGAAAATGGCGAATGGAGAAGTAGAACAAATAGAGAAATTTATTAAATCTACAAAAGTGTGATATTGTCACTAAGATAAAGAAAAGGAAAATCCAATGGCTAGGCCATGTAGATAAGATGGAGCTCAGTGGAACTTCTAAAAGGAAATCCTATGGGAGAGAAGGATATGGGAGAAGGAATATGGGAGAGAAGGAGACTGAGAAGAGTATTTGAAGAGCTATGTGAAAATGGCGAATAAAGAACGAGAACAAATAAAGAAATATCTGAAATCTACAAAAAGCTATATGAAAATGGTGAATAGAGAACTAGAACAAATAAAGAAATATATGAAATCTACAAAAAGTTAGATATTGTCACTGAGATAAAGAGAAGGAGAGCGCAATGGCAAGACAATGTAGTGGAGCCTAGTGGAACTTCTAAAAGAAAACCCCAGTAGATCTAGTGTTATATAATGTTAGAATTATTTTGCGTTTTATCATTCTTCTATTTTACATAACAAAAATATTTATCGCTTAGTGTTTTCAAAATTCTTCTGTTATGGTAATCAATTCTCTTTTTGCTTCCTTATACAAACTGAAAGGAAGTATTGTAATCACGATGTTGAGAATATGGGAGAGAAATATACTGAGAAGAGATTTTGGACAGCTATGTGAAAATGACGAATGGAGAACAAGAACAGATAGAGAAATATATTAAATCTACGAAGAGTTTGATATTGTCACTGAGATAAAGAGAAGAAGAGTCCAATGGTTAGGTCATGTAGAGAAGATGGAGTCCAGTGGAACTTCTAAAAGAAAACTCTAGTGGATCTAGTGTTATTTAAAGTTAGAATTATTTTGCGTTTTATCATTCTTCTATTTTACATAACAGAAATATGTATTATTTATGTTTTAAAAATTATTCTGTTATGGTAATCTTTTTGCTTCCTTGTTCAAAATGAAAGGAAGTATTGTAATCACGATGAGAATATCGGAGTGAAGATAAAGAGAAGAGGTTTTGGAGAGCTATGTGAAAAGGCCGAATGGAGAAAGTCTTATAGGAGTAGAAGGCTCTTCAAGGACTGTAGTGTCAATGGTGAGGCTGATGATGATACACATTTCTATCCCTGTAAAAAAAGAATTGCCATCATCGCCAGAAATACAAATTAGCAAAGTTATAGAAAATACGCCGGGTAAAATATAGAAAATAAGTGCCGGATTATAGGTGATGCCAGAATACAAGATTTCGTATTATTGGTGATTCTCAGTATTCTAAGAAGTGGGAGTATTTTACTGACTTTTCCTTTACTATTATAAATACAGGGGTAAAATATAGAAAATATTGCCGGATTATAGGTGATGCCAGAATACACGTTTCCGGATTATTGATGCTTCTCTGTATACTAAGAAGTGGAGGGGAGTATTTAACTGATTTTTCCTGTATTATTATAAATATAGAGGTAAAATATTGAAAAAAAAGTGCCGTATTATAGGTGATGCAGAATACAAGTTTCCGGATTATTGATGTTTCTCTGTATACTAAGAAGTAGGAGTATTAACTGAATTTTCCTTTATTATTATAAAATAGAGGTAATATTGAAAATAATGCCGTATTATAGGTGATGCCAGAATACAAGTTTCCGGATTATTGATGTTCTCTGTATACTAAGAAGTGGAGAGTATTTAACTGAATTTTCTTTATTATTATAAATACAGGGGTAAAATATAGAAAATAAGTGCCGGATTATAGGTGATGCCAGAATACAAGATTTCGTATTATTGATGCTTCTCTGTATACTAAGAAGTGGAGGGGAGTATTTAACTGATTTTTCCTGTATTATTATAAATATAGAGGTAAAATATTGAAAAAAGTGCCGTATTATAGGTGATTTAGAATACAAGTTTCCGGATTATTGATGTTCTCTGTATACTAAGAAGTAAGTATTTAACTGAATTTCCTTTATTATTATAAATATAGAGGTTTGAAAATAGTGCCGTATTATAGTGATTTAGAATACACGTTTCCGGATTATTGATGCTTCTCTGTATACTAAGAAGTGGAGGGGAGTATTTAACTGATTTTTCCTGTATTATTTATTTATCCGATTAATTTTGTTTTTGTTTCTTTTGAGTAGCAAGAAAGCAACATTCCATGCACGTCAAAGAATAATGCTAACAGCGAAACACAACATAATGCCGAGTATCTGCAAGTGTTAGAAGAACTGCCTTTAGTTTTCCGCACCCGAAATAAGTCCAATAAAATAGCAGACATATTAACTTCAACTCATAATGATAAACAACAGGTATTCCAATTTTCTTTTCATTTTGTAAGTGATACTGAGTTTTAAAGTGTTAAGTTTCTAATGGTCTGTATTGAGTTTGAACTGACACTCGTGGTAGATTACAAAAACCGTTTAATCCAACAATGCTGTATGTTTAGTAGAAGCTCACCAAAATTCCAATATTTTCTTCCGTACTGTAAATGATACTGAGTATTAAAGGGTTAAGTTTCCAATGCTTTGAATTGAGTTTCAACTGACACGCGTGGTAGATTACAAAAACTGTTTAATCCAACAATGCTTATTGAGTAGTAGCTCACAAATTTTCCAATATTATTGTTCCGCACTGTAATTGATACTGAGTTTTAAACGATTAAGTTTCTAATGCTCTGTATTGAGTTTGAACTGACACGTGTAGTAGATTACAAAATTCTTTAATCCAACAATGCTCTATGTTGAGTAGAAGCTCACCATGATTAGAATATTTTTCTTCCGTACTGTAAATGATACTGAGTTTTAAAGTGTTAAGTTTCTAATGCTCGTTATTGAGTTTGAACTGACACGTGTGTAAGATTACTAAAATTCTTTAATCTAAGAACGCTCTGTATTGAGTAAAATCTTACCAATATTTCAACTATCTCTGTTCCATACTGTAAATGATACTGAGTTTTAAAGTGTTAAGTTTCTAATGCTCGTAATTGAGTTTGATCTGACAAACGTGGTAAATTACAAAACTCATTAATGCAACATGCAACACATCAGAATGTCTGAACTTTATTGGCCATTTTTTTACATTGGTTTTTACATTGGTTATTTTGAAGAATCTTTGTTAAAGTCTTAAGTTTATTTACTCTTCTTTTTACGCTCGTAAGTAGGAAGTATCTTTATTAACAAATTTAGCATATTTTTTCTTAATTTTTAAGAATGCGTTCAAACCTGATGCCTGTCAAGCGAAGCATTATATTAAAAGAAATGAGGTACTGATTAGTTTGCCAATTTTGATTTTTTTTCCCTCTATGATTAATTTTCTCATACTCGTAATATTTATGATTCTGAAATATCTTTCTCATATGTTTTTATATTAGTTATTTTGAAGAATCTTTGTTAAAGTCTTAAGTTTATTTACTCTTCTTTTTACGCTCGTAAGTAGGAAGTATCTTTATTAACAAATTTAGCTTATTTTGTCTTAATTTTTAAAGATGCGTTCAAACCTGATGCCTGTCAAACGAAGCATTATTTTAAAAGAAATGAGGTACTGATTAGTTTGCCAATTTTGATTTTTCTTGCTCTATGATTAATTTTCCCATATTTAGAATAATATTTATTATTCTAAAATAGCTTTATTGGCCATTTTCTCGTTTGTTTTTACATTGGTTATTTTGAAGAATCTTTGTTAAAGTCTTAAGTTTTACTCTTCTTTTTACGCTTGTAAGTATAAAGTATCTTTATTAACAAATTTAGCTTATTTTGTCTTAATTTTTAAAGTTGCTTTCAAACCTGATGCCTGTCAAGCGAAGCATTATATTAAAAGAAATGAGGTACTGATTAGTTTGCCAATCTTGATTTTTCATTTCTCTACGATTAATTTTCTCATACTCGTAATATTTATGATTCTAAAATATCTTTAATGGCTATTTTTTATTATTTTATTATTTCGAAGAATCTTTGTTAATATCATAAGTTTATTTACTCTTCTTTTTACGGTCAAACGTAGGAAGTATCTTTATGCTCCAAAATAATTATATGCATTGTTTCATATAATATATTCTTTAACATTTCGCATTTTTTTAATATATTTATTGTATTTCTCAGTGTATAATTTTTGGCCGGATGTACTATCGGATAATTATAATATTCGGCTACGGCCAATTATCCGGTACAGTGACCGGATATGCCTGATGCAGTATGTTGGCTGAATAATGGTTGCATACACAGTTTAAATCATGATATATATCAAGGTGATATAAATCAACCAATTGAGGTGTTTAATATTTTTTATGTATTACTCTTTATTATAAATTGTCAAGTTAACATCTGTTTTACTCCTAGGTTCCGCCTGTCAAAAGAAATGAAAATGTTGCTACCTTAAGTCCAAAA
>CM063497.1:21316640-21319140 GCA_032207245.1 Pardosa pseudoannulata
TTTTACATATAAAATCTGTTTTTGAAACCTATTTTCCGCAAACATTTCAATTACATTTAGCACAATGGTTTCAACATATGCTTCTTTTGCATTATTGTTGAACTTGACAAGTCTTCCGTGCGTCAGTAGCATGAATTTCTGTCATTGGAATGGAAGCGTTCTCGACTTCTTCTCTATATTTACTTCTTAGCTCTTCAGCCAATTGGAAAATATCCCAGGCCTGAAAGGACCAATAAATTTCATGTTATGCTATTGAATGTTAAACCATTCCATGAGTCAAATTGGCTGACAACCGTGAAAATAGGTATACCCCATTTGATAATGCGAAATGAAGGGGTCTGCGGGGAAGAGGAATGAAAGTTTACATATATTTTATTACTTAACTAAAAACCTTTTTGAAAAGTGATATATATATATATATATATATATATATATATATTGATCAAATTTTTAATGAGTCAAATTGACTCCGTGGCAACTCGTTTTTCTAGATTGAAGGGTGATCAAAAATTTGGTATGAAACAAACAAAATTTCAGCAATCAGGCTGGTAATCAGAGGACATTGGGAACTTCAGTGTCAGGTCATAACAGATTTTCCAACTGCTACGAAAAAAATCGTAGTTTCTACGAATTTAGCAAGTAATTACGATCCTACAAAAATCTTTCAAAAATACGATTTTTCATCAAAAAATATATACAGGAATAAACAATTACATAGCATCAGGAAAATCAAAATGAATAAATATATTTTCTCAAACGATATAAAGAAATCTGTAAAAAAACTTTCCCGATCCATTTTCGTATAACTACGGTTCGATACCATATTCTCTCAAAAGTAGAAATTTTTGGTTTAAAATTAGATTTTTTGTCTGATAATATAGGTTATAATGTAATAGTATATTTCTGTGTTCTTCTCTCAGTATATATCTGAGATTTTTTAAAAATCATAGTGTCTCAAACTGATTCCATTAAGCTGAGTCCACTCTACTTCTGATATTTAAAACTCAATTTTGATCGCTTGTGAATGATTTTATTGTCTTATAATTCTACTCTTTCAATTCTCTCTAGTTTATAGAATCATTACCTGCTCAAGATAGCACCTTGACTCAATCGAAGAAAGACCTTGAACGAATGAAAAGTTCCTCAGGGCCATTTTTGGGGATCTGTGAAAAGTCCTCTGCTAAATGTTTACCATCAAAAACCCTACTTCAGTTAACAGAAGGCAATAATGCATCTGGGCAAGATCATTGGCCTGAAGGAGAATCGGTATGTTTCTGATGTTTGGACGGAATTATACGATTTATGTTCAATTGTTTGAAGTTTTTTTTTAAGTTAAGATTTTATTTTGTGTTAATTTAGTTTAAAGTATTCGATTACGTTAGAACTTTTTTCTTTAATTTAAAAAAATTTCTGTTGTTGCATTTTTTGATTTATTTTTCATATTACCACAGATAATTGTACTTTAAAAATGTATACGCCACTTCCCGTTTTTTTGTTTTGAGGCTTTAGTGTTTCGCGGGTTTTCCCAAAATACTCATAAAAAAATGAAAACGTACAACCATGTCGGCTGCCCCAATGCGAAAAGGAGCTTTGTTTCATGTTGATGATCCAGAGAGAAGGATCCCTGCATGTCAAATAAAGAGATGAGTTGACTCAGAGTTCATACCACGGGCTAGTGAGATGATAAAGTCTACAAGTGAGGAAGAAAATGAAGAGGAAGACGAAGAACAAACTGAAAAGCGTGGATTTACCCTGGAGAATCTGCAATCATTGTGCAACATGGCAAGAATTTGTACAAGACATTGACGACAATATAGTTCGAGCTGTCGAGTTCATCAATCGCGTTGACGGGATCATAGCCTTGTATAGGAGAATTTTGAAGGAAAAGGAAAATCAAAGACAACAACTACCCATCACCATGTTTCTCTCCAAGGTAAAGCCCCCCTGGCTGTACCATCAGCTCTCAGCACAAGAGTCTCCGATTGAGCCTAAAACTAAACGGGTCAAGTGAGAACCTCTCCTCCGCCACCAACACAAGACTCTTCGCCTCACTCAGAAAGCAATGATGATTGATGTTTATTACTCTATAAGGTTTTGTTATTAATCTTATTAATGAGCACTGACACGTTTAAGTAAATACGTATACATTGACGACAATATAGTTCGAGCTGTCGAGTTCATCAATCGCGTTGACGGGATCATAGCCTTGTATAGGAGAATTTTGAAGGAAAAGGAAAATCAAAGACAACAACTACCCATCACCATGTTTCTCTCCAAGGTAAAGCCCCCCTGGCTGTACCATCAGAGCTCCAGCAAAAGAGTCTCGATTGAGCCTAAAACTTCTACGAGTCAAGTGAGAACCTCTCCTCCGCCACCAACACAAGACTCTTCGCCTCACTTAGAAAGCAATGATGATTGATGTTTAATACTCTATAAGGTTTTGTTATTAATCTTATTAATGAGCACTGACACGTTTAAGTAACTACGTATACATTGACGA
>CM063497.1:21324140-21334140 GCA_032207245.1 Pardosa pseudoannulata
ACAACAAGCCATTGAAGGTAGCCAAGGAAGTGTGTCAGAAAGTCAGAGTTCGAGAAAGGTCTCTGCCAATCAGAAATACAGAAACAACTCAGTCAAGGTAAATCCACAAAAGCTGCCTTTTGGAGTAACTGAGGAAATACTAAAATATCATAAACCAGACAAGATATTTACGGATAACAGACTTATTGAAAATTTCCCGAATCTACTCTATTACGGTATGGAGGAATATCTTAGAGAAATCAGAACTATTCAATTTTAGAATTATTAATCAGGAAAAGGTTTCCGATTATTTCAAAAACCAGACAAGATATTTACAGATAACAAACTTATTGAAAATTTCCCGAGTCTACTCTATTACGATATGGAGGACTATCTTACCAAAATCAGAACTATTCATTTTTAGAATTATTAATTAGGAAAATGCTTACGATTTTTCAAAAACCAGACAAGACATTTACGGATAACAGACTTATTGAAAATTTCCCGAGTCTACTCAATTACGGTATGGAGGAATATCTTACCAAAATCAGAACTATTCATTTTTAGAAGTATTAATCGTTAAAAGGCTTACGATTATTTCAAAAACCAGACAAGATATTTACGGATAACAAATTTATTGAAAATTTCTCGAGTCTACTCTGTTACGGTATGCATGAATATCTTAGCGATATCAGAACTACTCATTTTTAGAATTATTAATCAGGGAAAGTCTTCCAATTATTTCAAAAACCAGACAAGATATTTACGGATAACAGACTTATTGAAAATCGCGAGTTCACTCTATTACGGTATGGAGAAATATCTTACCAAAATCAGAACTATTCATTTTTAGAATTATTAATTAGGAAAATGCTTAAGATTTTTTCAAAAACCAGCCAAGATATTTACGGATAACAGACTTATTGAAAATCGCGAGTTCACTCTATTACGGTATGGAGGAATATCTTAGCGAAATCAGAATTACTCATTTTTAGAAGTATTAATCAGGAAAAGGCTTACGATTATTTCAAACACCAGACAAGATATTTATGGATAACAGACTTAATGAAAATTTCCCGAGTCTACTCTATTACGGTATGGAAAAATATCTTACCGATATCAGAACTGTTCATTTTTAGAAGTATTAATCGGGAAAAGGTTTCCGATTATTTTAAAGACCAGACAAGTTATTTACGTATAACAGACTTAATGAAAATCCCGAGTCTACTTTACTACGGTATGAAGA
Organism: Pardosa pseudoannulata; assembly: GCA_032207245.1. NCBI lineage: Eukaryota > Metazoa > Arthropoda > Arachnida > Araneae > Lycosidae > Pardosa > Pardosa pseudoannulata. The sequence goes on from CM063497.1 coordinate 21,325,366, forward strand.
AATATCTTAGCGAAATCAGAACTACTCATTTTTTGAATTATTAATCGGGAAAAGGCTTCCTATTATTAAAAAATCAGATAAGATATTTATGGATAACAGACTTATTGAAAATCCTGAGTCTATTACGGTATGAAGAAATATCCTAGCAAAATCAGAACTACGCATTTTTAGAATTATTAATCAGGAAAAGACTTACGATTATTTCAAAAACTAGTCAAGATATTTACGTATAACAGACTGAATGAAAAATTCCCTGATCTACTGAATTATAGTATGGAAGTATATGGCAACAAAAACAGAGTGCATATGTGGGAAAATGTTCCCAAGCTATCTTACCCAGTAAAAGACATTGAGTTTTAATTTTTAACGATATTTTGTTACGCTACCTTTTATCTGATTATGTGAATCAAAAGTTTCAAGATTAAAACTTTTTAACTGCCAAAATTCTTATGGTAATTTATCTGCAATGATGTTATTTCTTACTAATTTGCGCTGATATTCCTAAGATCTTTCACGATTTATTTAGTTTTAATCAAATCCACATCATATACGTTTTAAACTATGATTTTTTAAATGTTTGTGTTTTGAATGTTATCACCAAAAAAAAGTTTTTTTTTTTTAGAAATCTGATAACTATACTATACTGGATTCAATGTATTCTGATGTATTTTTGATATGTGAAACAATAAAATTTTGTATTATTTTGAAAAATATTTTATTCTTTTATTATGTAAATATTCTTGTACAATCTATTGGAATTAGAGTTATCATTCTCAAGCTTGATTTTAATTTTGTATAACATAAGATAAAATTGTAAAAATTTTCATAAAAACTACAAGAAAAAACAAGAGCATTAAAACACGAACTATAAAATATTAAAAACATTAAAAAGAAAAGGAAATCAATCTTGGGACGATCTCTCTTAATAATATATCGATTGATGTCAAAATATCGATTGTAGAGGTTTTCCTCTTTCAAAGATGGACGCAGTGCAAAGTGGTCTTTGTCCACTTCAAAATTTTATTTACACAGAGTGCACAGGGGATTATTATAGATGTTTACGCGGTTGAGTTGTTTGGCTAGACAATCGTGCCCGGTCTCCAGATGAAATCGCGCAACTGCGATGGATCTGGGACAATCTCAAATTTCGCGAATCGAATGCCTTCAATTCTTATACTTCATTTCGAAAGTTAATTTAGCATCATAATGTTTCCTTGTAGTACTTTTTATTATTCATTTTATTGGTGTAAGTAGTACATCACCATTATCTTTTTGCAAAATTTCTGTTCGCTTTTAGGCTAATTTATCAGCTAATTCATTCACAATAAATCAGCTAATTCCAACATGTGTTGGCATTCATTGTAATACCACATTCTTCGCGTTTCTGGATAAAAAAAGAGCTCTTCAATATATTCAATGATTTTTCATTCCGCAAGTCATCTAATATTCAAGGCATGCAAGAACCTTATAAATGTCAACTACAAAGATTTAATAGCGAGCAAGGCTGGTAATTTCCTGGTGGATTTAAAGGGGAATTAATCTATATATGTCTTTGTATTCACAAAATGTTCCGAATTTTTTTTTCCTGCCTGCAAGTAATCTAGGGTTCAACAGGATAGTACCTTATTATAAATGTCAACTACAAATATTTAACAGCGAGCAAGACTGGTTATTTCCTAGTGGATTAAAGGGAATTAATCTGTATATGTCTTTGCATTCACAAATAATTCAGAATTTTTTCATGCCTGCAAGTGATCTAGGGTTCAAGACATGCTAGTACCTTATTATAAATGTCAACTACAAAGATTTAACAGCGAGCAAGGCTGGTAATTTCCTGGTGGATTTAAAGGGGAATTAATCTATATATGTCTTTGTATTCACAAAATGTTCCGAATTTTTTTTTCCTGCCTGCAAGTAATCTAGGGTTCAACAGAGGATAGTACCTTATTATAAATGTCAACTACAAATATTTAACAGCGAGCAAGACTGGTTATTTCCTAGTGGATTGAAAGGGGAATTAATCTGTATATGTCTTTGCATTCACAAATAATTCAGAATTGTTTTCATGCCTGCAAGTGATCTAGGGTTCAAGACATTCTAGTACCTTATTATACATATCAACTCCAACCATTTAACAGCGAGCAAGGCTGGTAATTTCCTGGTGGATTTAAAGGGGAATTAATCTATATATGTCTTTGTATTCACAAAATGTTCCGAATTTTTTTTTCCTGCCTGCAAGTAATCTAGGGTTCAACAAAGGCTAGTACCTTATTATAAATGTCAACTACAAAAATTTAACAGCGAGCAAGACTGGATATTTCCTAGTGGATTTATAGAGGAATTTATATATGTCTTTGCGTTCATAAACTATTAAGAATTTTTGTCATCCTGGAGGTGATCTTGAGTTCAAGACATGCTAGTACCTTATGTCAACTACAAAAATTTAACAGCGAGCAAGACTGGTTATTTCCTGGTGGATTTAAAAGAGAATTAATTTATATTTGTCTTTGTATTCACAAACTGTTCAGAATTTTAGTGATGCAACTGATCTAGGGTTCAAGACAAACTAGTACCTTCTTATAAATGTCAACTACAAAACTTTAACAGCTAGAAAGACTAGTTATTTCCTGGTGGATTTAAAGGGGAATTAATTTATATATGTTTTTGTATTCACAAACTATTCAGAATTTTTTTATGCCTGCAGTTAGATTTAGGGTTCAAGACAAGCTAGTACCGTATTATAAATGTTAACTACAAAAGTTGAACAGCTTGAAAGACTGCTTATATCCTGGTGGATTTCAAGGGGAATTAATTTGTACTTGTATTCACAAACTGTTCAGATTTTTTTTCCTGCCTGCAAGTGATCTAGGGTTCAAGATAGGCTAGTACCTTGTTATAAATGTCAACTACAAAAATTTAATAGCTAGAAAGACTAGTTATTTCCTGGTGGATTTAAAGGGGAATTAATTTATATATGATTTTGTATTCACAAACTATTCAGAATTTTTTTATGCCTGCAGTTAGATGTAGGGTTCAAGACAAGCTAGTACCGTATTATAAATGTCAACTACAAAAGTTTAACAGCTTGAAAAACAGATTATTTCCTGGTGGATTTAAATGGGAATTAATTTGTACTTGTATTCACAAACTGTTCAGAATTTTTTTCATGCCTGCAAGTGATCGAGGGTTCAAAATAGGCTAGTACCTTATTATAAATGTCAACTACAAAAATTTAACAGCTAGCAAGACTGGTTAATTCCTGGTGAATTTATAGAGGAATTAATTTATATATGTCTTTCTATTCCCAAACTGTTCAGAATTTTTGACATCCCTGCAAGTAATCTTGAGTTCAAGACAGGCTAGTACCTTATAAAAGTCAAATACAGAAATTTAATAGCGACCAGGACTGGTTATTTCCTGGTGTATTTAAAGAGGAGTTAATCTAGATATGTCTTTGTATTCATAAATTGTTAAGAAATATTTCATTCCTGCAAAAGATCTAGGGTTCAGACATGCTAGTACCCTATAAATGTTATCGAGGTATAAATGTTAACTACGAAAATTTTTTTGCATCGATTAAGTGTATCATGGTAAATTTTTCTAATTATTTGAATAGTTTAAGTAATAATAATGCACAAGTAAAATTAAAAAAATAAAATTTAGTTCATAAGAAACATTTTAAAAATCAAGAAAGTATCTTAAAAAAATATCTTATTATAATCATGTATTTTAATAATTATTTTAAAAGTTTGATTATATTATTGAATATGCATACAAATTTCATAAATATAAGTTCACAAATTTGTATGTCTGTGTATTAAAAATTTGTTCAGAAATATTTCATACATTCAAGTAATCTAGTGTTCAAGGCAGACTAGTACACTATAAATGTCAAGTACAAAAATTTAATGTATTGAATAAGTATATCGAGGTAAATTTTTCTAATCATTTTAAGTCGGTAAAGTAATAATAATGCACAAGAAAAATTAAAAAATGAAATTTAGCTCTTAAGAAACATTTTAAAAATCAAGAAAGTATCTTAAAAATATTATAATTATGTTTTGTATATAATTATTTTAATTTATTGCATCGATTAAGTGTATTATGGTAAATTTTTCTAATTATTTGAATAATTTAAGTAATAATAATGCAGAAGTAAAATTTAAAAAAATTAAATTTAGCTGATAAGAAACATTTAAAAAACAATAAAATATCTTAAAAAATTATCTTATTATAGTCATGTTTTTTAATAATTATTTTAATTGTTTAATTATATTATTGGATATGCATACAAATTTCATAAATTTAAGTTCACAATTTTGTATGTCTGTGTATTAAAATATTGTTCAGAATTTTTTTATGCATGCAAGTAATCTAGTGTTCAAGGCAGACTAGTACACTATAAATGTCAAGTACAAAAATTTAATGTATTGAATAAGTATATCGAGGTATATTTTTCTAATCGTTTAAGTCGGTAAAGTAATAATAATGCACAAGAAAAATTAAAAAATGAAATTTAGTTCGTAAGAAACCTTCCAAAGTCAAGAAAGTATCTTAAAAATTATATTATAATTATGTTTTGCATATAATTATTTTAATTGCTTAATTACATTATTGATTATACATACGAATTTCATAAATTTAAGTTCACAATTTTGTATGTATTTGTATTAACAAATCGTTCACATTTTTTTATTCATGGAAGTGATCTATAGTTCGCGGTAGACCAGTACCCTATAAATATCAACTACAAAAATTTAATACATTAAATAAGTATATCGAGGTAAATTTTTCTAATCACTTAAGTTGTTAAAGTAATAATAATGCACAAGAAAAATTAAAAAATGAAATTTAGCTCGTAAGAAACCTTTTAAAAATCAAGAAAGTATCTTAAAAAATTATCTTATAATTATGTTTTGTTTATACTTATTTTAATTGTTTAATTATATTACTGTATATGCATACACATTTCATAAATTTAAGTTCACAATTCTGTATGTCTGTGTATTAAAAAATTGTTCAGAATTATTTTATGCATGCAAGTGATCTAGTGTTATAGGCAGAGTAGTACCCTATAAATGTCAAGTAAAAAAATTTAATCTATTGAATAAGTATATCGAGGTAAATTTTTCTAATCAATTAAGTTGTTAAAGTAATAATAATGCACAAGAAAAATTAAAAAATGAAATTTAGCTCGTAAGAAACCTTTTAAAAATCAAGAAAGTATCTTAAAAAATTATCTTATAATTATGTTTTGTTTATACTTATTTTAATTGTTTAATTATATTATTGTATATGCATACACATTTCATAAATTTAAGTTCACAATTCTGTATGTCTGTGTATTAAAAAATTGTTCAGAATTATTTTATGCATGCAAGTGATCTAGTGTTATAGGCAGAGTAGTACCCTATAAATGTCAAGTAAAAAAATTTAATCTATTGAATAAGTATATCGAGGTAAATTTTTCTAATCAATTAAGTTGTTTGAAAGTTCTTGGTCAAAAAATGCATTACAGGAGGTCTATTGCAAATATATATTGTTTTTGTTTCGTATGGGGATACTATGAAGGATACTTGATACTTCATAGGATACTTGACTGTCATTTTTATGAGGCAATTAAATAAAACATAAAATCTGTAATAATTTTACAAAAATGTATTTTATTGAATATTAAATGAAAATTACAATATCATTATTACAAAACTAATCATTTTACCATAAAAAACAAGTACATAAAAATCAGAATTACTACGGTATATTTCCGATATTACAAAACATAACTCGTCGAATTTCTCCAATATACATAATGTTAGTTCAGTATTAAAATATGTATGATGTTTAACTCGATCCTTCGATTCCGAACTCAAATGCGATGACTTCCTAGAGCAGATAGTTACTACAGCTGGAAATTTAGGACTGGAATCGTTAAGCTGCTGGCCATGTAGAACAGCTGAAATTGGAGCTAGGACATCAAATGAAATTATTAGCGAAAGGAAAGATGGTTTTTATAAATCAACATGAATCTTTTGAATGAGATATCGGGCTTTATGCTCGACCGTGGAATGATTAATTAAGTAGAAAATGTGTGTTCTTGTAACCTACACACTGCTTTGAAGAAATCTTATCAATTTGGGCTGCCAGTTGCTGAGCAAATTGTCTGTCTGCAGACTTGATGTCGCAGAACAGACAGATGATATTGTACCAACTCCATTTTATCTGGTCCAATAGGAAGGATAAACTCATCCTCCTTCTTTACTCTGTGCCCTTATATTTTGCCTTCGATTCTAAACAAGACCAAGATGAGTGGCTGTGATACGTTAAAAAACTGGAACATATGGAACTATCCATTGATTCCCGTCAGGGCATCAAACGGGAACTTTCACAAAACGAAGAGATGTTACTTCAAATCATTGAAGAAAACGGAAACTAAGATTGATCCTGGAGTAATCAGTTTCCTACAGCAAAACTTGTCTTTCTTGTAGACTACGCATGATCTTGAAGAAATCTTTGCAGTTTGAACTGCAGGTTGCTGAGTAAAAGGAATGGCCGAAGACTTGATTCTATATCCCTGATGAGAAAGAGCTTTCGTCTAGACTGATCCAATATTAAGGGTGCTCTGGCTCTCAGTGTTTCATCCGTGTCTTCTTCCACCACATCCACCTCTTCCACTTCCATCTCTTCCTCCCCTTCCTCTACTTCCACTTCCATCTCTTCCTCCTCCTCCGAACTAGAACTCAACAATATGCTGGAGCACGTAGAACAACTGGAACATGAACAACAGCTGGAACTGGAATCTTCGTCATCAGAGGAAGACGAATCCAAGAAGATGGAATTCGACCACCTCTTGGAACTGGGTTCTTCATCGTCAGACTTGTCATCCCAGAAGCTTGGTAACGTTGGAGATTCCATCTGAAAGCGAGCTAATTTTCTCTCTCGAAAACTCTCCTCTGCGCTTCTTTTCAAAGGACCTGGAAATGTAGAAAGTCTTAAATTTTGCAGCATATGTTAAATTTTATTATAAAGTATAAAACTGTACGGAAATTAATTTTAAAAAAGTTTTTGTTCTTTTTAGATCATCCCCTATATAATAATATTCCAAGTTATCTATCAGCCTGTCCTCGAATTTATGAAGCATCCTGGAATGGGTAGAGGAATCCATATTGGATTCTTGATGCGTTAGGGTTAGCAAAATTCCAATCGACTAAAGTTTATCTGCACCTAAACGATCGATCATATTCTAAAATAAATTGGTATAAACAGGCTTCATATCATAGCGAAAAATATTGTGTTTTTTAAAACGTTCGAAATCCACCCCTTCTCTCTTTTTGAGTGTTAAATACCGTTATATCAAGCCCCATTTTAAGAGCAGGCTATTAAATTCATCAATTTATCACATAATAAATAGGTAAGTGTGTTTTACGCTGACCCATCCGAAGGCATACAGCTTCAACTAATGATGACCGTGCCGCAACAGTGACCCATAAATGACTAAAAAGGCTACCACTGACCTACGAGAGGCCCGTCATGGTCCGATTTTAATGTGTTCCAACCCATTAAAATCTAACGTTAGGAAAAGCATAATAAATAAGTAAAAATAACCTTCTTTACCTGGCATTATGACGTCATTCCTTTAATCATCTCATGGAATCACTTCTAATTTTAAATTATTTAAATATCGTCTGCATTATTTTCATGCACTTTATCACGGAACTCAGATATTACGTAAATAATTTTTTATATTTGTCTTAAATAATAGATTATGTATACATGTGATAGTTTTAAATTTAATTATAGATTATTTTTTGTTGCAAAATAATTCTCAGCCAAAAAACAAACCATTTTTTTTACCTGGCTCGTAGGGAACTTTACAGTTCTGGAAAATTAAATATTTTGTGTTTTTAAACGTTCGAAATCCACCCCTTCCCTCTTTTTGAGTGTTAAATACCGTTATATCAAGCCCCATTTTAAGAGCAGGCTATTAAATTCATCAATTTATCACATAATAAATAGGTAAGTGTGTTTTACGCTGACCCATCCAAAGATATACAGCAGCAACTATTGACGACCGTGCCGCAGCAGTGACTCGATAAATGGCTGCCAAGTCACTGGTGACCTACGAGAGGCCCGTCATGGTACGATTTTAATGTGATCCATCCCGGTAAGGAGCAAACACTACAGAGGTAAGATCGTTACTACCAGGAAGAACGCCAGGAAAAGCATAATAAATAGTAATATCTAATAAATAGTAATAATAATAATAATATCTATCCGTCTGTCCTCGAATTTATGAAGCGTCCTGCAATGGATAGAGGAATCCATAATGGATTTTTGATAAGTTAGGGTTAGCAAAATTCAAAGCGAGTAAAATTTATCTTCTCCTAAACGATCGATCCGATTCCAAATAAATTGGTATAAATATGCCTCATACCACAGGTAAATATACTGTCGTCTTTAAATCGTTCGAAATCCACTATTCCCCCCTTTTCGAGCGTTTAATGCCATTATTTCAAGCTCTATTTACCCGGATTAAGAGCAGGCAATTAAATTTATAAATGTATCACATCAGCATAAAAGAATGTAGTGTAATAAATAGGTAAAAATAACTATTTTCTAGCATTATGACGTCATTCCTTTAAACATCTCCTTTAATCATTTCTTACTTTAAATTATTTAAATATCGTCTGCATTATTTTCATCCGTTTTATCACTGAACTCAAATATTACGTGCATAATTTTGTTTTATATTTGGCTTAAATAATAGATTAGGTACAT
>CM063497.1:21339140-21346640 GCA_032207245.1 Pardosa pseudoannulata
CTGAGGGTTTAAAAATGACTGATATATATATACTAGCATGTAGCCCGCCATATGACGGATTAGTAAAATTTAAAATTTTCAAGAATTGTAAAGTAACCTATAAGGCAGGTAAAAAAAATGGTTTATTTTACTGAGAATTATCTGGTACACACTCTATAACTTGTTTATCTTCATACTCCTCTAAAGTCTTCCGATACTGTGAATGCAGTTTAGAATCACATTGAATTCGTTTGTTTGTGTGTTTGTTTTTTATGCATAACCACAGTATACTTGATAATAAGAAATTTTTATGCATAAAAAACAAACACACAAACGAACAAACTTCTTGATAATCAAAGATATATAAATTAAGCACTAAATATTTATTAGTCCGTGAAATAAACTCCTAGACATTTATGAAAAGAATTTGTTGTTAATACCGGTGACAAAATTTTCATTGCAACAAAAAATAATCGGTGATTAAATTTAATTAATTGCACCTAATCTATTACATAAGCCAAATATAAAAGAAAATTATCTACTTAATATCTAATTTCAGTGATAAAATGCATGAAAATAATGCAGACGATATTTAAATAATTTAAAATAAGAAATTATTCAATAAATTAAAATGACGTATATGCTAGAAAAAATTTTATATTTATTATGAGATAAAGATATATTTAATACTGCTCTTCAATTAAAATATCTTGAAATAATATAATTGAATAAAAAGTATTTTAATTTCTAAGACTTGATTTAATGTTAATATCAAGAATAATATATAATTATATTTATAATATAAATTAACATAACAGATAATTATATTATTATTATATAGGGGATGTATGTGTGTGTGTATACTAGCTGAGTATACCCGACGTTGCCTGGAAAAGAAGAAAATTTTAGACTTTTCTATTACATTCAATGCAAAGAAAATTAATCTTCCAGAAGTAACTGGAATATCTACAAACCCCCCCCCACCCTCCATGCTTCGTTTAATTAAACTCGGCATGAATTAAGAAAAGGCAGCTAACTTTATAAACCTTTTCAGTATGCAAAAGATTATTTATTTGTCAAAAAAGGTTTTCTATCTTGTAACCATAAAATGTACCAATAAGCTAAATGTATTTTCATAATATTTTAAGGATATCAAGGAAAGGAATTTTGAATTACTACAGAAATACAATGAAAACATATATGCATTTGAAGATTTTCTTTATTATTAATGCTGCATTTTGGCTAGAAAATGTAAAAGAATGTTAGGGACATTAACAAATATTTTATATATTCTTTGACCAGTACTTATCACCTGTACTGGGGTTCTTTGAATCTGTTTGGGGCAAGTTAAATTCCAACTTAGCAAACCAGAAAGTTCGGAGAGTATGGCAATAACTGATAGGAAATCACACTGACGACGTATAAATTGATCAAATTCCAACTTAAAAATTAAGGAGATTTTAAGGACCTTTAACAAAAATTAAGTAGTTTAAGTACCCTTAAAAATGAAAGCTAAAATTAAGGAGTTCTTAAGGAGTTTTAAGGACCGTAGGAACCCTGTGGAGAAGAATACACTCATACCGAGAAGGATTTCTATATATTATCCGAGATTCTATTTCTATGTATTATCTCTATATATCCGAGAAGGATTTCTAAATATTTATCTGCTCTCGCAGTCTCGAAGGGACGGCTTGCATACAAAAGGAATGTGGGAAAAAAGAAAACTGTAAACAGTGGGAAAAAGAAAATGTAAAAGAATGTTATGAACATTAACAACTATTTTATATAGTCTTTGACCAGTACTTATCACCTGTACTGGGATTCTTAGAACTGGTTTGGGCCAAGTTTAACTCCAACTTACAAAACTAGAAAGTTTGGAGTGTACGGTGAAAAGTGATAGGAAATCACATGACTAGGTATAAATTGATTAAGTTCCAATTTAAAAATTAAGGAGATTTTAAGGACCTTTGACAAACGTTAAGTAGTTTTAAGGGCCCTTAAAAATGAAAGCTAAAATTAAGGAATTCGTAAGGACTTTTAAGGACCGTGGGAACCCTGTGGAGAAGAGTACACTCATACCGAGAAGGAATTCTAATAAAAAAGGGAATTCCAAAATATTTATCTGCTCTCGCAGTCTCGAAGGGACGGCTTGCATACAAAAGGAATGTGGGAAAAAAGAAAACTTGCATGTAAAATGCAAGATTTACAAAGAGTATTGGATTGTACTGGAAATGGAAAAAAAAGGTAAGAAGAAACTGACTTCGGTTAATCGAGGTTCGGATAATCAAGGTTCTACTATATATATAATAGTTCCTTTAATTTCTAAAAACTCGAATATATTACGAAAGTCTCGCAATTAATTTTTATATCAAATAAGAGCTACTTATCGTATTTATTTTGTTAATCTCAATTGAACTGATACAAGCTAAATATTTTACTTTAAAGTCAAAATGTGGTCAATCTTTGCTATAGGCAGTAATCAATCAAACTGTCAACTGGTCGTAAATGCTGGACAGATGAAAAGACGACCCCTGCTAGACATACCTATCACCCCTATTTTTCATCATTCCGGCCAAGCCCGTCTTTAAGTGCTTCGGCCGGTATGAGCCGGAGTCGTACCCAGGGAGTTAAAGCTATTTTTAAAGCCTTATTTTCCCCTGTAAAGAGCAGCCGATTAAATTTATCACATAATAAATAGGTAAAAACAACATTTTTTTCTGGCACTATGACGTCATTCCTTCAACCTTCTCATTGAATCATTTCTTATTTTAAATTATTTAAACAACGTCTGAACCATTTTCAAACGTTTTATCACTGAACTTAGATGTTACGTAAATAATTTTCTTTTATATTTGGCTTAAATAATAATTAGGTACTTATGTGATAGTTTAAAATTTAATCATCGATTTTTTTTTGTTGCAATGAAAATTTTATCACTGGTATTAACAACAAATTCTGTCTACCTCTAGGGTGTAGTGAAAATGATAGTTTCATTCCTTTACTTCCATTAATTACTGTGGCAAAAAAGATGGGAAAAACTTAACGATAATTTCTACGTACCTAAGAAAACTATGAATTATCTTTTTAAATGAACTCAACGGGATTCTAAACTGCATTTAAGGTATCAGTAGACTTTAGAGAAGTATGAAGATAAACAAATTATTGAGCGTGTATCAGGTACTTCTCAGCCAAAAACAAACCATTTTTTTACCAGCCTCATAGCGTACTTTACAATTCTGAAAAATTAAGATTGTTACTGATTCCGTCGTATGACGGGCTATATGGTAGTATAAAATATATTGACCAAGTAAAAAAAATAAAGATATACTACCTACAATATAAGTTTAAATTTCCAATTTAGAAACTTAATTTATATATCAAATAAAAGCTAGTTTATTTTGTTAATCTCAATTCAACTGATATAAGCTATATAATTTACTTTAAAGCATGAAAAGCAATATTTTTTTCAGTTACTTAACAGTTTTTAAAGTTTAACGTTTTAATAAAGTGTTTACGATAATTATAATTTTAAATGAGTTCACATTTTATGAATTATTTACCTTTTGTGGTTAATCCCAAAAGTAACATAATACTAATAACCAAAAACGTTATTTTCGGATTATGTGGCATTTTAGAACTATCGCACTGTCACTTCTACAATGAGATTTAGTGAGAATAGCGCTACCTAAGAAAGAGAAAATACATACGAAATCATAGAAATCAGTCATATTTTAGTTATTAAAATTTCGTGTATTTGAACAATGGTTAATACCTTGATAGATATCTCTCTCTCTGTATATATATATATATATATATATATATATATATATATATATATATATATATATATATATATATATATATATATATATATATACATATATATACATGTATATATAAATATATATATATATATATATAAATGTATATATATACATACATACATATGATACATTTATCTGTATATACAAACACGGATATATATCTCTCTCTGTCTATATGTATATATATATATATATATATATATATATATATATATATATATATATATGTGTATATATATATATATATATGCATTATACATATATACATGAATATATATGTTTAAGAATACATGTATGAGAGATTTGACTGTACATACATACATGCACATATAATACAATTATCTATACACACATATTTACAAATGTTAAAAACATAAACAATTTTTTTTTATTTTGCTCATAATTTATAAACCATCAAATTAGATATATAACATTAATTAGTTCTTGATAGACCTCATATGTTCATGTATATAAATTAAACTGTTAATTTTAAAGTATTATTTACAAACAAACTACAGCGAATTGTTTACGCAATATTGAAATATTAAACAAGGAATAAGCCTTAGAACAATAATAACATTTTTTTACATTTTTGTAACGCAACATTCTTCAGTTTTTAATATAGCATGATTAAGCTAACATAATACAATATAAGTTAATAAGTATATATATAAATATTTATGTATGCAGATGTATAAATTGAGGTGTTGAGTTTTCGTTATAAAATGTAAAATGTTTATTTGTGGAATAAATATTGTAGTGATAATTTTTATCTTTTATATTAGAAGGTAAAAAAAAAAAACAATTAAACACAAAATATCAGGAAATACTTTGCTTTCTCGATAGACCATAATTATTATATGTAAAAGCAATAAACAAAATATTAATTAGTAAATAATTAAAACAATTAAGATATTAGAAAATATCCTAAATATTTGTTATTAATATTTGGATATAAAGACTTAAATGACATTATTTAAAGAGCTTTGTTTATCAGTCGTATTACCAAGGTACTTCTACGAGGCTATAAAGAGCAGTTTGAAAAGTTTACAAAAGTGTGTAACATGAAAGCTGAGAAAATATTTTAAGATTAAATTCGCGGCAGATGATTAATTAATAAATTAGAAAATATCCTAAATTTTTTACAGTAATTTTTGGAAATAAACAGTTGAATGGCAGTAATTAAAGACCTTTGTTTATCAGTCATATCACCAAGGTAGTTATACGAGGGACAATGTAGTTATACGTACTTATACGAGGCTGTAAGGAACAGTTTGAAAAGTTTAAAAAACTATGCAACATAAAAGCTGAGAAATTATTTTAGAATTTAATTTACGGCAGATGACTAACAATTAAGAAATTAGAAAATATCCTAAATTTTTTATTTTATTATTTGGAAAAAAACACTTGAATGACAATAATTAAAGAGCTTTGTTTATCAGCCCTATTACTAAAATACTTATATAAGGCTATAAGGAAAAGTTTACAAAGCTATGCAACATAAAATCTGAAAAAATATTATAAGGTTTAATTTCAGCAAATGATTGACAATTATGAAATTATAAAATATCCTAGATTTTTGTTATTAATATTTGGAAATATACACTTGAATGTCACTAATTGGAGTGTCTTGTTTATCAGTCATATTACTAAAGTACTTATAGGAGGCTATCAAGAACAGTTTGAAAAGTTTTCAAAACTATGCAATATAAAATCTGAGAAAATATTTTAAGATTAAATTTACGCAGATGATTATTAATTAAGAAATTAGAAAATATCTTAAATTTTTTATTTTTTTATTTCGAAATAAACTCTTGACTGATAATAATTGAAGAACTTTGTTTAACAGTGATATTACCAAGTTATACGTGGCTATAAGGAACTGTTTGAAAAGTTTACAAAACTATGCAACATAAAATCTGAGAAAATATTTAACATTTAATTTAAGGGCTGATGAACAACAAATAAAAAATTAGAAATTATCCTAAATTTTTTATTTCATTATTTCGAAATAAACACTTGAATGCCAATAATTAAAGAGCTTTGTTTATCAGTCATATTACTAAGTTACTTACTTATCCGAGGCTATAAGGAACAGTTTGAAAAGTTTACAAAACTATGCAGCATAAAAACTGAGAAATTATTTTAAGATTTAATTTAGGAAAGATGATTAACAATTACGAAATTAGAAAATATCCTGAATTTTTCTAATATTTGGAAATAAATACTTAAATGACAATAATAAGTTTCTTGTTTATCCTTTATAATACTAAAGTACTTAAACGAAGCTATTAGGAGCAATTTAAAAAGCTTAATAAACTATGCAATATTATGCAATATAAATTCTGTACATATCTAACAACATAAAAATATTCTAAAATTTAATTTAGAGCAGATGATGTACATAATTTACTGGTAATAATTGTCATTTCTTTCTATATCTTTAAAACGATTAAAAATTAAATGAAGAAATTGGAGAAAAATACAATAAAAACTTGAATGCCAATAATTAAAGAGTCTTGTTTATCAGTCATATTACCAAAGTACTTATACGAGGCTACAATTAAGAGTTTGAAATGTTTACAAAACCATGCAACATAAAATCTGAGAAAATATTTTAAAATTTAATTTAAAGCAGATGATTAACAATTAAGAAATTAGAAAATATCCTAAATTTTTGTGATTAATATTTGGAAATAAACACTTGAATGAGAATAATTAAAGTGTCTTGTTTATCAGACATAATACTAAAGTACTTAAATGAAGCTATTAGGAACAATTTTAAAAGCTTACAAAACTATGCACATATTATGTAACATAAAATCTGTACATCTATCAACAGAAAAATATTTTAAAGTTTAATTTAGGCAAATGATGTACATAATTTATTGGTAATAATAATTGTTTCATTTAAAATACTACAAAAAACGATTAAAAATTAAATGCAGAAATTGGTGAAAAATAAAATATAAACTTATCAATTAACAATTGAATGATAATCAAATTGTCTTATAAGTC
This sequence comes from Pardosa pseudoannulata, assembly GCA_032207245.1. Lineage (NCBI taxonomy): Eukaryota > Metazoa > Arthropoda > Arachnida > Araneae > Lycosidae > Pardosa > Pardosa pseudoannulata. The sequence goes on from CM063497.1 coordinate 21,345,962, forward strand.
ATATTATTAACGTACTTTGAAGAAACCATTAGGAACTTTTTGAAAAGCTTACAAATCTATGTTCATATAGCGCAACATAAAATCTGTACATCTATCAACATGAAAATAGTTTAAGATTTAATTTACTGCAGATGATAAACAATTAAAAAATTAGACAATATCCTAAATTGTTTTTTATTAATATTGGAAATAAACACCTGAATGACAAATATTAAAGTGTCTTGTTTATCAGTCACAATACTTAAGTAATTATACGAAACTATTAGGAATAATTTAAAAAGCTTACAAAATATTATGCAACAAAAAACCTGTATATCTATCAACATAAAAATATTTTAAAATTTAATTTACTGCAGATGGTATACATAAATTACTGGTAATAATAATCGTTGCCTTCTATACCTTTCAAACAATTAAAAATTGAATGTAGAAATTATATAAAAATAAAATAAAAACTTAACAACTAACAATTGAATGATAATTAAATTGTGTTATTTTTAAGTCATATTATTAACGTACTTTAAAGAAGCTATTAGGAACTATTTGAAAATCTTACAAAACTATGCACTTATTATGCAACATAAAATATGTACATCTATCAACATAAAATTGTTTGAAGTTTTATTTAGGTAAATGATGTACATAATTTATTAGTAATACTAATCGTTGCGTTTAAAAT
>CM063497.1:21354140-21404140 GCA_032207245.1 Pardosa pseudoannulata
CCACATAAATAAAAAAAAATCTGATTAATTGAGTTCTAACTGATTGAGTTCTAATGACATACAAATACCCACATATGTAAAGAAAAATCTGATTAATTATTTTGAGTTTTCAGTGATTGAGTGCTACTGAAATACAAGTTTTCACACATGTAAAAATATCTGATTAACTATTTTGAGTTCTAACTGATTGAGTTATACTGACATAACAAATCCCCACATATGTACAAAAAAAGTCTTATTATTTATTTTGAGTTCTAACTGATTGAGTTCTACTTATATACAAGTTCCCACATATGTAAAATATCTGATTAATCATTTTGAGTTCTGACGACATCCAAGTTACCCCCATATGTAAAAAAAAATCTGATTAATTATTTTTAGTTTTAACTGATATCAGCAAAAAGAAATTTAAAAACTTCAAAGCATCTAATTTTCTTTTATGAACTATTTGCTCCAAGAAAGAATTTAATGAAAATTTAAATTAAAAAAATTAAATTAAATTAATTTAATTAGAGCTATAATAAAGCAAATTCTAATGAGTAATTCAAAATTAACAATTGAAATTGGGATAGATAATGATGCTTTTCACAATTTAACCATTTTCATAAACTATTTCCTTATCCTTAATAAAATAAACCCAAATCCAGTTCTAATCTGTAAAAATAGATATTTTATATTCTTTCCATTCTGGTTATCTACGTCTATTTTTAAAGTTAAGATACCATTTGAATAAACATAAAGATCCGTTTTGTATCTTAAATGTTTTAATTCTAAATGTTAAGCATTTTCACCTATTTCTATTACACCATTTCAGTGTTTATGAACAAGTAATTTTGAAAAAAGAAAATATTTCTTTTACTGAAATTAAATATTTGAGTATAATTTTTATATTGCTAGCACTTAATATAATGTTAAAAGAAATTTAAAATAAAATAAACATATTTTTCATTATCAAAACAATTACCCAAGGAAAAATTCTAGGCAAACAGCCTGGTGTAATAGATATCCAAAATTATTCACAATTAGATACAAATATATAGATTAAACAACTAAAAAGCAAAAATATTTTTTTAAATTTTATTTATTATACAACAGAATTTTTACAAAATAAACTGTATGTTACACACTTTTCCACAGATAACACTAGTTTGAAGTTATGAAAAAATACACACGATGATTAGTGTTTGTGATGAAATTTACATGGAAGATAATTACAAATGAAGACGGTAGCTGTTGACATTTATGATGTTTAGTGAAAAGTCATGAGTTATAGATGTAAGCTGGAGTTCAGTTGGTCTCTAAAATGTTCAGCTTTAAACCATGTGCAGCTAGAGAGAAATCTTCCTGATGAAATGCAGATGGAAAAATCAATAGAAATGTAAATGATGGTGGTAATTCATGATGATCGAGACATATTAATGCATGAAGTTAATATGATTGAGTATTTATGCACAACGCTTTACTGTTTATCCAAATAAAAACACATCCTTCAGTTTGGGTGTTTTAAAGCTGGTCAGAAATCTCCCCGATGAACTGTAGATGGAAAATTCAATTGAGATGGATATAAGGGATGTAATTCATGAGATGGACAAAGAATGGTAACTGAAGCATATACGACGGAATATGTCTAAAAAAAACGACGGAAAATCCTTCAATTTTTTGGTGATATGTAGATGAACAGGAGTCATTCTGATGGAAAGTAGAAATGAAGATATCCGCAATAGTTTTGATGGGGTGTTTAAAATGCATCAAGATGATAAAAAATACTGCTTCACAAATCCTAAGATGTCTAATAGAGTCATCTGAATGGATTGATATCTTGATGACCTCGAATTATCCAAAACAGTTTTTGCTATGGCATGATGCGAAATGGTAAATGACCGTACAGACGGTCCGTAGTTTTGGTGTTTTAAAACTTGATTTTTTCGCATGGTAAAATCCATTAGTGAATTTCCAATCGAAGTTTCTGATCGCTAGAAGCTCTCCCTTTGATGACAAGGCGAGTGTCTCCACCTTCGAAGTACGATGTCGAATCTCTGTCTAAAAAAGCCCGAAAAAATTCAAGAAAGTCACGGCTATGAAAGATCTGTAAAGAAGAGAGAAATTAAAATAGGTGTAAATTTCAATTATCGCAAGTAATACAGATTGCCTAACAACATAAAATGTATAGTGGTAAAGATTGTCTCATACCCAATGGTTTGGGTTCGATTCGCAGTAATGATGTATTTTCCGTTGTTCTCTCATAGGGAGCGATGTTTGCCCTACCTTATGGACATCCATAATAGTTAAGGCAACAATCAGCTTATTGTTTAGTAAATTGAATGAAGGCAAGTTCCCTAACATGTGTAAAACACAATTTGATTAGTTATTTTGAGTTTTACTGACATACAAGTTCCCCCGCATATTTAAAAATTATTAATTATTAATATTAAGTATTACAGTTTTTTTTTTGTCAAAAATTATTACTTACTACTCATCTAGAAAATGGCAAGAGGGAGTAAAGCCAAAAATTTTTAAAAAGCCAACCATTACCAAATTAGATATCTTAACACCGCCCATAATGCTGAATAACATCCAAAATGATGAATAGATGTCCAGTGAAGCTTATGTTCTGGTTGGGTTGTAAAGATAGGTTATAGAATAAAGGTGTACGATACGTCTAAAATCATGGAGATTTTAGTATTTAATTTATTTTTATATTCAGTATTATCTTACACTACACGATAGTTTAAACTTAAGATTAAAAATTAAAGAATATTCAGAAATATCAATTATCTTTAACTGTCGACTTAATAAAATTAACTAAGATTTTAAAATTGTTTATTCATTAAAAAGTGCTTATAACTTTTTCAATTAATTATATTTTCACTCGAAAATAAAGCAATTGAGAACTTATATAGAAGACTTCAATTACTTTTTAATTTGTTTTATTCCTTATCAGTCAAACATCTTACAAGAGATTATCAATTAGACCATAACACGTAAATCATTTAGAGAAAAAGGTTTGCAATAGTACACAGTTTAGAACAATAATTTTAGACAATATATATATATATATATATATATATATATATATATACGATCGTATTTACGGCTTACATGGGCTCTGTGCATCTATCAGTTCAAAATACTTGCACTGATATTTTAAATAAAAAAAAAATGAGTAGCAACTTTTACGCATAAAATTCAAGAAAAGAAAACAGAGACAAAAGTTCTTAAGCTACTCACATGTTAAATAAAGCATTGATAACTATGAAACCATAACATAAAAATCTTTGAGGTTATTGAAAATAACTATTTCATATTTTGCTAGCACATATATTACAGATAAATGAATAATTTGACCTAATTACATAACTTTAATATTTTATATATTTGTTGGATACTATGTCTCCTTAATTTTTTTTTACAAGCTATAAATGTAGAGTTATACTTTACACATATTATTTAACTTTAGGATTATGTAGTCTCTATCATTAAACTTTACTGGATTTTAGATATCTTCTCTTACTGAGTTTTTTTCTAAGCTGCCAAATACATTATAGAGAAAACACTATTAAGGAGTGTATCTATCATTAAACTTTACTGGATTTTAGATGCCTTTATATACTGAGTATTTTTCTAAACTGTTAAATACATTACAGAGAAAACACTATAAAAGAGTGAAGCAAATAAGAGGAAGGGTCGAAATATGTTTGGTTATTTCTGAGAATGATTACTAAAGAATTAATATGAAACACTATCTTGATTTTTGAAGGTATTCAAGACAATAATTTCAAATTATGCTTGGAGATATATTACAGTTAAACCAATAATTTCGATGAGCTACATGATATCCCATATTTTATTTGTATAAAGGGTACGAAGCCGACTAAGAATGTTTTCTACAAGCTTTAGTTAAAGAGTATTTCTTTACACTATTCCTTTATTTTGTATGATATGATGGATATGTCTAATCTGTCAAGATATGTTACTCGATATTAGATCTCATGTAATTCTCTAAGTTATCAACAGGGGTGGACTAAGACTTGGCAACCTAGGCACATGCATAGGGCCCGTAATTTTTGGGGCCCCAAAATTATGTTTTTAATTTTTATTTAACAGAAAAACGTAATAGTCATAATTATTGCTGAAACGTATCCAAATTATCGTTGGTTGATAAGTCGACAAGTGTGGACGAGCGTTCTCGTCCGTATGCATCCACGCCCACGAGTGTCGATGTGTGTAAATACGATCGAGCCTCGCATTTACTAAGCACGTCAGTAAAGGCTATCGACTTTACTGAAAGTATTTCGCCTGTATGCATGTGTTCATTCATTCTGGAAAATAATATTATTGCGATATTCCTTAATTTAAACCTAATTCTGAGAATTTATTTAACTCTTCCAATGAGCAATGCAAGCGGTGAAAGATCATTCTCAGTAATGGCCAGAATAAAAAAAAAAATTTAAGATCTCCATTAGGCCAACAAAAATTAAATAGTTTATCATTACTTTATATAGTAAAAGAGTTATTAAATAACACTATTAATTTTGACAAACTAATGGACTAGTTTGCAGAGTTAAAAGTAAGAAAAATTGGCAATAAAACTAATCAGTCTGGGTATATTTGTTTAAGTATTATTGTTTAATTTAATTAATTATATCTATGTTTGTTTGGTTTAATAAATTATGTTTATTTAATTTTTGTACATGTATATTATTTATTTTTCTTTTTTTTCTTGGAATCCGATAATTAAATAGAAATACATATTATGTGATTTAAATCCAAACTACCAAACGCAAAGTATGTGTCATGACTGAAAAATAGGCCCAGAATTACAATGTTGCCTAGGGGTCGCTTTAGCCTTAGTCCGTCACTGCTTATCAAACACAGTTGTAGGGGACTAAAAAAACATTAAACATGTAAGAGGATAGGTTGGAACTAGTCCCCGTTTTTTCTGAAATTAGTTACTACAGAACTAAATTATGGACTTACCTGGACATCAGCTGCAACTCCTTCGTTACTTGATGGGCTACAAAGGGATCACTGCAAACGGCACACACGCAGCTGCTTAAGTTCTTTTTGTCCGTAGATCTTCCTGCCCAGTGTTGTCTTATTTCCGACACGCCGGGATCCAGCTGGTTGAGGGCGGTGTGGATGAAGTCCGGCCTGAGGAGTCTATCCCGACTCAAGATGACTAGCGTGCAGTTCGGGCTGTCGTAGTCCATGTCCGCAGTCAGAAAAAGACGTCTACGTTCGTAGAGAGCAGTGCGGTCCGCCAGCTCACTTTCTTGACGTTGTTTAAATACATTTTCCTCTAATGGTGCCATGATACTTTTTTATGGAAAAATATTTAATTTAGCACACTCAAGAAATAATTTAAACCTACAAGATAAAAAAATTATATTAGTACAATTTTAATTTGTTTTATCTCTTATCAGTCAAACATCTTACTAGAGATTACCAATTAGACCACAACACGTAAGAGCGCTTTCCCACTTACCGATAAGACAAAGCCAGCGTCCGACGGTAAATAATGCAACGACAAAACGGTATCGTGTGGTCTAGAAAGCAGTTTTTCTACCGATATCGTTTCATTTAAAGATGGCGGTAAGCTCTCACAAGTTTCATAATGACTGAAGTAGTAACTTTTATAGATTTAGTACAACAATTATTCTTAGAAAAGTAAATTTTAACGCTGTTTCATTGCACACATTTTAAAAATGTTGGATACTAATACTAGGCACCAATTTCTTATATTCTTTTCACCGGTGGTATACTAGTAAAGCTTTGGCTCCGCCCCTCTTTTTTTTTTTTTTTTTTTTTTTTTTTTTTTTTTTTTTTTTTTTTTTAAGGCAAATTTAACATTTAACGTGTGAGTAGCTTTGGCGTATGTTAGAACGTTGCGCTAGCTTATTCCCGCCTCTGGTTCGATTCACGGTGTTGCTTTTTTTTATTATTCCATTTTTTTTCTGTAACTCTCTTGAATCTGCTAAAAATCTGGCATCTCTTCTAATAATTAAGATGATATTTGTTCAAACAATAATATTTTAAAAAATACGAATAAAAATCTTTTTGATTTTAATTGCTCTCTTCTAATTTTATGTAATTAATTTTCTCCTTTTCATTTCCCTTTTTAAATCTATTTAATTTTAACTATTAACACATTTACCAGATATTTTGTTTTAGTAACTTTACTTCTTAAATTTTATTAAATAGTCTTAAAATTTGATACACTCAGTAATTTGCTTTCATAAGCAACATTATGCGATAAATGAATTATAAATTATTGCAGATGAGAACATAATATAACAGATGTATAATTCAAACAGTAATAATGGCTTATCTACGGTAAAATTGCATTTCATGATCAAGCAAATGAGAGTAACATAACATTAAAATCTGAGCAGAATGTGTCAATTGAATGCGTAAAAAATCTAAATATTTAAATATTATTTTAATGATGAATTTAAAAATAAAGTCATGTAACAACTGTATTACAAAAAAATATAATTTATTAATCTAAAGCAAACAACCTGAGTAGCGATAGCTCTCAAAATGTCGGACCGATTCAAAAGGAACAGCGCTTGCGGAACGATAAAACTGCCCGATAAACGATATCGGCCGTTCGTAAATTAAAAGTAGATTTACAGAGTAAAAATTATAGATATAGTAAATTTATCTTCTTTAAGGTGACAGAAAGATTATTTTAAAAATATTATTTAACTTAGACACCAAAAAATCTCAGCATTTTAGCAAAAAATATATCAAAATTAAGAGGCAAATGGAGAAATATCAGAAAAAGATATGAGCAATATAAATAGATATTAATTTAACTCATTGATTTAGTTAAATTAATAATCTCTATGATTTCAATTAACAATTAATTTCATTAACATACAAATGTATACTTATATAGGCAATTAAAATTAGCGTAAATTCATTTATACATTTATTAATACATGGATATGCAAATTTAGTTATGAGTAAATAGAATTCTTTTAAAACTATAGAAAAATATCGAACATGGAATTTCTCTCAATTCGTAAGTTGCTACAACAAGGAATCAAAAGTGTGGCTATTCTTCGAAGAAAAAGTGTATAGAAAAACCTAGAAATCTTTTCGATGGTACGGAGCTGAGAGACTGGAAAGTATTCATTGTTTTCTCTTTTAAGTTCTTGAAAAAGTACTTTAATTACTTTTGGATTTACTTTAAGTAAATTACTCTAAGAAATGATTGAATATGCTATAAAAATTAACTTCTTTATGGCTAATGAAAGATTGTTCTTAATACATGATTTAAAAGTATTTAGAACTAGACAGAAATTGTTTCAGTGGTACGGAGGGGACAGCTTGGCAAATATTTGTTGTTTACGCTTAAAAACTGTTAAATAAGTACTTTAATTACTTTAGGAAATGATTGAATATACTATAAACAATTAACTTCTTTAAGATTAGCGAAACATTATTATTAACATATGATTTAAAAGTGTATAGAACGAGCCAGAAATTGTTTCGCTGGTACTTAGGGGACAGACTGGCAAATATTCGTTGCTTTCTCTTTAAAATTGTTAAATAAGTACTTTAATTACTTTAGGAATTACTTTAAGTAAATTACTTTAGGAAATGATTGTTCTTAATATATGATTCATGATAAAAACTCAATATATAAGAAAATAAAGATATCAAAATTAGCTAGGCCAACAGAGAAATGATATCAGAAAAAAAAATCAATCATGAAATATAGATAGATATTAAGTTAACTCATTGATTGAGAGTGTATTATTTGAAGAAAATGTATATATTACTAGCGAAAAATGTTTTCGGCTGCATTGACGGGGGGAGACTGGCAAATATTCCTTTAATTCTTTAAAATTTTAAATAATTACTTTAATCATTTTAGGAATTACTGTAAGTAAATTACTTTAGGAAATGATTGAATATGCTATAAAAAATTAACTTCTTTAAGGTTAGCGAAAGATTATTCTTAACATGATTTACATTGGACTAATGAAAAAAACTCAATATATAAGAAAAAAGATATCAAACTTAGAGGCCAACAGAGAAATGATATCAGCAAAAAAAAGCAATTGTTAAATGTAGATGTAATTAAATTGACTCACTGATTTAGTTAAATTAATAATTGTCATGTTTAAGGCAATTATATATGAGTATAAATTTATTAACACACACTTACATCTTTGTGATATGTTTTAAAAGAAAATATTTATCAAATTATATTTGTTAAAAGAAAAGTTTACTGTTAAATGCGTTTTCAAAAGTTAAAACACGTATGATCAAAACAATTTGTAAGGCAGAATTAAAAGCATTAAACATTTAAAAATATCCGTATAGACACATATTCTTAAATTTATGTCGACATGGAGAAATGATATCAAATCAAACTCAAATGAGAAATATAAATAGATATTAAATTAACTCAATGATTTAGTTAAATTAATAATCTAAAGGATTTAATTTAACAATTAATTTCATAAACAAAGATGTGTACTTGTATATGCAATTAAAAAATAGCGTACATTCCTTTATGTATTTATTAATACATGTAAATTTAGTTACGATTAGATATCATTCTACCTAAAATTACAGGGAAATATCGAACACGGAATTTCTATCAATTTTGTAAGTTGCTACAACAAGGAATCAATAGTGTGTGTCTTCTTCGAAGAACTAGTGTATAGAACAAGCCAGAAATCTTTTATGGTAGCGAGGGGGAAGACTGGCAAATATTCGTTGTTTTCTCTTTAAAATTGTTAAATAAGTACTTTAATTTCTTTAGGAATTACATTAAGTAAATTACTTTAAGAAATGATTGAATATGCTATAGAAAAATTATCTACTTTATGTTTAACAAAAGATTATTCTTAATACATGATTTGCGTCAGACTACTGATAAAAAATCAATATTTAAGAAAAAAAGATATCAAAATTAGCAAGGTCAATGGAGAAATGATATCAGAAGTGTGTATTCTTCGAAGAAAAAGTGTATAGAACTAGCCAGAAATGCTTTGGTTGTATGGAGGGGGGAGCCTGGCATATATTAGTTATTTTCTCTTTAAAATTGTTAAATAAGTACTTTAATTACTTTAAGAATTACATTAGGAAATGATTGAATATACTATAGAAAAATTAACTTATTATGATTTATTATTAACGAAAGATTGTTCTTAATACATGATTTAAAAGTGTATAGAACAATCCAGAAATTGTTTCGTTGGGTTCGGGGGGAGAGACTGGCAAATATTCGTTTTCTTTTTAAAGTTGTTAAATAAGTACTTTCATTATTTTAGGAAATTATTGAATATTCTATAAAAAATTAATTTCTTTAAAGTTATAGAATGATTATTATTAATATATGATTTAAAAAAGTGTAGAACTAGCCAGAAATTGTTTCGGTGGTAGGGAGGGGAAAGACTGGCAAATATTCGTTGTTCTCTGTAAAGTTATTAAATAAGTACTTTAATATATTTAAGAATTACTTTCAGTAAATTACTTTAGGAAATGATTGAATATGCTATAGAAAAGTAACTTGTTTAAGGTTAGCGAAATATTATCCATAATACATGATTTAAAAGAGTATATAACTAGTCAGAAATGTTTTCTGTGGTGCGGAGTGGAGAGACTGGTAAATACTAGTTGTTTTCTCATTAAAATTCTTAAATAAGTGCTTTGATTACTTTAGGAATTACTTTAAGTAAATTACTATAGGAAATGATTGAATATGCTATAGAAATTAACTTATTTATGGTTAACGAAAGATTGTTCTTAATAAATGACCCATGATAAAAACTTAATATATAAGAAAAAAAAGATATCAAAATTAGCTAGGCCAACGGAGAAATGATATCAGGAAAAAATAAATTGCGAAATATAGATAGATATTAAGTTAACTCATTGATTGAGTTACATTCATTGATTGAGCGTGTATTATTTGAAGAAAATGTATATATTACTAGCCAAAAAAGTTTTCGGTTGCATGGACGGGGGGAGACAGGCAAATACTCTTTTTATTCTTTAAAATTGTTAAATAATTACTTTAATTATTTTAGGAAATACTTTAAGTAAATTACTTTAGGATATGATAGAATATGCTCTAGAAAAATTAACTTCTTTAAGGTTAGGGAAAGATTATTCTTAATGCATGATTTACATTGGACTCATGAAAAACTCAATATATAAGAAAAAAAATAAGGTAATAAAATTAGGAAGTTCAATGGAGAAATGATATCAGAAGTGTGTATTCTTCGAAAAAAGTGTATAGAACTCGTCAGAAATGTTTTCAGTGGTACGGAGGGGAGAGCCTAGCAAATATTCGTTGTTTTGTCTTTAAAATTGTTAAATAAGCACTTTAAGCAAAAAACATTATTACATTTTGTAACTAAAATCTATGAAAAGCTATTATTTGTTAATCTTACCTATATAAACATAAAAAAATTAATATAAACTCTTTATAAAATATTTTTTTGCCTTGAAAGGAGGATAGGGGAGCCGAAAGACTACCAGGCCTTGGGGCCCACTTTGCCTTGATCGGGTCCTGGTATATCCTTCATCATATACAGTGAAACCCGCTTAAGAAGTTTTACAGGGGCCTAACTTATTAAAACTTCTTAAACGGGAAATCAGGCAATAAGCATTATTTATGCGTATGTATATATATATATATATTTGTATATATAAATATAAATATATATATATATATATATATATATATATATATATATATATATATATATATATATATATATATATATATATATATATATATATATATATATATATATATATATATATATATTTGTATATATTTAAATATAAATACAGTAAAACCCACTTACGAAGTTTTCTAAGGAAATGGAAAGATAAACTTTTTAAACGAAATTATTTTTTTAAAAACAAAATAATTACACGGATATTTATAAGATGTTTTTTTCTTTATAAAAGAATATATAAACAATAGGTTTTTTTTCTCAAAATTTTATATTTTTTGCATACTTAAAAAATAATAACACTTAAAACAACATAATTACTTTAGAATATCTTTAATTCAGCTCTGAAATTTTGCTTTAAACACCACTGAAATCGATTTTACAGAAAAACTAGGTTATAGTTTTTTGTTTTTCTTTTTTATCGGTAACTTGTAACTGATAAAGGTCTAGTTGTCTTAAGCTTTCAAAAACTTATTCGGGCACATTTTAAATAAAAAATGACACCAATCGTTTTCAGCCATAAACATTGACCTTTGCAAAGAAAGAGAGAGGAGAAAAAAAAACAGTAATCGAAAGACAGTTATAAACGCGATCTGTAAGTAAAATTAGAAATGAAAGAAGACTTTTTAAGCGGGAAAGAGTTTGAAACGAAATTTTATAAACGGGTTATTTTAACATTGTATGAATAGGGGGAAAAATGGGTACTGAAAATATAAACTTCTTAACCGGGTTTTACTGTATTTCAAAAACTTGAAAATTATGTAAGTAGCGTAGCACAAGATACATGAATTTATGGCTTGACTGAAGAACAGGGTACCCCCGCCAACTTGGCGATAAATCTCTGAGCATGATATTCTTACATTTTCTCCTGATCTTGCCGTGTCTAAACAATCTGTATCTATATTTTAATTTATATTATATTTGTATCTAGCTTTCCTTGCAGAACCCATTTTTATATATTATATGCGCGTAATGCTTAAAAATATTAGATATAATGAACCAAAAAAGGTTCACTATGACTAATTTTAATAATTTGTACACTGTTGAGGGATTAATTGCCCATAAATGTAAATGCCCGCTTTCTCAGTGGTTTTGGTTAATTAAGAAAATGTATATAATTCTTCAATGGTGCAATCTACATCAATTAAAGTAGCTCAAAATACAAGGGATAAAATACCTTTGTGTTTTAGAAAACATCGCCAATAATTACACCAAATTTGCCAAGGGGCACCCTATTCTTCAGTAGTACCGAATTTAGAATGCAGGTTTAGACAGAACATATGAAAGAATTAAACAAAATCTTACCTTCTCGAAGGAATGGAGAAACTTGTAGGAAGATGTCTCGATGGTAAACTTCTGCAACACAGGAGATAATTTCGGCTATAAAGAAACGATCACATGCACAGTACCTGGATAACTGTCAACTGATGCTGGACGAAGAACTTGCCTGGTTAGTAGATGGCTTAAGCATGCCCTTCTACACAAATGAGAGGATTAAAACACCGCATTTGCGAACAATGTGCAACACCCAAATACGCCAATGAATGTTGTGTGGGAAGTGTGCCTATCTTAAAAGATGACCAATGAGAGGAGTATAAGCATTCCACTTTAAGCACGAGACTCCAAAGTAGGACTAAACCACTTTGAGGCTTTAGAAAATATCGCTTTACCAGTCCCTCTCCTCTCACAAGAAATAGAATATATAACAATCACAAAATATATAACAAGATATATAACAATTCACAAAGTCACAAAATGTATAACAATTAATAAAAGAAATAAAATTTTAATAATAAAAATATTCAATATGCAACAATATTATAGAAAGGGTTTTTAGAAAAATTTGAAAAATATATTCATAAACTTTATACTTTATTAAATGTTTAACAAGAGGAAGTGTATAAAAATAACTATCTTAACTCAGAAATTCAGTTTTCTAATATTGTAATTCGGAAACATTATCAATTGTTTTATGTAATTGATACTATGCAAAACCAGCTTGAAATATCTGTATGAAATTATGCACTTGTTATTTATTACATGTATCAAAGTATTGCTTCTACTGTGATATTATAAAAATACTAGCATATAGCCCGTCATATGACGGGATCACTAAAAATTTTTAATATTTTAGTAATATTTAAGGAAAATTTCCGAAAAATTATCAATTGTTTTATCTAATTAATTTTAAGCAAAACCAGGTTGAAATTTCTGTATGAAATTATACACTTGTTACTTATTAAATGTCTGAAAATGTTGATTGAGTTATGATATTATAAAATACTTGCCCGCCATATGACAGGATCAGTAATGTTTTTTATTTTTCAGAATTATAAAGTACACTATGAGGCTGATAAAAAATGGTTTATTTTTTAGCTGGGAATTATCTGGTACAAGCTCAATAATTTGTTTATCTTCATACTCCTCGAAAGTCTCCGGATACTTTGAATGAACTTTAGAATCACGTTGATTTCATTTAGAAAGATAATTCAAAGTCTTCTTAGTTTAGTCGAAATGATCTTTAAGTTCATCCCAATTTATTGCCACAACATACGATGGAAATAGAGGAATGGAACAATGATTTCCACTACACCTTAACCCTTTAACGGACAGTGGTTTCGTAGCAAAACCACCTATTAAACATCTTTTTTTTTACACTTTACTTTTTGGAGTACTTTACTTTATCTTTTTATAAATATTTACGGCTTCAGTCTTATACACATGTGATATATGGAAGCCAATCATGTAAAATCAAGAGCTTTTGCAGTTAAAAAAACTTTTTAGAGATATGGATACGTTTTCAATTATATATATATATATATATATATATATATATATATATATATATATATATATATATATATATATGTGTGTGTGTGTGTGTGTGTGTGTATATATATATATATATATATATATATATATATATATATATATATATATATATATATATATATACTTATATATACATATACATTTTATATATACATATATATATATATATATATATATATATATATATATATACATTTTATACATATTATATTTTTGATATTTTAAATATATAACAGATGATAGTTCTACGTTTAACTTATATATTTCTTTTTCTATTGAAATATATGTATTTAAACTTTCTGTACTTGAGAAGTCAGATTCAATTTACCTTACTTATGACCTCAAATAAAAGTATCTATAGAAACAACACTTTTAAGTTGTTAAGATACTTATTTATTATACCTGTTTAAGGATTATCATTTATTGTTCTTCCAGTATAGTTAAACTTTTAAAAAGGCATAATGTTCAAGCTGTACAAGGGTAGGGATTATTCAACTAAACCACTTCTCAAACCCTAATTTGGTATCCTCTAAATCAAACCCTTCTAAGGAATGTAAAGAAAATTGATATATTTTACATATACAAGGCTTATAGATAACATTTATAAACAAATTACATTCAATTCCCATGCATTTATTATGTGACCTTTAAAGGGTTAAAGAGAAAAATAGATTGTGTGTAGTGCTACCATTCATTAATAGTTTGAAGAATCAAAAACATCCGAAACAATCATTATTATATCTTCAAAAAGAGAAAAAATATGTTAATAGGTGATTTCACTACGAAACCACTATCCTTTAAAGGGTTAAGTCAGATTGGTTCCGCAAGGGCGAAAGTACGACTAATGCTCAACAGTGTCTTAGTGATTTTGAAGCAAGAACAAAGCAGAAGACCCATATTCTTGGCCTGCCACCCCAGAGGTATTCATTAAGAACTTGGAGCACATTCTCCTTCTGTTACAAATGACGGTTATGGTGCTCCTTAGCCGTACGGCCTTATCCCCGGTCTAAAGGTAAAAAGTAATCGAAGTATAATCTGTAGAGTAAAAATTACGTTTTTGAATTTAGAAAAAGGAGTAATTTAGATGCCGCTCATTAACCCCTTCCAGTAAAATAACGAGTCTAGCTCGTCATTGGTATTTCATTCCATACCGCACAATGACGAGCTACACTCGTCATGCGACTAAAGTTAATGTTAAATATGATAATTAATTTAGTTTATAATTTCTAGTATACTGAATTTAGCAAGACTTTTGTTACTTGTGGAAATACCAGGTCACTATTACATATTGTTTATATAGAATTTCTTGGTACAAGTCACTGCCAAATTGATGAGTCAGAATAAAAGAAAACCTACTAAGAAATGCCGTGTGCGTTACAAGAATCAAATTAGAAGTGAGACTCCCTAGCGGTGTAAACAATTCAATATTCCTTTGCACTTTGTTTTGAAAAGTACCACTAGATTGAAGACTATTATCTGTATACCTTATTAATGTTTTGCTTTGATATTTTCTTAATTATACCTTTTCTGATATTATTTAACACTATGTAAAAAGTGGATTTTAATTAGGAATATGTAAGAATTGTAAAATGAAACAAGTTTTTTAAATAAAAAAATAAATGGTTACTTCACGCACAGTTTTTCATTATTAAATCGTACCGGAAGGGGTTAAAAAGTGGGAAAGGGAAAAATCTTAAGGGTTGGTGTGATGTCTTGAGACCTGAAACGACTCAAAATTAATGCTTATTAATACCCTGAAAGGAAAATGTTAATTAGTAGACACGGTTAGATACACTAGATAGAGTCTTCGAAGAAAATAAACATCAATACACTGTTAGGTACACTTTCTGCTCCATTAAAAAATACACAATTTTTTTTTATCACATCACAGTACTAGGACGTTACAACATATATGAAAAAGGAGAGGTGTGTAAAGTAATAACCAGTAAGATAAATAAGATGGGGGAGGTTATTATTGTCAGGAGAACAGAGCAGCGCGGGGCAGACGTAACTCAGTGGGGCTAATGTAATCATAATCAGGAAGTTTTGCTATTATTTCATTTGGTAGGTTATTTAGACTATTATAAAAATTTTGAGATGCTTTTACACAAGATTGTTTGAAAGTTAACATGTTAAAGTCGAGTCTTATTACTTCATTAGACAAGTATCGATGAGTGCCTCTAACACGCCTCATAAATTCATTCTGTATTCTTTCAAATAAATTCAAATTAGACTTTGCGGCAAATGACCAGACCGGAGCTGCGTTGGAGGACATTGTGACCACATATTTTACAGTCACCTTCAACGAATCATTGATAAAGAGCATGGACAACTTTCTGAGAAGGCTTTTAATCTGCTAATACGGAATTTGTAGAAAGATCTTTTTCTTCCTAGGCTTTGAACAAACATGCATATATGTTACAGTGATTTTTTTAAACCCTCGGTGGTAAACAGCCTTCCTAAGGAATCATGGTTATGTAACTATTAGTTTGATTTCTCCTCTGCTTTTAAATTTTGAAGCTGTCTTTCTCCTCTATCTTTGCTTTAGGAATTTTTCCATTAGTTGATTGTGCTGTTAGTAATTCTACGTTAGCTAAGATTCAGAAATTGTTTTGAATACTTTCTTCCGCTTTCGAATTTTTTTTTCTATTTATGGTCATTTTCCTATGAATTTTTCCATCGCTTGAGGCAAGCAGTTTTCTAACACTTATTCATCCTTAAAACTACCTTGAGTGATATATTGAAGAAGTTGATTACTGGTCTCCTCTCTTTAATGAGTAAATCAAAGGCTGCCAAAAGCTTCCTTATTTACTTTACCTTTCAATTTGCTCACCTGTAAAGTAAAATATGTTGGTATGTAAGGCTTTTATTGTACCGGATTAGCTAAGATTTAGAAATTGTTTTGAATACTTCTCCCCGCTTTCGTATATTTTTTTTTACTCTTTATGGTCATTTTGCCATGAATTTTTCCACCGCTTGAGGCAGGCAGTTTTCTAACTCTTATTCATCCTTAAAACTACCTTGAGTGATATATTGAAGAAGTTGACTATCGGTCTCCTCTCTTTGATGAGTAAATCAAAGGCTGCCAAAAGCTTCCTTATTTACTTTGCCTTTCAATTTGCTCGTCTGTAAAGTAAAATATATTGCTATATAAGGCTTTTATTTTACCGGTGATCCCATAGGGCTTCTATTTGTGAGATTGGTGGCATTCACTCAAAATCCAAAAACTGAAGTTTATCAGAATATTTGGTTATTCCTTACAAAAATTAAAAGAAAAAACATTTGGAGGTTTTCCAGAAACGAAATTGAAATATTTACGAATTTGATAATTCTGTGCACACATTTCGTTTATCTTTATAATCCTGGAATCCTCTATTCATAAAGTACGTCTTAGTTTGGTTTGGGTTGGAATGCTACGGTCTACTTTTTATGCAACACGAGAGCTAATGAGACCGAGACCTGCTGTTTAAAGCCGATTCCGAACGGCTACAAACATCCATTTCACAGTGGGATTCGAACCGACGAACACCGGTACCGAAGGCCATCACCCTAACCATTCGGCCAGAGCTCGGCGTACATGTTAGAAAATCTGAACTACGCTTTCAGATGCTTACCACGAAACAGTTTACTCCGCAACAGTAAAACAAAAAAGCAAAAAAAGGAGAAAATAATCATGAGTCATTCCTTAAAAATGACCAATGTTTAAAATAAATTAAATCCTGGTAGAAGGTGGTATTATTCTAGCTGTTTATAGCATTAAAGTAACTGAAAAAGATTAAAGCTAGCCAAAATTGATTTAAAAAGCCAGTGGCTTTCCCAGAAATTAATTTCGGGGTTGCATATTTCCATTGCCAACAAGGGCACCAATATGGAAAGTGCAGAAAAAGCTTGAGCTCCCCCCCCCTTTTGTAAAGTCAGTTCTTTAACCCTTTGGTGGGCCATTTATTTCTCACTCCACGTTTCCAAACTTTCAAAACAGAGCTGCTAATTTTATTCAATCGATCGAACAATTGATGACAGCACAAAACCGAAGCGGGAATCAGTCTTCCTGTCGTTTCAATAACAAGACCAATATATTAGAATGGGTTTTGCGCTTCCCACAGGTGTATTTTGTAAGATCGCGTAGGTGGGAAGTAATATTCCCACCGCCCACGAAAGGGTTAAACTAAGTTTGACACTTAAATATGCAAACACAACATATACATACACATATTTTTATCTCAGGCCCCCATCCTCCTAAATTATCTGATATAGACGAATATAATTGCCATAAAAAAATAGATTTCTGTAATTTAGTATTATCCTTATATAAAAACTAAAGAATATATTCCATCAAATTTTTACGTTGTAAAACTATTCATGAACTGATATAATTTTTATCAAGTTATAAAAATGAAAAAAAAAATATGGCCATTTAAGAAAAATAATACTTGTTCGGTACTTATCGACGTTTCCCCCACCCCTTAAGCGCAATAGTTGTGTCCAGCGTGTCGCTTTCCTCTTTTTTTGTATTGTAACCAGAGTGTGAGCGTTCGGAGCCCGTCTAGGAAGGTCGAACCGTTGTCGGCGTCTCCCATGAGATTGCTTATTTAGAGCCCATTGCTCTTATATATCCCCTGATATATATTTTTAGTGTCAGAGCCCATGCTCTTGTATGACCCTGTCATATTTTTCTTAATTAAAGTTTTTGTTAAGTTTTTAAATACAGTCCACTTTATTATCGTCCTCAACAATATTGATAGTATGAAGCTTCTATAGCAGTTAATCTATTTTGTTCTGCTAGTAATTTCCTTTTCCATAGCTATTATTCCGTGGTCAAAATACTAATACAGTTTACTCCGCTTAATGTGATCGCGGTTGATATTATCAATCGCTTATTGTTATCGAAATCACTTTGACCCGATTTTCTCTATTCATTTGTATGTTAACATTATCACTTTATGGGATCATTACATCGGTTAACCCCTTGAAGATCACGATTAGAAGTTATCTAATATTTAATACAATTAGGTTATAAATTTTATCTATGAGCCTTATAGATTTGAAATATATGAAGAAAAATATTTTTACATTCTTTTTTATGGGGGGGATGCGAGATTTAGAGAGGGGAATTTAACTGTGAAACGCTCCTCTTGTACAGCAGGAAAATATTTCTTTCTTAAAAGATTAAATACTTCAGGAGAGCAATGAATAATTACCCTTAAAATAATGTAATTAATAAATAGCTAAACAATTTATAAGTAATGTTTAGGTAAGTATTTTCACATGAGATAAGGAAGAAAATCGAATTCTTGATTCTTCTATGAAAAGCAAATTCAAAAAAGTATATTTCAAAGAGAAATAAATTAATTGTAGTAATACCATCTATTTATAGTTAAAAGTGTCAAAAACAAAGGAAAAAATTAATGTGTTTAAAACAGAGAAAATAATTAACAGGTGCTTTCACTGCAAAACCACTGTCCTTAAAAGGGTTAACGGGATCAGTTTTCGAACCTCATTTTAACAAGCAAAGGGATATTTACAATGCATTCAGTAGGAATTTATTGTTTTCCTTCCCTTCACTGTTGTTTGAATTTCTGAGAATTCTCCCTCTTCCACCTAGGGAAATGGGGAATGGTCAAAGGAGTGGGAAAATTACATGTTCATAGAATTTTTCAGAAATACGCACACACTGCTAGTGATCAATGGTTGTCAGATAAGCATAAAGCAACACATTCTATTTGGAACTGAGAAGGAGCGTATTCACACTTTATGCCATCCTCGCTTACATGCAGTTTGTCGATATGGAAGCCAGGTAGCGAAATGATTTAATATTAAAACAAAATATCGAAATTTTAAATCATTATTACAGGTTGCATGAAGGAGTCAGTGCAATGCTGCAGCGCCGTTAAACATTTCTCAGCTTCCGAATTGCATCGAAATGGTTGAAACGTGGAGTACAACACCGATCCGATGATTTAAAAAACATTAGGATTAAGAACAGTTTATCAATGAGCTTCTGAGAAAAAAAATTGTAGACAGTCAAAAATTGATCAATTTTTTTTAAAATTATGTATACAACTCTTATGTATCAAAGGATAATATACAGTATATAAATAGAAGGTTAGTTTTCTCATTTTATTTTGAAATGTAGTGTGTGAATTAAAGAGAGGGGGGATAAATTTATCTCATTTTGCTTATCGTTTATTCTTATCAAACTCACGGTGTTCCAAATTGACCACAATTAGCGGAATCCAATGTATTACAATGAGACAAATTTGAAGAATGTGTTTCTTTCAGTATTTTTAATTTATTTTCATCTAATGATATGGTATCATTCTCTGGTATGATTAATATATTTAAGGCACTCATAACTTTTTTTGTGTTTTGTGAATCTTTCTTTAAGATGTAAAATTACAACATCCAAGAATTGATTAAAGATTGTTATCCTAAAATAAGATTCGGATGTTTCTGCCGGTATATCAGAATGAGGAGATTGTTTTCTTCGTAATCGTGGAATAGCAATTTTATAGTCCTCGTCTTTTGTTTATTTTAGAATAGATTCCGATTTTATTAAAATTGAATTAAAAACCGTCTCTGATTGACTGCGAATCATTTCAAGTTCTTTTAGAATATTCTCGCACAGCTGAACAGCAGCACTGAGGTCCATTGCCTTAGATTGCAAAATTCTAGATAAAGGCAATGTAAAAGAAAATATTTTTATATTGAAAGTAAAGTAATGTAAAAAATTTAAAATTTTTCTCCCTCCCGGATTTCGTAGGTTCGAATCCCATTATGGCATGGACGTTCGTAGCCGTTCGGAATCGGCTTTAAGCAGTAGATCCCGGGTCTCATTAGCCCTCGTGTACAAAACAGTAGACCGTAGCGCTCCAAACCAAACCAAACCTACCGATAAGTACTTTGGGGGAAAAAGGTATGTGTCAGTAGTAGTAGTACGGCTTCATTAGTTGTACGGCTACGTGTGTACGGCAGTTAGCCGATGTTTATTTTCTTTATCTTTCTTTTAAGAAAATTATGTATACAACTCTCATGTTTTAAAGAATAATATACAGTATATAAATAGAAGGTTAGTTTTCTCATTTTATTTTGAAATGTAGTGTGTGAATTAAAGAGGGGGGGATAAATTTCTCTCATTTTGCTAATCGTTTATTCTTATCAAAATCACGGTGTTCCAAATTGACCACAATTAGCGGAATCCACTGTATTACAATGAAACAAATTTCAAGGATATATTTCTTTCAATATTTCTAATTTATTTTCATCTGACGATATAGTATCATTCTCTGGTATGATTAAAATATTTAAGGCACTCATAACTTTTTTTGTGTTTTGTGAATCTTTCTTTAAGATGTAAAGTTTCAGGATCCAAAAATTTATTAAAAATTGTTAACCTAAAATAAGATTCGGATGTTTCTGCCGGTATATCAGAATGATGAGTTTGTTTTCTTCCTAATAGGGGAAGAGCCATTTTATAGTCCTCATCTATTATTTATTTTAGAATAGATTCCGATTTTATAAAAATTGAATTAAAAACCGTCTCTGATTGACTGCGAATCATTTCAAGTTCTTTTAGTTTATCCTCGCATAGCTGAACAGCAGAATTGAGGTCGATTGCTTTAGATTGCCAAATTCTAGATAAAGGCAATGTAAAAGAAAATATATTTTCTGTCGAAAATAAAGTAATGACAAAATTTAAAATTTCTTACCTCCACCTTCTTTTTTCAGTTTCAAGAAGAAATCTTGGAGAGTGCATATATTCCTTTGCCACCCCCCCCCTTTTGGTACGCCTCTGAAGGAAGTTAACCAAATCTAAAACGAAGCACTATATTTGGTGATATTAAATGGGTTCTAAAATAGTATTAACGCATTGTGTGCGGGTACATTTCGCAGCAGAATTGTACCGCAAACGCGCGTTTTGCGCATAAATTTAGTTATTGAGTTAAATCTCGACAGATCAAAAATTATTTCATTTTTTAACCAACTTTTCGGATTTTGTATTGAAAATATAAAACAAATATATAAATAGACAAATCAACAAATATATATATAAATACAAATACAGCTGAACAGCAGCACTCTGGTCACTGCCGTAGATTCCAAAATTCTAGATAAAGGCAATGTAAAAGAAAATATATTTTCTGTCGAAAATAAAGTAATGACAAAATTTAAAATTTCTTACCTCCACCTTCTTTTTTCAGTTTCAAGAAGAAATCTTGGAGAGTGCATATATTCCTTTGCCACCCCCCCCCTTTTGGTACGCCTCTGAAGGAAGTTAACCAAATCTAAAACGAAGCACTATATTTGGTGATATTAAATGGGTTCTAAAATAGTATTAACGCATTGTGTGCGGGTACATTTCGCAGCAGAATTGTACCGCAAACGCGCGTTTTGCGCATAAATTTAGTTATTGAGTTAAATCTCTATAGATCGAAAATTATTTCATTTTTAAAGCAACTTTTCGTATTTTGTATTGAAAAATATAAACAAATATATAAATAGACAAATAAAGAATATATATATATATATATATATATATATATATATATATATATATATATATATATATATATATATATATATATATATATATATATATATATAAAATATATATATATATATATATATATAGTGTATATGTATATATATAATATATGTATATATATGTGTATATGGATATATATATATATATATGTCATATTTATATATATTATCTTATATAATATATATGTATATATGTATATATATATGTTTGGTATATATATATATATGTATATATATATATTATATATGTATATATATGTATGTATATATATATATATTGTATATATATATATATTTATATTATAAATCTATATATTATGTTTATATGTATATATGTATATATTGTATATATATATATATATATGTATATATATATATATATATATATATATATAATATATATATATTATATATATATATATATATATAATATATATATATATATATATATATATATATACAAATACAGCTGAACAGCAGCACTCAGGTCCACTGCCATAGATTGCAAAATTCTAGATAAAGGCAATGTAAAAGAAAATATTTTTTTCTGTCGAAAGTAAAGTAATGACAAAATTTAAAATTTCTCCTCTTCTTCTTTTTTCAATTTCGAGAAACAATATTGGAGAGTGCATATGTTCCTTTTCAACCCCCCCCTCTAGTTTGCCCCTGCAGAAAGTGAACCAAAACTAAAACGAAGCCCTATATTTGGTGATGTGAATTGGGTTCCCCCCCCAAAAAAAAAAAAAAAAATTAAAACTGAAGTAGGTTTATAATATCTTGTTATGTGCTATAAATACGGAGAAGCCCAATACCGCTTCTCTTGTGTTGTACTGAAGATGCGCAGACGCTGCTGTTGGTTAGTATAATTTTCGCAACTGTTGAGAGCAGTTGAATTCATATCAATCGCAGTTTGTATTAATTTTACTCAATAAGGCGATTTCACGCAGCAGAGTACATCTCAACTTATAACAATTCCGTCTCTTGTTTCAAACTGAAGGGTAGTTTATTGTTTGCCTATTGGCTGTCGTAAACATGCAAATGAATAGGAAAGGCATTAAAGTAGTTCGTGAAGTTGCATGAAATTGCTCTATTGTGATTTTGAATAATATAAGAATTTAAATAAAATACAGGGGTAAGTAGTAATGTAGTAGAGCCCTGGATTGTGGTACAGTAGACAAAATGAGCGTGTTTTATTTATTCATCTGTAGGAAAAAATCTTTTCGTTGATGTATAGAAATTAGAAAATGTTTTCACTTTCTCAACAAGCGTTATACTGATCATTATTGATACTATAGAGGAGAAATGGTTAGCAATCAAAAATGCCACAAGAAGATTACAATAAGTACAAAGTTTTCTTTAGAAAAATTGCCTGAGCGAAACTTGCGACAATGTGATATATGGAGTAAAATTATAGCAATGGAATTAGACAATCCAACTTATTTTGCGCTATATGTAAAAAAGGAATTCAAGGAATTTGTGCTGCAAAACATTCTTATAATAAGTGAGAATCTCTTATATAATAATAGCCTCAGTTATCTCTTCGTCTGTCCACGAATTTATGAAGTGGTTGGACCTGGAATGGACAGGGGCATCCATATTGGATTCTTGATGAGTTTGAGTTACTAAAATACAAAGCAAGTTCAAAAACATTCGAAATCCACCCCTTTCTCCCTTTTCAAGCAAAATTCAAAGTAAAGTTTATCTTCTCCTAAATTATCGATTCGATTCTAAAATAGATTGTTGTAAATATGCTTCATATAATATCGAAAAATACTGTCGTCTTTAAAACGTTCGAAATCCACCTCTTCTTCCCTTTTCGAGCGCTATGCCATTATTTCGAGCCTTATTTTCCTCAGTTTTGTGTAGGTGATTAAATTAAATTTAACAATTTATCACATAATAAATAGGTAATAAATAGGTATAAATAACATTCTAGCATTATGACGTCATTCCTTTAATTATCTCGAATAATTTTTTTCTTATTTTAAATTAGTTAAATATCGTCTACAATATTTTCATGTATTTTGTCACCGAACTTAGATATGACGTAAATAATTTTCTTTTATATTTAGCTTAAGTAATAAATTAGGTGCATTTTAAATTTAATCATCGATTATTTTTTGCTGCAGTGAAAATTCTCAGCCCAAAAACAAATCATTTTATTACCTGCTTCAAAGGGTACTTTACAATTCTGGAAAGTTAAAAATTTTACTGATCCCGTCAAATGACGGAGCATATGCTAATAAGATTATTTTTGTTGGTAAAAATTACTTGTTACATAATAATTAGTGTTGATTATAAGCAATTCTATTATTCTCCAAATAAAATTACTACCCATTTCATTCCGCACTATTATCAGATAAGTAAACTCTTCAACACTCAAACGGTTAAGCGTGTTTCAATATAATTTGTCTCATTATATGATGGGAATACATGGCCACCCTATGAAATACATAAAGCAAATAGACTAAGATTAGCAATAATAAATTCCATAGAATACAGTCAATTTTATAAAGAGGTGCAATTTATGCTGATGTACAAACAAGTGGTAAGGGCCCAAAAAGTGGCTGATAAACGCTGTTCACTAAATATAAGCGTTTAAAGCGTAAATTTAGTTATTCAGTTAAATCTCCATAGATAAAATATTTTTCATTTTTTAATCAACTTTTTGTATTTTGTATTGAAATATATAAACAAATATTTATAATTATTATATAAATTTTTCTCAATATTTTTTTTTAACTAGTTTCCAAAGGCAAAATATTAAGGTAGCTTACTAAAGAATTACACAATGATATAAAAAAACATTTCATTTAGTATATATGACAACATGATGACAAAACCAAAAGCCTTGCCATTAAAAGGACAAACTAATTTTATATTGATATACCTAAACATGACGATTTATCTCTTGACAAATTTTTTAACATTCCTTTACAGTGATACCTTATTTGAATCCAGATATTTGCTGATTTTATATATTGTTGCACCATTCAGTCAGATGTTTAATAAAAATGAAAGGAACTCGGGATTGAACTACATTCTATCTGTCAAACTCATATGCAAAGTTTTTATGTTCAATTTGATATTTTAACACATTATGTGCGGGTACATTTCGCAGCGGAATTGTACCAAGAGCGGGCGTTTTGAGCGTAAATTTACTTATGCAATTAAATCTCTATAGAGCGAAAATTATTTCATTTTTTAACCAACTTTTCGTATTTTATATTGAAATACAGAAACAAATATATAGACAAATAAACATATATATAAATACAAATTATATAATACATAATATATATATATATATATATATATATATATATATATATATATAATTTTCGCAAGGATAAGTAAAAGTTAATTTAAAATCTAAATTGTTTTTTTTAATCAACCTTCCCGTTCTGTGGTTCCGCATCGACTGATGTAAAAACTAGTTTTTATTTGTCTCAATTTTTCCAGAATCTATGTAGTAGACACGAACATTCGGCTTCTTTTTCCTGTATATACCGTTATTTTTGTACCCTCAAACAAAACCATGCTGTTACACTAACGCGTACTAATACGTGTCTCCAGCTCTCAAGTATCAATCGTCAGAAAATGTACTAGTACATGTCCCGCATACAATGTGTTAATGATATCGGGACTGTTAGATACACCTTTGTTTTTAATCGAATTTTCATCTTTATTTAATTATCTTAGCTTTGATCACCGATTCACGATGAGCAGTATTAAGACAAACGTTAACATCCTTTAAAAACAGTTTTATTAAAATTAAAAGAAAGATAAAGAAAATAAACATCGGCTAACTGTCGTACACACATAGCCGTACTACTACTACTGACACATACCTTTTTCCCCCAAAGTACTTATCGGTAGGTTTGGTTTGGTTTGGAGCACTACGGTCTACTGTTTTGCACACGAGGGCTAATGAGATCGGGATCTACTGCTTAAAGCTAATTCCGAACGGCTACGAACGTCCATGCCATTGTGGGATTTGAACCCACGAACTCCGTTACAGACGATCAGCGCCCTAACCAATCGGCCAGTGTTTGGCACTTATCGGTAGGGTTGTCAGAAGTATGCAATACCTCACGGCTCAACAGAAAATGCATGCAGAATATGCAAATATTGTCAGTGGATATGAGATGGGTTATAAAAAATATTTAAATAACTTATTATAAAAATTAAGTAACTAATTTCTTAACAAATACGTGTCCCGATCTCAAGTATCAATCGTTAGAAAACTTACTAGTACGTGTTCCGCATTCAATGTGTTATGAACATACAATAAGTTTAAAATTCCAATGATTTTATAATCCAGTATAGGTGACTTTATAATCCGGTATGCATTTAAGCGTCTTTCAATATAATTTATCTCATTATGTGATAGGAATACATGGCCACCCTATAAATTACATAACGCAAATAGACTAAGATTAGCAATAAAATAGTATTAAAAATTTAAGTGAGTTTTTAAGCGGGCATGATTTTAAGCGTGTTTCAATATAATTTGTTTCATTATGAGATGGGAATACATGGCCACCCTATAAATTACATAACGCAAATAGACTAAGATTAGCAATAGAATAGTATTAAGAACTTAAGTGAGTTTTTAAGCGGGCATGATTTTAAGCGTCTTTCAATATAATTTGTTACATTATGAGATGGAAATACATGGCCACCCTATAAATTACATAACGCAAATAGACTAAGATTAGCAATAAAATAGCATTAATAACTTAAGTGAGTTTATAATCCGGTAGGACTTTAAGCATGTTTCAATATAATTTGTCTCATTATGAGATGGGAATACATGGCCACCCTATAAATTACATAACGCAAATAGACTAAGATTAGCAATAGAATAGTATTAAGAACTTAAGTGAGTTTATAATCCAGTATGACTTTAAGCGTGCTTCAATATAATTTGTCTCATTATGTGATGGGAATACATGGCCACCCTGTGAAATCCACAAAGCAAATAGACGGAGATTAGCACTAACAATTTCATAAAAGGCAATCATTTTTACAAACAGGTGCAATTTATCATGATGTACAAACAAGTGGTAAGTGCGTCTAAAGAGGTTGATAAACGCTGTTCTAAACAGCGTGGACTGTGTACGACCACTAAGAAGAGATTATGTTTTGTGTGTCCTACTGTTAAAGGTGACACGCGTCAAGCTGCCAATCCCTTCAAGCAATCATTAATTTTCTTCACTGGATTCACACGTTTGTAAATTCCTACTTTCTGTTATTAGGCAGCTCTATACAAATGGTTCCCTTAATACAGTGTAAAAGTGTCACAAAGAGTTATTGTATGACTAATGATACACAAAGCATAAAGGTTAGAAAAGCCTCAATATAAATACCCTCACGCGAGTAAGATTTCTTTTCAGGTGTTGGTCCACTATCTTGAAGTTATGAATAGAAACATGTCCGTTTTAACACTTAGCATGCGGGTATACTTCACCGCTAACTTAAGCGTACAGGGAGCTGTTTTTCATGAATCGCGCGAAAGTTTAGTTATTCAGAAAAATCGCAGTCAATCGAAAACTACTTTGTTTTTATGAACGAAACTTTTTTATTTTACACTTTAATATATACTGTATGATTATTTAACAAAAAAAAAACCAATATTTTTACGAAATCACGAAAATAAACGATTTTTAAAATTAAAGTCCGATAATCTGTCAGCGCCTATTTCTTAATCACTACCTTTGTCACATCGGCTCATTTGAGCCATTTTGTATTCAACAATAAAAAACGAAGCTTCAAATTGACAAAACACGACTTGTACGTTCTGGAGCTAGGAATTCGATTAAAAACGAAATAACGCAACAAAAGACCGAGTCACTCGACAATCATAACTCGTGGAAAGAAAAATACAAAGCGTTGCATAGCAACTTAAACAACACGCGTATAATGTCCAACATACATATAATTATACGTATTTAGTAGATTTGTGGTGGTTAGCGGATATTCACCACAAATCTACTAAATACGTATTTTTACGTAACCGCGTTCCAGTGACAAACTCCAAAAAATGTAAAAATACGTTGCCCGCTAGCGAAGTGTTAATATATAAAGGTATTTGCGGTTAATAGATATAAAAAGTTATGTGAAAAAATTTAAAATACCATTTCATCATATCAAAAAGTCCTTTTGGTTACTGAAAAGTCAGGCATAGCAACGATAAAGCATTGAATGAAGATGTATCATTTCAAAGTATTGGTTATTTTTCTTCAAGAAGTTATTAGAAGGGACTTCATTGGTGACATTGTAAAAAAAATACACTTTAAACTGAAATGTATACAAACAAATATAAATTTTTTTTAAATATTCGTATATAGCAATAATAATTATAATGGATAGAGGCATCCATATTGGTTTATTGATCAGTTAGGGGTAAAAAAATTCTAGCGAGTAAAGTTTTTCTCCTAAACTCTAGATCCTATTCTAAAATAAATTGGTATAAATATACTTCATATCACATAGAAAATACTTTCTTCTTTTAAACTTTCAAAATCAAAACCTTCCCCTCTTTTCGAGAGTTTGATTTCGCTTCCAAGCCCTATTTTCCCCGGTTAAGAACAGATGATTAAATTTATCAGTGTGTTACATAAAAAATAGGTAAAATTAGCATTTTTTTATAGCATTAAGGCGTCATTTCTTTGACCATCTCATTTAATCATTTCTTATTTTAAATTATTTAAATATCGTCTGCATTATGTTCATACGTTTTATCACTGAATTTAGATATTACGTGAATAATTTTCTTTTATATTTGGCTTAAATAATAGATTAGGCACATATGTGATAATTTTAAATTTAATCATCGATTATTTTTTGTTGCCATGAAAATTTTATCACCGGTATTAGCAACAAATTCTATCTACCTCCAGGTTGTAGTGGAAATGATAGTTTTATTCCTATACTTCTACTGTGGCAAAAAGATTGGGAAGATCATAACTATAATTCTGACTTAGTTATGAAAACTTTGAATTATCTTTCTAAATAAATTCATCGTGATTCTAAAGTGCATTCACAGTATTCAGAGACTTTAGAGGAGTATGCAGATAAACAAATTACTTTGTGTACCATACAATTCTTAGCCAAAAATCAACCTTTTTTTTACCAGCCTCATACGGTACTTTACAATTCTGGAAATTTAAAAAAATTACTGATCCCATCACATGACGGGCTGTATGCTAGTATATGTATATTTTCTTGTTTCATTTCAATAATATCATATATCTATTTTCTAAAACAATAGATATATAAAGGAAGCACTGAAAAAAATCTATTCTCTGTAATTGTCGGAATAAACCCACAGAAATTTTCGGAAATATTAAAAACCTACCTACCTTTAGGGTGTAGTGGAAATGATTGTTTCATTTCTATACTACCCTTAACACTAGATTGCCCGAGATTTCTTGTATACCTATATTGCCCCAAAACAGTCAAAATGACTGCATTGTGAAAAAATAACAAATATGTAAAGAAATTTGTTTAAAATTAATTTTTAATATTTCTTATATTATTTACAATTAAACAACAAGTTATTAGTAAATATTAACAATAAAAAATTTACTTTAATTTAAAAAAAATAATAATTTATGCATTATTATTTGTACATTTTATGCAAATGAAAGTGGAAATCTTTTTATGTGTACATCTTCCTCAAACATACTTTTGACATTTTTCGCATATATTATTTGTTTTGTTGTTGTGGCAAAGTCGTACTTGACAAAATTTGCGTTTGTGAGAATGGGTTGCATTTGATGATGCTGCAGTTGATCTTTGTGGGTCTTCATGTTCTGATAAATTTTTCTGTCTTGCAACTCTATATTCGTTGGAAAGAAATTTCAGAATTTGTTGCATTTGATTCTATATCGGAGCACTCTTCACTTATGTTCGTTAGATTTTCCAATAACTCATTTCTGTTAGACATTTTTTTCATAAAGTTAGGGCGCAAAAGAAATAAAATAAACAACTTGTTAGAACAACACTTTATAAAGATTCGAATAACTAGTACTACTTTAGCTTATTGAGCAAGTGACACTTATCAAGTATACGCCCAAATCGACAATTTATCATGCATCGGTATGTTACCGTAATAAAAAAAATGTTATTTCAATACAAAGCCGGAGAGGTCATATAAGAAATTTACTCAATTCAATAAATAAAAATCTTTTGATTATTTAAAATTTCCCAAGCAGTCAAAATGACTGCTTCTGGGCAATATAGGTATAACACATATATATATACGGAAATAAAGGAGGGCGGAAGAAACTACAATTATTCATAAACCCATTTATATGTTATAGAAAAAGTCACCAAATTCTAAGAAATTGTGTCATTATATTTCATAATTGTTTTTCTAATTGAAATTAAAAAACAGTCAAAATGACTGCCTTGGGCAATCTAGTGTGAATTACTGTGCCAAAAAAATTGGTATGAACTTAACGATCATTTCGACTTAGCTAGGATGACTTTGAATTATCTTTCTAAATGAATTCAACGTGATTCTAAACTGTATTCACAGTATCGGGAAACTTTAGAGAAATGTGAAGATAAACAAATTATTGAGCTTGTACCAGATCATTCTTAGCCAAAAAACAAACCGTTTTCTAACCAGTCTCATAGAGTACTTTACAATTCTGGAAAATTAAAAATGTTACTGATCGCTACATATGATGGGCTATATGCCAATATTTTTATAATATCACAGTACATTCAATATTTTGATACACGTATTAAATAACAAGTGTATAATTTCATACAGAAATTTCAAGCTGGTTTTGCATAGTATTAATTTCATAAAACAATTGATAATTTTTCGGAATTACGATATTAGAAAACTGAATTCATGGATTAACATAGTTATTTTTATATTCTTACTTTTGTTAAACATTTAATAAAGTATCAAATTTATAAATATATTTTTCAAATTCTTCTAAAAACACTTTCTATGTTATTGTTGCATATTGAATATTTTTGTTATTGAAAATTTTATTGTCTTTTATTAATTGTTATACATTTAGTGACTTTGTGAATTGTTATATATCTTGTTATATATTTTGTGATTGTTATATATTCTTTTCCTTGTGAGAGGAGAGGGACTGGTAAAGCGATATTTTCTAAAGCCTCAAAGTGGTTTAGTCCTGTCCTGGAGTCACGTGCTTAAAGTGGAATGTTTATGTTCTTCTCATTGGTCATCTTTTAAGCTAGGCACACTTCTCACACAACATTCATTGGCTTCTTTGGGTGTTGCACATTGTTCGCAATTGCGGTGTTTTGATTCGCTTAATCCTCGCATTTGTGTAGAAGGGCGTGTTTAAGCCATCTACTAACCAGGCAAGTTCTTAGTCCAGCATCAGTTGACCGTTATCCAAGTTCTGTGCATGTGATCTTTTCTTTATAGCCAAATTTTTCTCCTGTGTTGCAGAAGTTAATCATCGAGACATCTTCCTACAAGTTTCTCATTCCTTCGAGGAGGTAAGATTTTGTTTAATTCTTTCATATTTTGTGTCTAAACCTGCATTATAAATTCGGTACTACTGAAGAATAGGGTGCCCCTTGGCAAATTTGGTGTAATTATTGGCGATGTTTTCTAAAACACAAAGGTATTTTATCCCTTGTTATTTGGGCGACTTTAATTAATGTACATTGAACCATTGAAGAATTATATACATTTCCTTAATTAACTAAAACCACTTAGAAAGCAGGCACTTATATGGACAATTAATCCTTCAACAATGTACGAATTATTAAAATTAGTCATAGTGAACCTTTTTTGGTTCATTATATATAATATTTTTAAACATTATCCGCATATAATATATAAAAATGGGTTTGCAAGGAAAGCTGGATACAAATATAATATAAATTAAAATATAGATACATTTTTTTAGACACGGCAAGATCAGGAGAAAATGTAAGAATATCATGCTCAGAGCTTTATCGCCAAGTTGGCGGGGTACCCTGTCTTTCAGTTAAGCCATAAATTCATGTCTCTTTTGCTCAGTTCTGTACATAATTTTCAAGTTTTTGAAATACAGTAAAACCCGCTTAATAAGTTTATATTTACGGTACCCATTTTCCCCCCTATTCATACAATGTTAAAATAACCCGTTTATAAACTTTCGATCCAAACTCTTTCCCGCTTAAGAAGCTTTCTTTCATTTCTAAGTTTACTTACAGAAAGCGTTTATAACTGCCTTTCTATTACTGTTTTTTTCTCTTTTCTCTCTGTTTGTAAAGGTCAATGCTTATGGCTGAAAACGATTGCCGTCATTTTTTATTTAAAATGTGCCTGAAGAAGTTTTCAAAAGCTTAAGACAGCTGGACCTTTAACAATTACAATTTGCCGATAAAAAACAAAAACAAAAAACTATAACCGATTTTTTTCTGTAAAATCGATTTCATCGGTGTTTAAAGCAAAATTTCAGAGCTGAATTAAAGATATTCTAAAGTAATTATGTTGTTTTCCTTAAATAGCTGATTTTTTATGTGTGCAAAAAATGAAAATTTTTGAGAAAAACCAAACCTATTGTTTATATATTATTTTATAAAAAAAAATTTCTCCTTATTATTTAATTTTTTTGTTTTTTAAAAAATTAATTTCATTTACGAAGTTTTCTCTTTCTATTCCTTTAGAAAACTTCTTAAGTGGGTTTTACTGTACATATATATTTATATTTATATATATATATATATATATATATGTATACATACATATATATATATATATATATATATATATATATATATATATATATATATATATATATACATATATATATATATATATATATATATATTTCCCGTTTAAGACGTTTTCCCGCTTAAGAAGTTTTAATGAGTTAGGTTCGTGGAAAACTTCTTAAGCTGGTTTCACTGTATATGATGAAGGACGTACCAGGGCCCGATAAAGGTAAAGTACAGTTTCTGATAGTCTTTCCCCCCCTCCCCTATCCTTCTTTCAAAGCAAAAAAATATTTTATAAAGAGGATACAAACGAATATTTTTGGAGGAATGTTTATATTAATTTTTTTTTGTTTACATAGGTAAGATTAACAAATAATAACTTTTCATAGATTTTAAGACAAAATGTAAAAATATATTTTGCTTAAAGTAATGAAAGTACTTATTTAACAATTTGAAAGACAAAACAACGAATATTTGCAAGGCTCTCCCCTCCGTACCACTGAAAATATTTCTGACTAGTTCTATACACTTTTTTCGAAGAATACACACTTCTGATATCATTTCTCCATTGAACTTCCTAATTTTAATTCCATATTACAAAGATTGATATACATGTGTATTAAAAAATATACTCATATATAATTGCCTTTACCATGCGAATTATTAATTTAACATAATCAATGAGTTAACTTAATATCTATCTATATTTCACAATTGCTTTTTTTCTGATATCATTTCTCCGTTGGCCTAGTTAATTTTGGTATCTTTTTTTTCTTACATATTGAGTTTTTTCATGAGTCCAATGTAAATTATACATTAAGAATAATCTTTCGCTAACCTTAAAGAAGTTAATTTTTTATAGCATATTCAATCATTTCCTAAAGTAATTTACTTAAAGTAATTCCTGAAGTAATTAACGTAATTATTTAACAATTTTAAAGAATAAAAAGAATATTTGCTAGTCGACCCCGTCCCTACAACCGAAAACACTTTTGGCTAGTAATATATACATTTTCTTCGAATAATACACGCTCAATCAATGGATGTAACTCAATCAATGAGTTAACTAATCAATGAGTTATCTATCTATATTTCACAGTTTATTTTTTCCTTAATATCATATCTTCGTTGGCCTAGCTAATTTTGATATCTTGTTTTTCTTATATATTAAGTTTTTACATGAGTCATATATTAAGAACAATCTTTCGTTAATCATGTATTAAGTTAATTTTTATAGCATATTCAATCATTTCCTATAGTAATTTACTTAAAGTAATTCCTAAAGGAATCAAAGCACTTATTCAAGAATTTTAATGAGAAAACAACTAGTATTTGCCAGTCTCTCCCCTCCGTACCATCGAAAACATTTCTGACTAGTTATATACTATGTATTATAGATACATGTATTATGGATAATATTTCGTTAACCTTAAAGAAGTTACTTTTTCTATAGCATATTCAATCATTTACTAAAGTAATTTACTGAAAGTAATTCCTAACGTTATTAAAGTACATATGAAATAACTTATCCGAAAACAACGAATATTTGCCAGTCTTTCCCCTCCCTACCACCGAAACAATTTCTGGCTAGTTCTACACTTTTTTTAAATCAAAAATTTATAATAATCTTTCGATAACCTTAAAGAAATTCATTTTTTATAGAATATTCAATAATTTCCTAAAGTAATGAAAGTACTTATTTAACAACTTTAAAGAGAAAACGAGTATTTGCCAGTCTCTCCCCTCCGTACCCCCGAAACAATTTCTAGATTGTTCTATACACTTTTAAATCATGTATTAAGAACAATCTTTCGTTAACCATAAAACATAATAAATTAATTTTTCTATAGCATATTCAATCATTTCCTAAAGTGATTTATTTAAAGTAATTCCTAAAGTAATTAAAGTACTTATTTAACAATTTTAAAGAGAAAACAACGAATATATGCCAGGCACCCCCTCCCTACTATCGGAAAGATTTCTGGCTAGTTCTATACACTTTTTCTTCGAATAATACCCACACTTTTGATTCCCTGTTGTAGCAA
This sequence comes from Pardosa pseudoannulata, assembly GCA_032207245.1. Classification (NCBI taxonomy): domain Eukaryota; kingdom Metazoa; phylum Arthropoda; class Arachnida; order Araneae; family Lycosidae; genus Pardosa; species Pardosa pseudoannulata. The sequence continues at coordinate 21,388,981 of CM063497.1, forward strand.
CTTACGAATTGATAGAAATTCCGTATTCGATATTTCCCTGCAGTTTTAATATTATGGTATCTAATCGTAACTAAACTTACATTTACATGTATTAATAAATGTATAAAAAATGTGCGGTATTTTTAATTGCCAATGCAAGTACACATCTTTGTTTATGAAATTGTTTAATTAAATCCTATAGATTATTAATTCAAATAAATCATTGAGTTAATTTAATATCTATTTATATTTCTCATTTGATTTTGATTTGATATCATTTCTCCATGTGGAAAGACATAAATTTAAGAATATGTGTTCTATACGGATATTTTTAAATGTTTAATGCTTTTAATTCTTCTTTACAAATTGTTTTGATCATACTTCTTTTAACTTTTGTGAAGGCATTTAACAATACACTTTTCTTTTGACAAGTATAAATTGATAAATATTTTCTTTTAAAACATATCACAAAGATATAAGTGTGTATTAATAAATTTATACTCATATATAATTGCCTTAAATATGGCAATTATTAATTTAACTAAATCAGTGAGTCAATTTAATTACATCTATATTTAACAATTGCTGTTTTTCTGATATCATTTCTCTATTGGACTTTAAGTTGGATATCTATTTTTCTTATATATTGAGAATTTTTCATGTCCAATGTAAATCATGTATTAAGAATAATCTTTCGCTAACCTTAAAGAGGTTAATTTTTATAGTATATTCAATCATTTCCTAAAGTAATTTACTTACAGTAATTCCTAAAATAATTAAAGTAATTATTTAACTGTTTTAAAGAATAAAAAGAATATTTTCTAGTCTTCCCCCGTCCCTGTAACCGAAAACATATAGTAATATATACATTTTCTACAAATAATACACTCTCAATCAATGAGTTAACTTAATATCTATCTATATTTCATGATTGATTTTTTTTTCTGATATCATTTCTCTGTTGGCCTATCTAATTTTGATATCTTTATTTTCTTATATATTGAGTTTTTATCATGAGTCATATATTAAGAACAATCATTTCCTAAAGTAATTCCTAAAGTAATTAAAGTACTTATTTAACAATTTTAAAGAGAAAGCAACGAATATTTGCCAGTCTGTTCCATCCTACCCCTGAAACGATTTCTGGCTCGTTCTATACACTTTTAAAACATATGTTAATAATAATGTTTCACTAATCTTAAAGAAAATAATTGTTTATAGTATATTAAATTATTTCCTAAAGTAATTAAAGTACTTATTCAACATAACAAGAACACAAGAGAAAACAACGAATATATGGCAGGCTCCCCCTCTCTACAACTGAGAACATTTCTGGCTAATTCTAAACACTCTTTCAATACACACTCTTCTTATATCGTTTCTCCATTGATCTTGCTAATTTTTATATCTTTTATTCTTATATATTAAGTTTTTATCAGGATCCTGGAGCAAATCATTTATTAAGGATAATATTTTGCTAACCTTAAAGAAGTTAATGTTTATAGCATATTCAATCATTTCCCATAGTAATTTACTTAAAGTAATTCCTAAAATAATTAAAGTAGTTATTTAACAATTTTAAAGAGAAAACAACGAATATTTGCCAGTCTCTCCCCTCATTACCACTGAAACAATTTCTGCTAGTTCTATATTTTTTAAACCATCTATTAAGGATAATCTTTCGCTAACCTTAAAGAAGTTAATTTTTATAGCATGTTCAATCATTTCCTATAGTAATTTACTTAAAGTTATTCCTAAAGTAATTTAAGAAGTTATTTAATAATTTTAAAGAGAAAACAACGAATATTTCACAGTCTCTCCGCTCTGTATCATCGAAACAATTTCTGGCTAGTTCTGTAGATTTTTAAATCATTTATTAAGGATAATATTTTGCTAACCTTAAAGAAGTTAATTTTTATAGCATGTTCAATCATTTCCCATAGTAATTTACTTAAAGTAATTCCTAAAGTAATTAAAGTACTTATTCAACAATTTTAAAGCGTAAACAACAAATACTTGCTAGTCTGTCCCCTCCGTACCACTGAAACAATTTCTGTCTAGTTCTAAATACTTTTAAATCATGTGTTAAGAACATTCTTTCATTAGCCATAAAGACGTTAATTTTTATAGCATATTCAATCATTTCCTAAAGTAATTTACTTAAAGTAAATCCAAAAGTTATTAAAGTACTTTTTCAACAACTTAAAAGAGAAAACAATGAATATTTGCCAGTCTCTCCGCTCTGTACTATTGAAAAGATTTCTAAACACTTTTTCTTCGAAGAATAGCCACACTTAAGAATTGAGAGAAATTCCATGTTCAACATTTTTCTATAGTCTTAAAAGAATGCTATCTACTCATAACTAAATTTACATATACATGTATTAATAAATGTATAAATGAAAATACGCTAATTTTAATTGCCCATATAAGTACACATTTGTATGTTAATGAAATTAATTGTTAATTTAAATCATAGAGATTATTAATTTAACTAAATCAATGAGTTAAATTAATATCTATTTATATTTCTCATATTTTTTTCTGATATTTCTCCTCTGGCCTCCTAATTTTGATATATTTTTTTGCTAAAATGCTGAGATTTTTTGGAATCCAAGTTAAATAATATTTTTAAAATAATCTTTCTGTCACCTCAACACTTTAACGGACAGTGGTTTCCAGGGAAACCTCCTGTTAAACATTTTTTTCTCTATTTTTTTTGAGAAATATGAATGGATTTTGCAGTTTTTATGTTTTTGACATATAAAACTTACAATAAATGATAGCACTACACTTAATCTATTTATTTCTTTTGAAATATATGTATTTAAACTCGATGTACCTGGAAAGTGAGTAATTCGGTTTTTTCACTTATGACCCCAAGCAAAAATATCTATTAAAACAACACTTATAAATTGTTAAGCTAGTTATTTATTACACTTTTTAAGAAGACTTATTTATTGTTCTTCAAATATAGTTAAAATTTTAAAAAGTATTATGTTCACGCTGTAGAAGAGGGTGGGTTTGTCAGTTAACCTCCCCCCCTCAATTTCTCCTATTGTATTCTCTAATGCAAACCTAAGGATTGTAAAGAAACATTTTAATCATTTTGCATTTATAAGGTTCATAGGTAATATTTATGAACTAATTTCATTAAATTCCAAAGAGCTTATATAGGTGACCTTTAAAGGGTTAAAGAAGCTAAATTTACTATATCTATAATTTTTACTTTGTAAATCTACTTTTAATTTACGAACTGCCAATATCGTTTATCGGGCAGTTTTATCGTTGCGCAAGCGCTGTTCCTTTTGAATCGGTCCGACATTTTGACAGCTATCGCTACTCAGGTTGTTTGCTTTAGATTAATAAATTATATTTTTTTGTAATACAGTTGTTACATGACTTTATTTTCAAATTCATTATTAATATAATATTTAAATATTTAGGTTTCTTATGCATTAAATTGACACATTCTGCTCAGATTTTAATGTTATGTTATTCTCAATTGCTTGATCATAAAATGCAAATTAACCGTAGATATGCTATTATGACTGTTTGAATTTCACATGTGTTATTTTAAGTTCTCATCTGTAATAATTAATAAGTTCATTTATCACATAATGATGCTTATGAAAGCAAATTACTGAGTGTATCAAATTTTAAGACTATTTAATAAATTTTAAGATGTAAAGTTACAAAAGAAAAAAAATGATCTGGCAAATGTGTTAATAGTTAAAATTAAATAGACTTAAAAAAGGGAAATAAAAAGGACAAAATTAATTACATAAAATTAGAAAAGAGCAATTGAAATTGAAAGCATTTTTATTCGTATTTTTTATGCATTATTGTTTTAAACAAGAACTATTTTAATTATTAGAAGAGATGCCAGAATTTTGGCTGATTTAAGAGAGTTACAGAAAAAAATGAAATTTTTAAAATGGAAAAGTAAAAAAAACAAACACCGGGAATCGAATCTGGGGCCGATAAACTGCTAACGCAACCAGTCAACACTACGCCAAAACGATTCACACGTTGAATGTTAAATTGTTCTTTTCACAAAAAAAGAGGCGGAGCCAAAGCTTGACTAGCATACCACCGGTTGAAAGAATATAAGAAATGGGTGCCTAATATTAGTATCCAACGTTTTTAAAATTTGTGCAATGAAACAGCGTTAAAATTTACTTTTCTAAGAATAATTGTAGTACTAAGTCTATAAAAGTTACTACTTCAGTCATTATGAAACTTGTGCGAGATTACCGCCATCTTTAAGTGAAAATATATCGGTAGAAAAACTGCTTTCTAGACGACACGATACCATTTTGTCGTTGCATTATTTACCGTCCGACACTGACGTTGTCGTGTCGGTAAGTGGGAAAGCGCTCTTACGTGTTGTGGTCTAATTGGTAATCTCTAGTAAGATGTTTGACTGATAAGAGATAAAACAAATTAAAATTGTACTAATATAATTTTTTTTTTATCTTGTAGGTTTAAATTATTTCTTGAGTGTGCTAAATTAAATCTTTTTCTATAAAAAAGTATCATGGCACCATTAGAGGAAAATGTATTTAAACAACGTCAAGGAAGTGAGTTGGCGGACCGCACTGCTCTCTACGAGCGTCGACGTCTTTTTCTGACTGCGGACATGGAATACGACAGCCCGAACTGCACGCTAGTCATCTTGAGTCGGGATGGACTCCTCAGGCCGGACTTCATCCACACTGTTCTCAATCAGCTGGATCCCGGCGTGCTGGAAATAAGGCAACACTGGGCAGGAAGATCTACGGACAAAAATAACTTAAGTAGCTGCGCGACTGCCGTTTGCAGTGATCCCTTTGTGGCCCATCAAGTAACAAAGGAGTTGCAGTTGATGTCCAGGTAATGTTATTTTTTCATAACTGGTTCTGAAATTACGCAGGAGCAAAGTATATCCTCCTTACTCTAAGTTGTCCTTTCTCAGACTCCGAAGACTTGTGTATTGCTGTTTAAGTGGAAACGGTATTCTTGAAACTAGAATTATTATCGAGTTACATTTTTATGAACAGATTCGATATAGTTGAAACAAATGATAGTTACGGTATTTTGTAAGATTCTCATCTTATCGGTGGCATTACACGTTCCACTAACACGAAATTGTGGTAGAGATTTCACTGATTTCTAATGATCTCTCTTTGTCAGTTTAGAAAATTTCAAAGTCCAAACTTTAGGTCTTCAGTAACTAATTTAAGGAAAATAACCGGGGACTAGTTTTAACCTATCCTCTTACATATTTAACATATTTTTAGTACCCAACAACTGTAATTGATAACTTAGAGAACTACATGAGTTGACTAGAGATCTGAAATCAAGTCACGTATATTGGCAGATTCGACATATCCATCGTATCATACAAAGTAAATAAAGAGTGTAAAGAAATATTCTTTGACTAAAGTTTATAGAAAACATTATTAGTTGGCTTTGTACCCCATATATAAATAAAATATGGAATATCTTGTAGTTCATCAAAATTAATGGTTTAACTGTAATATATCTGCAAGCATAATTTGAAATCATTATCTTCAATAACTTCAAAAATCTTTACGATAGGTTTTCATATTAATTCTTTAGTAATCATTCTCAGAAATAACCAAACATATTTCGACTCTTTTTCTTATTTGCTTTTCTCTATAATGTATTAACAGTTAAGAAAAATACTCAGTATGAGAAGACATCTAAAATCTATTAAAGTTTAATGATAGATTCAACATAATCCTAAAAGTTAGTAATGAATTCCAAGTAGAACTCTACAATTATAGCTATGTGAGAAATATCAAAGAAGCATGGTATCCAACAAATATATATAATATTAAAATTATGTAATTCGGTCAAATTATTGGTTTACCTGTTATAAATGTGCAAGCAAAATTTGAAATAATTATTTTCAATAACTTCAAAGATTTTTATGATATGGTTTCATAGTTATCACTGCTTTATTTAACACGTGAGTAGCTTAAGAGGTTTTGTCTCTGTTTTCTTTTCTTGAATTCTATGCGTAAAAGTTGCTACTCTATTTTTATTTTCTTTAGAGCCCGTTAAAGCCGTAAATATGGCCTTACATAGCTTTTTTCGAAAATTATAGTTCTACACTATGTATTGTTGTAAACCTATTTCACGAAAAGACTTACGTGTTATGGTCTAACTGGTAATCTCGTGTAAGATGTTTAATTGGTAAGAGATAAAGCAAATTAAAAAGTAACTGGAGTCTTCTAAAAAAATATATGTTCTCAATTACTTTATTTTTGAGTGAAAATATTATTAATTGAAAAAAATATAAGCACTTTATAATGACTTTGTTAATTTGGTTAAGTTGAGAGTTAAAGATAATTGATATATCTGAATATTCTTTAATTTTTAATCTTAAGTTTAAAACCATTGCTTAGTGTAAGGTAATACTAAATATAAGAAATATTAAATACTAAAATCTCCATGCTTTTAGACGTATCGTACACCTTTATTCTATAACCTATCTTTACATCCCAACCAGAACATAAGCTTCACTGGACATCTATTCATCATTTTGGATGTTAGTCAGCATTATGGGCGGTGATAAGATATCTAATTTGGTAAAGGTTGGCTTTACTCCCTCTTGCCATTTTCTAGATGAGTAGTAAATTATAATTTTTGACAAAAAAGCTGTAATACTTATAATTACTGTAATATTAATAATTAATAATTTTTAAATATGCGGGGGAACTTGTATGTCAGTAGAACTCAAAATAACTAATCAAATTGTGTTTTACACATGTTAGGGAACTTGCCTTCATTCGCAATTTAATAAACAATAAGCTGATTTGTTGCCTTAACTATTATGGATGTCCATAAAGGAAGGGCAACTTCGCTCCCTATGAGAGAACAACGCGCAAATACATCCAAACCTTACTTGGGAATTTGAACCCAAACCCATCGGGTAGGAGAACAATGTGTTTACCACTACACATTTTGGGAGGTTTTAGGCAATATACTGTAATTCGATGATTGAACTTTACACCTATTACAATTTTCGTCTCTTCTTTACAGATCTTAATCTTTTTTACAGATCAAATAACTCTAATCATTGCAATTTATACCTGTTATAATTTTTTTCTCTTCTTTACAGATCTTTCATAGCAGTCACCTTTCTGGAATTTTTTCGGGCTTTGGTAGAAGCAGAGATTCGACATCCGTACTTCGAAGGTGGCTACACTCGCCTAGTCATCAAAGGGAAGAAAACTTTTCCTAGCGATCAGAAACTTCGATTGGAAAACTCCCTAATGGATTTTGGACCATGCGAAAAAATCAAGTTTAAAACGCCCTCTGGTAACTACGGGACCGTCTGTACGGTCACTTACCATTTCGCAGCTCATGCCATAGGAGCAAAAACTGTTTTGGATGGAGAGGAGTTCGAGGTCATCGGGAAGATATCAATCCAACTGCAGATGACGCAGAAAGTGAAGGACATCTTAGGATTTGTGAAGCAGTATTTTGTGTAGAAAATCATCTTGATGCACTTTTGATACGCGACACTGTTCCGATCATCATAAACTACTGAGGGTAACATCTTCATTTCTACTTTCCCTCGGAATGACTCCTGTCCATCTGCATATCACCACACAATTCAAGGATTTTCTGAGGTTCTTTTAGACATATTAATTCGTGGATGTTTCAGACACCATTCTTTGTCCATCTGATCGTTACGTCATCCATCATCTCCATCTCTATTGACTTTTCCATCTACAGTTCATCAGGGATATTTCTGGCCAGCTTTAAAACACCCAAACTGAAGGATGTGTTTTTATTTGGATAAACAGTAAAGCGTTGCGTAGAAATACTCAATCATATTAACTTCATGCATTAATCTATCTCGATTATATTGAAATACCACCATCATTTACATTTCTACTGTGTTTTCCATCTACATTTGACCAGGAAGATTTCTCTCCAGCTACACATGGTTTAAAACTGAACATTTTAGAGACCAACTATACTTCATCGTACATCTGTAATTCATGACTTTTCATTAAACGTCATAAATGTCTACAGCTACCGTTATCATTTATAATGATTTTCCATGTAAATTTCATTCCAAACTCTAATCATTGATCAGCATATGTATACTTTCATAACTTCAAACTACTAGTGTTAACTTTGGAAACGTGTGTAACACAGTTTATTTTGTAAAGGTTCTATTGTATAATAAATAAAAAATTTAAAAAATATTTTTGCTTTTTAGTTGTTTTAGCCTTATATTTGTTTCTAATTATGAATATTTTTGGATATATTATACAACAGGCTCTTTGCCTAGAATTTTGGCTTGGGTGATTAATGTTTTAATACTGAAAAATATGTTTATTTTAAATTTCTTTTGTGATTATTCTACACGCTAGCAATATAAAAATTATATTCAAGTATTTAATTTCAGTAAAACAAAAATTATTTTTTTTTTCAAATTTACCTTTTCATAAACATAACACTGAAATGATGTAATAGAAATAGAGGTAAATATTTATAGCATAAAACATAAAGAATTAAAATATTTAAGGTACAAAACGGAACTTTATGTTTATTGAAATGGTATCTTAAACTTAGACAACAGACTTAGATAACCAGTACGGAAAGAATAAGAAATGTCTACATACACAGATTAGAATTGGATTTGGGTTTACTTTGATTAAGGAGAGGGAAATAGTTTATAAAAATGGCTAAATTGTGAGAAGCATCATTATCTATTCCAATTACAATTCTTAATATTGAATTACTAATTAGAATTTGCTTTATTAAAGACTTAATAAATTTCATTTAATTTTTTTACAGCAAATAATTCATAAAAGAAAAATATATATAATATGAAGTTTTTAAATTTATTTTTGCTGATATCAGTTATATTTCAAAATAATTAATCAGATTTCTTTTTACATATGTGAAAATTTGTATGTCAGTAGAACTCATTCAATTAGAACTCAAAATTATTAATTAGATTTTTCTTTATATATGTGGGAATTTGTATGTCAGTAGAACTCAAAATAATTACTCAGATTTTTCTTTACATATGTTTGAACTTTTATGTCAGTAGAACACAATCAGTTAGAACTCAATTAATCAGATTTTTTTACATGTATGGGTATTCGTATGCCAGTAAAAACCAATTAGTTAGAAAAAATTATTAATCTGATTTTTTTTTACATATGTGAGAACTTGTATGTCAGTAAAACTCAATCAGTTAAAACTGAAATTATTAATCAGATTTTTTTACATGTGTGAGAACTTGTATTTCAGTAGAACTCAATCAGTTAAAACTCAAAATATTTAATCAGATTTTTCTTTACATACGTGGGAACTTGTCTATAGAACCCAATTGGTTAGAACTCAAAATAATTAATCTGATTTTTTTTTACATATGTGGGAACTTGTATGTCAGTAAAATTCAATCAGTTAAAACTCAAAATATTAATCAGATTTTTTACATGTGTGAGAACTTGTATTTCAGTAGAACTCAATCAGTTAAGACTCAAAATATTAATCAGATTTTTTTATATATACTAGGAACTTATATGTCAGTAGAACTCCATCACTTAGAACTCAATTAATCAGATTTTTTTACATATGTGGAAATCTGTATGTCAGTAGAGCTGAATCACTTAGAACTCCAAATAATTAATCAGATTTTTTTTACATATGTGGGAACTTGTATGTCAGTAAAACTCAGTCAATTAAAACTCAAAATATTAATCAGATTTTTTTACATGTGTGAGAACTTGTATTTCAGTAGAACTCCATCACTTAGAACTCAATTAATCAGATTTTTTTACATATGTGGAAATTGTATGTCAGTAGAACTCAATCCATTAGAACTCATAAAAATAAATCAGTTTTTTCTTTACATATGTGGGGACTTGTATGTCAGTAGAACTCAGTCAGTTATAACTCAAAATGTTAATCAGATTTTTGTTATATATGCTAGGAACTTATATGTCAGTAGAACTCAGTCCGTTAGAACTCAAAATTATAAATCAGATTTCTTTTTAGATATGCGAAGAACTTGCATATCAGTAGAACTCAAAATAATTAATCAGAATTATTTTGCATATGTGGGGGTCTTACCTGTATGTCAGTAGAGCTCACTTAGAACTCCAAATAATTAATCAGATTTTTATGTTACACTATGTATGTCAGAACTCAGTCATACAGGCATTGGCAGCATCAGCTCCCTATGAGAGAACAAACGCACAAAAATCAAATTCACTTTTACATATACAGGGAAATTGTATATCAGTAGAACTCAATCCGTTAGAACTCATAATATTAAATCAGATTACTTTTTAGATATGCGTAGAACTTGCATATCAGTAGAACTCAAAATAATTAATCAGAATTTTTTGCATATGTGGGGGACTTACCTTTATTCTCAATTTACTATACAATTCGCTGATTTGTTATGTTAACTATTATGGTAGCCTCATACAGGCATGGCAGCATCGCTCCCTATGAGAGAACAACGCACAAAAACATCCTAGCCTTACTTGGGAATCGAACCCAAACCCATTGGGTAGGAGAACAATGCGTTTACTACTATACATTTTGAGTATTGTTAAGCAATATATTGTAATTCGATCTTTTAATCCTTATTTATAAAGATTGAGAGAATTATTAAGATAAATGTAAATTATTATTTTGATAAAATATTTTTTTTAAATTCTTATTCCTTATTCAATGTGGGGTAAAAATGTAATACTAACAATTATTTAAAAATAAATTACATTATTATATTTTAGTTGTTCTTCATTAATTAAAATTGAAACACGGTTGTCACATGTATGTATTTTTATTACTAGAATTATATCTCATTCATTTGCATTAAAGGTTTTAAAGTAATAACTCTTTAATTAGTTTGTATATATGTATATTTATATATTTACGTATATATATATATATATATATATATATATATATATATATATATATATATATATATATATATATATATATATATATATATATATACTTGTCGCTCATTAGCGGTAGCCTAAAAGGCAATTAAGTTGTTTGGGTCGGCTGATCTGAAGACGGCTTTCCGTCCATATATGGAAACGAAACAGATGATCCAGGCGGGAGGTGACCGCAAGATCATCCTGGTTCTGGAAGCTTCCCGAAGAATCGCGTAAAGGGAAACTGGTGCCGCTATAAAAGAAGAGTGACGGTGCTAAAAAAAGCTTTTTCTTCTTGAGGCATCTTCCTGATAGAGCCTTCTTAGCTCGAGAAGAACCGCTCGTATCTCCGCCTCTGGAGTTTGCTTGATTAGAGACCATCAGCTTGTCTGTTTGCTAAGAAGTCGACCATCGACTTGGGAGTTCCATTCCCGTTATTTTCCTGATTTTTTACTTCGTGCATAGAAGTAGGTAGCCGATAGCGACCCTTGCTCTAAATTTGGATCGTCTTGCATCCCGAGTTTTTCTTCCCGAACCCATGCGTGACACGCACTCTGAATTTTCGAACTTTGGTGTGAAAGTCAACTGTGCTAATCGTCAGACCGGAGGTTATAGTGTCAGCGTTTCGTACCGGCACTAATTAGCGAACAATTCCAGTGATTAGAAGCCCTAGCCATACTGTATCCGGTATCCCACGCATCCTTATTGTGTGAATGTCATCTCAGCACGAGATCCCGGAATAGTTAACATCTTACTGAATCTGTACATAGCTGCACATAATTTATTCAACTAAATAAAATATTTAGTCTAGATTAAATAGTTTTCTAGCCTGTTTCATTGACGGCTTCGCCTACCATATTCCCAGTACGTTACAATGGAATTAAACCGACTTAGAAGGATTCCTCCCAATTATCTGTAGTATTTTGGAAGAATCCCGGGCGGGTTCTTTAGTCTAGAAAATATCAAATGGCCTTCTAGCAGTTAATGAGTGGTCATATCAGAGTACTCACTTTCAGCGAGGGACAGAAGATCTTTCCTGAGTACCATTGTGTTAGGCTGACAGGGTGACCCCGGCCCACATTTAGTCTGCTTGGACTTTAGAAAGGACGACGTCCTTCGGGATCTTCTATTATTTTTGGACTTTATGTGAATTTTTGGATTTACGGAGATTGTCTAATTTTGCTAGACAATCTCCTGGATCTGAGATTAGTAACAACAACAACACTACTTTTGGATGAAACAGCTTGATTTAAGTGTTATTTTTTACAGTGATTGGTTTACGGTATTATCGAGCATATCTTAATGCTGTTGTTGTTACCAATACTACTTGAAAAAGTAAAGCACGTTCGCCAGAGGCCACATCAATTAACTCAAAATGATGCGTCTTGCGTTTGACGAGTACTACTAAAGTAAAAAAAAGTCTTAGATAAGTGGGTCCTAATAATTTAGAAGCAGGGACCAACCAAAAGACTCCCAGGCTTGGCCTGTCACACTTATACATATCGATTGAGAACTTGGAGGACATTGTGGCCACGAACATATTTTACGTGCCCCAATCACCATTAATGATCACAGCCGGCTCAAGCACCGAACCTGCAACTCTTACGAAATCGTTGCCTTCGACGAGTAAGCTACCGTGGTTCACATGCTATCTTCATGTGATAAATACGAATAAGCGATGTAGCGATACAATATATATACATATTTATATATATATTATATATATATATCCCACTATATCATTATAAAATATATATATATACTTGAATTATAAAAGCCACATATATATTTTATAAAAAAAATTCCTATATATACTTTGTTTAAATATATTTATACACATTTTCTTATATTATATATAAATATATATATATAAAAATAAAATATGACTACAAAATTAAAAGCAGCATATATATATTAACAGAAATTAAAGATATAAACATATATATACAAACACTTATTAAAAATTTTATATACATTTTTATATATATACACATACGTTATTTTAAGAGATATGTTTGTTTGTATGTAAGTAAATTCCTCATTTATGTATATAAATTTTAATAAAATATACTATTAATTACTCTGCTTTTATAGGAGAAAGATATATTTTCTCAGTCTTGAATATACTTGAAGTTTCACGTTGCACTCACTGCCTAAGACAAATACGACAATATATAATATATATATAAAAGACAATTAAAAATATATAATAATGACAGTCGGATTAATTTCGCCGGTTAACAATACACAGTTAAAACCCTTCAGAATAAATATTATATACACACACACAAAATAAAAATAATATAATATATAATAAATTCTTTCCCGCTTAAAAAGTTTTCGTTCATTTCTAAGTTTTTTATAGTAGTATATATATATACATTTATATATATATATATATATATATATATATATATATATATATATATATATATATATATAATATATGTATTGTATATATATATATATAGTGTGTATATATATATATATATATATACATATATATAGTTATATATATGTGTATATCTATATATACATATATATATATAAATATATATATAATATATATATATATATATATATATAATATATATAATATATATTTATATATATATAAATAAATTATAAATGTTAAAATAAAGTATATATAATAATTTATATATATATATATAAAAATATATATATCATATATATAAGAGATATAACAAAGATAGAATAAAACTATATATTTTATATATATATAAAAATTAATTTCTAAATAGAGAGAGAGAGAGAGAGAGAGAATTTTGAGTAAATAGATCTTATTTTTTTTACTTGGCAAATATTTTATACTAACACATTTTCTATTATTTATTACATAGAATTTTTTAGTTTTTGATTCATGCTAAAATTTTGGAATAATCCGAAAATATATTTTCTTATTAAAGTATAGTTTAGGTTATATTGACAAAAAAATAAAAAAAAAGAACGCATTTAAAATTATAATTCTCATAAATATTTTTTTAAACATAAAAAAGTTATAAACTGTTAAAAAACTGAAAGAAAAATAACTTTTTGCATATTCTAATCAGTTTATTGGACCACATTAACAATATATATGCAAAATAACCAATCACGTGACTTTAAACTGTATATTTTATATAAAAATAATTTTCTATTGGAAATTCCTTATTTTGTAGTGTAAGTAGTGCTCGCTTTATTTTTCTTTCTGAAGAAAATTTTAACTATCAAGAAAATTATTTTTTTGATTAAAGTACCATGGATCAGAAATATCCTATGGAATATAGAAGTAAGTTCTATTTTAATTTTTTATTTTATTTTCCTTAATTTTCTGTATTTCAGTGTTAATTGCTGCAAGTTAATACCAAGAAGTTATTAGAAGCTTATGTAAAAATATTAGATATTCCAAACTCAAATTTTAAATGTTTTAATATGTTAAGCTGCCAATATTTTGGCCCATTTAGAAATGATAATTTTTTGTAATATTTTAAATGCAATGATTATTACTATCAATAAATTATGTATATTATTTGACTAAATTAAACTTTAAACTATTTTTATGTTGATAGATGTACAGATTTTATGGTGCATAATATATGCACAGTTTTGTAAGTTTTTCAAATAGTTCCTAATAGCTTCTTCAAAGTACGTTAATAATATGACTTATAAATAAGACATTTTAGTTACCATTTAATTGTTAATTAAGTTTTTATTTTTCTCCAATTCCTGCATTTAATTTTTAATTGTTTGAAAGGTATAGAATGCAACGATTATTATTACCAGTAATTTATGTACATCATCTGCCGTAAATTAAACAATAAAATATTTTTGTTGATAGAGGTACAGGGGTTTATTATTACCAGTAAAATATGTACATCATCTGCCGTAAATTAAATTTAAAAATATTTTTATGTTGATAGATGTACAGGTTTTATGTTGCATAATATTGGATAGTTTTGTAAGATTTTTAAATTGTTCCTAATAGCTTCGTTTAAGTACTTTAGTATTATGATGGATAAACAAGAAACTTTAATTATTTTCATTGAAGTGTTTAGTTCCAAATAATAAAATAAAAAATTAAGGATATTTTCTAATTTCTTAATTTTTAATCATCTGCCGTCAATTAAATCTTAACATATTTTCTCAGATTTTATGTTGCATAGTTTTGTAAACTTTTCAAACTGTTCCTTATAGCCTAGTTTAAGTACTTTGGTAATATGAATGATAAACAAGACTCTTTAATC
>CM063497.1:21409140-21414140 GCA_032207245.1 Pardosa pseudoannulata
AAATTTGGAAAGTCATACTGCCGTTATATATATGTTCCTGAGGAAATAGGGTTTATGTCTTATGCCGAGTATTTCAAGTAGGTTCTTATAAAAAGTTACTGTGGTCCTTAGAAAGTCCTTAAAAAGTCTTTAATTTTTGTTCTGGAAAAAGAGCGAGAACCCTGCTCCACTTTCAAACATCCCTGTTCGAAACAAAAACACACCCCATTTCGAAATTTGGAAGGTCATACTGCCGAGTTCCAGAACAATCGAATGTTTTTGAATCAATGAGGATAGTACATATTAAACTAGATGATTATTGAAGAATTATCGATTATCCAGAAATTTCGATTATCCGAATTAGGTTCGGTCCCATTTACTTCGGATAATCGAGGTTCCACTCTATTTTCTAAGGAGAAAATGAATGTTGCCATAACCATTCTTTGTTATAGGTTCTATTTAACAAGAAGGCTTACGATAAGATTTGAGATTTATAATGGGGCCTAAAATTCATCTGGATTTTGAAATTGATCTAGGATTGGGGAAAATGTTACCCCTTAGTCATGGACCAGTCGCATTTCTCGAAGGGGTGTGCTGGACCTGGTGTAAGGATATCCTAAACTATGGGGAGGATTTATAACAACGGGATATCTTTCAATTTAAAGGATTCAATTATTTAGGATTCGCATTAAACCTATAAATATAAAACCCTTTTGTTTTTCTCTCTGTGTATGGTGCTCCCTATGAATCCTTAAATGGTGGCAAACTTTTGCATGGTGATTCAGATCAGTGATTCTCAACCTTTTTTAAGCTGCCACTCCCCTACGGAGATGTGCTTAATGCCCCCCCACCATTCCAAATTCATCCTAATGGTCACAAATTTCGAAATTTATCAGCATTTTGTATTATAGAGTATAAAATAAAAGTCAGTTAAAACTCAAATATTTCGAAGACATTCGATTTTTTAGAAATTAAAAGAGCTATTATATATACAGTAGGACAACGATTATCCGAACCTCGATTAACAGAAGTCGGTTTCTTCTTTCCCTTTCTACTACAATCCAATACTCTTTGTAAATCTTGCATTTTACATGCAAGTTTTCTTTTTTTCCACATTTCTCTTGTATAAAAGCCGTCTTTTCCAAACTATGAGAGCAGATAAATATTTGGAATTCCCTCTTTAGGATTCTTTCTCGGCATGTGTGTATTCTTCTCCACAGGGTTCCCACGGTCCTTAAAAGTACTTAAGAACTCCTTAATTTTTACTTTCATTTTTAAGGGACCTTAAAACTACTTAATTTTTTGTTAAAGGTCCTTAAAATCTCCTTAATTTTTTATTTAGTTATCACCATACTCTCCGATTTCTGGTTTTCTAAGTTGGAATTTAACTTGCCTCAAACAGATTCAAAGAAACCCCAGTACAGGTGATAACTACTGGTCAAAGAATATATAAAATATTTGTTAATGTCATAACATTCTTTTGCATTTTCTAGCCAAAAGGACAGTATTAATAATAAAGAAAATCCTGGAATACATGTTTTCATTGTATTTCTGTAGTAATTCAAAATTCCTTTCCTTGATATCCTTAAAATATTATGAAAATACATTTAGCTTATTGGTATATTTTATGGTTACAAGATAGAAAACCTTTTTTGACAAATAAATAATCTTTCACATACTGAAAATTTTTAAAAAGTCAGCTGCCTTTTCTTAATTCATGCCGAGTTTAATTAAACGAAGCATGGAGGGTGGGGGTTTTTGTAGATATTTCAGTTACTTCTGGAAGATTAATTTTCTTTGAATTGAATGTAATAGAAAAGTCTAAAACTTTCTATTTTCCCAGGCCACGTCGGGTATAATCAGCTAGTATACACACACGCACATATATATATCTCAGTCATTTTTAAACTCTCAGAAAGTACTGTTTATAATATTATATTTTTATTCACAATTTATTTTTAAATTGATCCCTCAAAAAACTTTAGATGTACATTTTTCAAAATGTTCTTGTCAAATAGGTTTATATTATATTAATTAATTTTAGATATTTTTAAAAACTTAATTCTGAAATATTGTAGGGCATTTATAGAACATGCCTTGTCTGGTTCATAATTAAGATAATTTCCTTTTATTTCTTTATGCCGTGTATTTCAAGTAGGCCCTTATAAAAAATTACTTTTGTCCTTAGAAAGTCCTTAAAAATTCCTTAATTTTTATTCTGGAAGAAGAGCGAGAACCCTGCTCCACTTTCAAATATCCCTGTTCGAAACAAAAACGAAATTTGGAAAGTCATACTGCCGTTATATATATGTTCCTGAGGAAATAGGGTTTATGTCTTATGCCGAGTATTTTAAGTAGGTCTTATTAAAAAGTTACTGTGGTCCTTAGAAAGTCCTTAAAAAGTCTTTAATTTTTGTTCTGGGAAAAGAGCGAGAACCCTGCTCCACTTTCAAACATCCCTGTTCGAAACAAAAACACACCCCATTTCGAAATTTGGAAGGTCATACTGCCGAGTTCCAGAACAATCGAATGTTTTTGAATCAATGAGGATAGTACATATTAAACTAGATGATTATTGAAGAATTATCGATTATCCAGAAATTTCGATTATCCGAATTAGGTTCGGTCCCATTTACTTCGGATAATCGAGGTTCCACTCTATTTTCTAAGGAGAAAATGAATGTTGCCATAACCATTCTTTGTTATAGGTTCTATTTAACAAGAAGGCTTACGATAAGATTTGCAATTTATAATGGGGCCTAAAATTCATCTGGATTTTGAAATTGATCTAGGATTGGGAAAAATGTCACCCCTTAGCCATGGACCAGTCTCATTTCTCGGAGAGGTGTACTGGACCTGGTGTTAGGATATCCTAAACTATGGGGAGGATTTATAACAACGGGATATCTTTCAATTTAAAGGATTCAATTATTTAGGATTCACATTAAACCTATAAATATAAAACCCTTTTGATTTTCTCTCTGTGTATGGTGCTCCCTATGAATCCTTAAATGGTGGTAAACATTTGCATGGTGATTTAGATCAGTGATTGTCAACCTTTTTTAAGTTGCCACCCCCCTACGGAGATGTGCTTAATGCCCCCCCCACCATTCCAAATTTCATCCTAATGGTCACAAATTTCGAAATTTATCAGCATTTTGTATTATAGAGCATAAAATAAAAGTTAGTTAAAACTAAAATATTTCGAAAAAATATTCGAGTTTTTAGAAATTAAAGGAACTATTATATATACAGTAGAACCTCGATTATCCGAACCTCGATTAACCGAAGTCAGTTTCTTCTTACCTTTCTCTCCCTTTCCACTACAATCCAATACTTTTTGTAAATCTTCCATTTTACATGCAAGTTTTCTTTTTTCCCACATTCCTTTTGTATGCAAGCCATCCTTTCCAGACTGCGAGAGCAGATAAATATTTTAGAACTCCTTCTCGGTATGAGTGTATTCTTCTCCACAGGGTTCCTACGGTCCTTAAAATCCTTAAGAACTCCTTAATTTTAGCTTTAAATTTTAAGGGTACTTAAAACTACTTAATTTTTGTTAAAGGTCCTTAAAATATCCTTAATTTTTTATTTAGTTATCACCATACTCTCCGATTTCTGGTTTTCTAAGTTGGAATTTAACTTGCCTCAAACAGATTCAAAGAACCCCAGTACAGGTGATAAGTACTGGTCAAAGAATATATAAAATATTTGTTAATGTTCATAACATTCTTTTGCATTTTCTAGCCAAAATGCAGCATTAATAACAAAGAAAATCCTCAAATGCATATATGTTTTCAGTGTATTTCTGTAGTAATTCAAAATTCCTTTCCTTGATATCCTTAAAATATTATGAAAATACTTTTAGCTTATTGGTACATTTTATGGTTACAAGATAGAAAACCTTTTTTGACAAATAAATAATCTTTTGCATACTGAAAAGGTTTATAAAGTTAGCTGCCTTTTCTTAATTCATGCCCAGTTTAATTAAACGAAGCATGGAGGGTGGGGGGGGGTTTGTAGATATTCCAGTTACTTCTGGAAGATTAATTTTCTTTGCATTGAATGTAATAGAAAAGTCTAAAATTTTCTTCTTTCCCAGGCAACGTCGGGTATAATCAGCTAGTATACACACATACATATATATATATATATATATATATATATATATATATATATATATGTATATATATATATATATATATATATATATATATATATATATATATATATCAGTCATTTTTAAACCCTCAGAAAGTACTGTTTATAATATTATATTTTATTCACAATTTATTTTTAAATTGATCCCTCAAAAAACTTTAGATGTACATTTTTCAAAATGTTCTTGTCAAATAGGTTTATATTATATTAATTTTTAGATATTTTTAAAAACTTAATTCTGAAATTTTGTAGGGCATTTATAGAACATGCCTTGTCTTGTTCATAATTAAGATAGTTTCCTTAGGAAATAGGGTTTATTTCGTTATGCCGTATTGTTCAAGTAGGCCCTTATAAAAAATTACTTTGGTCCTTCGAAAGTCCTTAAAAAGTCCTTAATTTTTGTTCTGGAAAAAGAGCGAGAACCTGCTCCACTTTCAAATATCCCTATTTGAAACAAAAACGAAATTTGGAAAGTCATACTGCCGTTATATATATGTTCCTGAGGAAATAGGGTTTATGTCTTATGCCGAGTATTTCAAGTAGGTTCTTATAAAAAGTTACTGTGGTCCTTAGAAAGTCCTTAAAAAGTCTTTAATTTTTGTTCTGGAAAAAGAGCGAGAACCCTGCTCCACTTTCAAACATCCCTGTTCGAAACAAAAACACACCCCATTTCGAAATTTGGAAGGTCATACTGCCGAGTTCCAGAACAATCGAATGTTTTTGAATCAATGAGGATAGTACATATTAAACTAGATGATTATTGAAGAATTATCGATTATCCAGAAATTTCGATTATCCGAATTAGGTTCGGTCCCATTTACTTCGGATAATCGAGGTTCCACTCTATTTTCTAAGGAGAA
>CM063497.1:21419140-21470470 GCA_032207245.1 Pardosa pseudoannulata
TAATAGCCTGCTCTTAAAATGGGGCTTGATATAACGGTAATAAACACTCAAAAAGAGGGAAGGGGTGGATTTCGAACGTTTAAAAACACAAAATATTTAATTTTCCAAAATTGTAAAGTTCCCTACGAGCCAGGTAAAAAAAATGGTTTGTTTTTTGGCTGAGAATTATCTTGCAACAAAAAATAATCTATAATTAAATTTAAAACTATCACATATACACATAATCTAATATTTAAGACAAATATAAAAAAATTATTTACGTAATATCTGAGTTCCGTGATAAAGTGTATGAAAATAATGCAGACGATATTTAAATAATTTAAAATCAGAAGTGATTCCATGAAATGATTAAAGGAATGACGTCATAATGCCAGGAAAAGAAGGTTATTTTTACTTATTTATTATGCTTTTCCTAGCGTTAGATTTTAATGGCTTGGAACACATTAAAATCGGACCATGACGGGCCTCTCGTAGGTCAGTGGTAGGCTTTTTAGTCATTTATGGGTCACTGTTGCGGCACGGTCATCATTAGTTGAAGCTGTATGCCTTCGGATGGGTCAGCGTAAAACACACTTACCTATTTATTATGTGATAAATTGATGAATTTAATATCCTGCTTTTAAAATGGGGCTTGATATAACGCTATTAAACACTCAAAAAGAGGGAAGGGATGCATTTCGAACGTTTTAAAAAACACAATATTTTTCGCTGTGATATGAAGCCTGTTTTTACCAATTTATTTTAGAATATGATCGATCGTTTAGGTGCAGATAAACTTTACTCGCTTTGAATTTTGCTAACCCTAACGCATCAAGAATCCAATATGGATGCTTCCATCCATTCAAGGACGCTTCATAAATTCGAGGACAGACGGACAGATAACTTAGGTTATTATTATATAAGGGATGATCTAAAAAGAGGGAAAACGTTTTTTATATTAATTTTCGTACAGTTTTGGGCTTTTCGTTAAAATTTAACATATGCTGCAAATTTAAGACTTTCTACATTTCCAGGTTCTTTAAAAAGAAGCGCAGAGGAGAGTTTTCGAGAGAGAAAATTAGCTCGCTTTGAGATGGAACCTCCGACGTCCTCAAGCTCCTCGGATGACGAGTCGGACACTGAAGAACCCAGTTCCAAGAGGTGGTCGAGTTCCATCTTCTTGGATTCGTCTTCCTCTGATGACGAAGATTCCAGTTCCAGCTGTTGTTCATGTTCCAGTTGTTCTACGTGCTCCAGCAGATTGTTGAGTTCTAGTTCGGAGGAGGAGGAAGAGATGGACGTGGAAGTAGAGGAAGAGGAGGAAGAGATGGACGTGGAAGAGATGGAAGTGGAAGAGGTGGAGGTGGAGGTGGAGGAAGAAACCACGGAGGAAAGCCAGAGTATTAGAGCACCTTTAATATTAGATCAGTCTAGACGAAAGCTCTCTCTCATCAGGGATATAGAATCAAGTCTTCGGCCATTCCTTTTACTCAGCAACCTGCAGTTCAAACTGCAAAGATTTCTTCAAGGTCATGCGTAGGCTACGAGAAAGACGTGTTTTGCTGTAGGAAACTGATTACTCCAGGATCGACCTTAGTTTCCGAAGTTTTTTTTTTTCAATGATTCTTGCGGGGATTTGAAATAACATCTCTTTTCTTTTTGCGAAAGTTTCCATTTGATGCCTTAACGTCGTTCCATGTGTTCTACATGTTCCAGTTTTTTTACGTGTCACAGCCACTCCTCTTGGTCTTGTTTGGAATCGAAGGCAAAAGATAGGGACACAGAGTAAATAAGGTGGATGAGAGCATTCTTCCTATTGGACCAGATAAAATGGAGTTGGTTCAATATCACCTATCTGATCAGGAATGATATATCAAGCATGAAGATAGACAATTTGCCCAGCAACTGGAAGCACAAATTACAAAGATTTCTTCAAAGTGGTGTGTAAGCTACAAGAAAGTCTACGAATCATTATCTATCATTTTCTACTGAACTAATCGTTCCACGGTCGAGCATAAAGTCCGATATCTCCTTCAAAAGATTCATGTTGATTTAAAAAACCAGCTTTTCTTTTACGAAAGATTTCATTTGATGTCCTAGCTTCAATTCTAGCTGTTCCACATGTACCAGCAGCTGAACAATTCTAGTCCCAACTTTTCTCACGTTCCAGCTGCAGCAAATATCATCTCTAGGAAGTCATCGCATTTGAGTTCGGAATCGAAGGATCGAGTTAAACACTAAGGAGAGATGTAGGACAGTAGCATACGTCGAGTTGGACAGGACTCTTGTTCTTATCGGTGATGAATAGTGATACCTGTGGAAGTTCTTAATGCTCAAAAACTTCAAAATATTACGCGGAGGTTCATTTATCAAAATGGTGTGTACAGTGACTACAAGTAAGACTTCTGAAATGATAATACTTACCTCTGACATGATCAGTGCAAGGTCGAGTTTCATTTCTAAAGTTTTCTTCAATAGATTGTGTGGTAGTCCTGTATTCCACTATTTCTTCTTTCAAAAGTATTCGTTGGGTGCATTAACATTCTTATAGGCATTATAAGTACCGATGTGTTAAATGAACTTATCCATGTTTTTATGTACTTCTACTTGGAGATTTAACACTGGTATAGGCATTAGAAGGAGAGGCATAAAACTGAAGTCATTTTTAAAAACGTATTTGACTACTGAAATAGTAGTATGTATATTGTGATTTCATAAAATTGATTACATAAGTTCATTTCAGCAATCAAATGGTTTCCTTTTATGAATTCTAGGTATCTGCAGCGTCATCTTAAAGTGAAATAACTAATTTCTCTTTGCGATAAAATCAGGTTACTTCAAATAAATTGTATACGTACTGGGATTTCCCCAGTTGTGGTTTTTAAACTCATATTTTAATACTGAACTACATTATGTATGTAGGAGAAATTCGATGAGTTATGTTTTGTAACATCGGAAACATGCCATAGTCATTCTGATTTTTATGTACTTGGTTTTATGCTAAAAAAGGTTAGTTTTGTAATAATGATATTGTAATTATCATTTAATACTCAATAAAATACCATTTTGTAAAATATTGCTGATTTTATGTTTTATTTAATTGACTCATAAATAATTACAGTCAAGTATGCTATGAAGTATCAAATATCCTTAATAGTATCCATATACAAAACAAAGAATTTTTCAATAATATTATAATTTTTTGTACAAGAAACTTAAAAACTTAAGTATTAGAAAAATTTACCTCGATATACTTATTAATGCATTAAATTTTTGTACTTGACATTTATAGGGTACTGTCTGCGAAATAGATCACTTGCATGATAAAAATTCTGAACGATTTGTTAATACACAGACATACAAAATTGTGAACTTAAATTTATGAATGTATGATACATAATATAATTAAACAATTAAAATAATTATACACAAAACGTAATTATAATAAGATAATTTTTAAGATACTTTCTTGACTTTGAAGGTTTCTTAGAACTAAATTTCAATTTATAATTTTACTAGTGCATTATTATTACTTTAACAACTTAATTGATTAGAAAAATTTACCTCGATATACTTATTCAATGCATTAAATTTTTGTACTTGACATGTATAGGGTATTAGTCTGCCTTGAACACTAGATCACTTGCATGCTTAAAATAATTCTGAACAATTTGTTAATACACAGACATACAAAATTGTGAACTTAAATTTATGGAATGTGTATGCATATACAGTAATATAATTAAACAATTAAAATAACTATACACAAAACATAATTTTAAGATAATTTAAGATACTTTCTTGTTTTTAATGTTTCTTATGAGCTAAAATTTTTTAAATTTTACTTGTGCATTATTACTTACAATACAAATGATTAGAAAATTTACCTCGATACACTTATTTGATGCATTAAATTTTTGTAGCTGACATTTATAGGGTACTAGTCTGCATTGAACACTAGATCACTTGCATGCATAATAAAATTCTGAACAATTTGTTAATACAAAGACATACAGAATTGTGAACTTAAATTTATGAAATTTGTATGCATATACAATAATATAATTAAACATTTAAAATAACTATACACAAAACATAACTTTAATAAGATAATTTTTGAAATACTTTCTTGATTTTTAAAACGTTTCTTATGAGATAAATACCATTTTTTTAATTTTACTTGTTCATCATTATTACTTTAACAATACAAATGATTAGAAAAATTTACCACAATACACTTAATTGATGCACTGAATTTTTAAAGATAATATTTATAGGGCACTAGTCTGCATTGAACACTAGATCACTTGCATGCATAATAAAATTCTGAACAATTTGTTAATACAAAGACATACAGAATTGTGAACTTAAATTTATGAAATTTGTATGCATATACAATAATATAATTAAACAATTAAAATAATTATACACAAAACGTAATTATAATAAGATAATTTTTAAGATACTTTATTGTTTTTTAAAGGTTTCTTATGACATAAATTTCATTTTTTAAATTTTACTTGTGCATTATTATTACTTTAAAAACTTAAATAATTAGAAAAATTTCCCACGATACACTTAATCGATGCATTAAATTTTTGTAGATAACATTTATAGGTTACTAATTTGTCTGAACCAAATCTTTTGCAGGGATGAACAATTTATGAACTATTTGTGAATACAGAGACATATATAGATTAATTCTCCTTTAAATACACCAGGAAATAACCAATCTTCTTCGCTATTAAATTTTTGTATTTGACATTTATAAGGTACTAGCCTGTCTTGAACTCAAGGTCACTTGCAGGCATGAAAAAAATTCTGAACAATTTGTGAATAGAACGACATACACAAATTAATTTTCTTTTAAATCTACCAGTAAATAACCAGTCTTGCTCGCTGTTAAATTTTTATACTTCACATTTAGAAGGTACTAACCTGTCTCGAAGCCTAGATCACTTGTAAGCATGAAAAATGTCTGAACAATTCATGAATACAAAGACATATGTAGATTAATTCCCCTTTAAATCCGCCAGGAAATAACCAGTCTTGCTCGCTATTAAAATTTTTTATTTCGCCTTTATAAGGTACTAGCTTGTCGTGACCCTACATCACTTGGAAGGATGAAAAATTGTGAAATAATTTGTGAATACACAGCAGACATACATTTATAAATCCCCCTTTAAATCCGCCAGGAAATAACCAGTCTTGCTCGCTATTAAAATTTTTTATTTCGCCTTTATAAGGTACTAGCCTGTCATGACCCTACATCACTTGCAGGGATGAAAAATTGTGAAACAATTTGTGAATACAAAGACATACAAGTATAAATCCCCCTTTAAATCCACCAGGAAATAACCAGTCTTGCTAGCTGTTAAATTTTTTATTTCGCTTTTTATAAGGTACTAGCCTGTCATGACCCTACATCACTTGCAGGGATGAAAAATTGTGAAACAATTTGTGAATACAAAGACATACAAGTATAAATCCCCCTTTAAATCCACCAGGAAATAACCAGTCTTGCTAGCTGTTAAATTTTTGTAGTTGACATTTATAACAAGGTACTAGCCTGTCTTAAAGCCTAGATCACTTGCAGACATTAAAGAATATTCTGAACAACTTGTGAATACAAAGAGATATATCGATTAATTCCTCTTTAAGGTCACCAGGAAATTACCAATCTTGCTCTCTTTTAAATTTTTGTAGTTGACATTTATAATAAGGTACTAGCCTGTCTTGATCCCTAGATTACTTGCAGGCATGAAACAAATTCTGAACAGTTTGTGAATACAAAGACATATATAAATTAATTTCTCTTTAAATTCACCATTAAATAACCAGTCTTTCTCGCTGTTAACTTTTTGTAGTTGACATTTATAAGAGGCTAGCATGCTTTGCCTTCTGGATGACTTGTGAACCTGAAAAGTAATTCTGAACTAGTTGTTAATACCAAGACATGTATTGATTAATTCTCTTTTCAATGCGTTAAGAAATTACTAATCTTTCTGACTATTTAAGAGTAATTTAGATGTAACATAATGTACCCTAATTCATGGCTCATTTTAACCTCTAATTTACAGATACAAAAATAGGTTCTGCTGAAGGGAAAAGTGGGCTTTACAATGCTTTTATAAAAATTATAAATTTAAATTTATGAATATTTGTATGCATATGCAATAATATAATCAAACAATTAAAATAATTTTTTTAACTTCTTAAAACAAACCTTCGTTTTGATGTTTCTTATGAGTTATATTTCAATTCATAAATTTTATTTAATTGCATAGCTCAAATAAACTAACATTAGCAATAACAAATTTCAGATATACAATAATTTTTTCAAAGAGGTGCAATTTATTATGATGTACAAACAAGTGGTAAGTGTGCCAAAAGTGTTCGGTAAAGTCTGTTCTAAAAACGCTGATTTATAGGACTGCTAAGAGGAGATTATGTTTTGTGCCTTTACTGTTAAAGGTGACACGTGTCAAGCTGTCATCCCTTCAAGCAATCATTAATTTCTTTCTCTGAATTCATACGTTTGTAAATTCCTACTTCCTTAATACGATGTAAAAGTGTCACAAGGAGTTATTGAATGACTGATGATACACAAAACGTAAAGGTTTGAAAAGCCTCAATATAAATACAATCACATGATTAAGGTTTCTTTTGAGGTGCTCGTGTATTATCTTGAAGTAGAAAAATGTCTGTTTTAATGTGTTAACGTATTGTGGTTAAAACATATGAAATTTTATGTGAAAAAATTGAGAACATTGTTTCATCATATCAAAAGTCGTTTTGGTTACTGAAAAGTGAGGCATAGCAACGACAAATAATTGAATCAAAAAGAATCATTTCAAAGTATTGATTATTTTTCTTCAAGAAGTTATTAGGAGGAAGTTTATTGGTGACATTGTAAAGAAATGTACTTCAAACTCAGATTTGTACAATCAAATGTCAAAAAATTAAAAAATATATTCTTATATAGAAATAATAATCATAACTGATAGAGGAATCCATATTGGATTTATCAGTTAGGGTTAAAAAAATTCACAGCGAGTAAAGTTTATTTTCTCTTAAACTATCGATTCGATTCTAAAATCAATTGGTATATGCTTGGTTTGATTTGAAGTGCTTTGGTCTACTTTTTTGCAACACCGGGCTAATGAGACCGGAACCTACAGTTTCAAGCCGATTCCGAACTGCCAGGAACATCCATGCCACAGTGGTATTCGAACCAACGAACTGCGATACCGAAGCCAAGCACCCTAACCAATCGGCCGTCGTTCACCATAAGTTGGTATAAATATACTTCATATCACAGCGAAAAATACTGTCTTCTTTAACACATTCGAAATCAACCCCTTCCCCCCTTTTCAAGCGTTTAACCCTCCGAGTGGAACACATCTAGGAAAAAATATTCTAAATTTATTGTGTCAGTGGCTAAAGCGTTCTATGATTTTTTCCTTCACCCTTTGTCGACTAGAATGGAATACGAGAAACCCACCCTCGTTATTGTCCCTTTACTTCCGGTTATAAATAGCTATATAAATAGATATTATAGATTGTTAATTTTTAATACACATAAAGCTCATCAAGTCTCAATGATCATCCCATAATAAATAATGGATTCGAAAATTACAAATAAAATTATTCTTTGAGAGACTTTTTATATTTTTTACGAAAGTCATCCAAGATATTTAAGTGGATATAGATTTGCAGTGAAATAGAGTGAAATAGAGATTTGCAAAGCCATGAAAATCTATAAACGTCTTTGTTCCTCAGGGGGTAGGGGTGCATCCCTTAATAAATGTCGGTCAACGAGGAATGCAGTTCCTAAACAATCGACCTGGCCCTCCTACCGCAAAACTCCATGGGGGAAAGCACTGGCAGATATGTACATTACATCCATTTTCGGAGGTCGAAAATTGTACGTGACAACCAGTTTGAAGACATCATCGGTTTGGCGGAATTGTACGTGCGAACCACTAAGAGGGTTAATGCCGTTATTTCGAGCCCTATTTTCCCCCGTTAAGAGCAGCCAATTAAATTTATCAAATAATAAATAGTTAAAAATATCATTTGATTCTAGCATTATGACATCCTACTTTTAACCATCTCATTTAATTATTTCTTATTTTAAATTACTTAAATATTGTCTGCATTATTTTAATATGTCTTATCACTGAACAATTCGTAAATAATTTTCTGTTATATTTGGCTTAAATAACAGATTAGGTACATATGTGATAATTTAAAATTTAATCATCGATTATTTTTTGTTGCAATGAAAATTTTATCACCGATATTACCAACAAAACCTCTCTACTTTCAGGGTGTAGTGGAAATGATAGTTTCAATACTTTACATCCTTTAACGACTGTGGCAAAAAACAAAAAAAAAAAAAAAAAAAAATTGCTAAGAACTTAACGATCATTTCGACTTAGATAAGAAGACTGAATTATCCTTTCTAAATAAATTCAACGTGATATTAAACTGCACTCAAATTACTTAGTGTACCAGACAATTCTCAGCCAAAAAAAGAAAACTTTTTTTGCCTGCCTCATAGAGTACTATACAATTCTGGAAAATTAAAATTTTACTAATCCCGTCATACGACAGGCTGTATGCTAGTATATATATATATATTCTTCTTTCATTTTAGTGATATCATATATCTATTATATATATATATATATATATATATATATAATATATATATATATATATATATATATATATATATATATATAGATAGATAGATAGATAGATAGGTAGATAGGTAGATAGATAGAGAGATAGATAGATAGATATAGAGATAGAGATAGATATAGATATAGAGATAGAGATAGAGATAGATATAGAGATAGATATAGATAGATAGATATAGATAGATATAGATAGATAGATATAGATAGATAGATATAGATAGATATAGATAGATAGATATAGATAGATAGATATAGATAGATAGATATAGATAGACAGATGTAGATTGATATAGATAGATAGATAGATAGATTATAAAAATAGATCTATTTTCTAAAAAAATAGATATATAAAGGATGCACTGAAAAAAAATCTGCTCATTTTAATTGCCTAATAAATCCACAGAAATTTTCTAAAATATTGAAAACCTACCAACCTTTAGGGTGTAGTGTAAATGACAGTTTCATTCCTTTACTTCCCTTAATTACTCTTCGAAAAAAATTGGATCATTTCGATCATTTCGACTTAGCGAAGACTTTAAATTATCTTTCTAAATGAATTCAACGTGATACTAAACTGCATTCCCAGTATCGGGAAACTTTCGAGGACTGTGAAGATACACAAATTATTGAACGTGTACCAGATCATGCTTAGCCAAAGAACAAACCATTTTCTTACCAGTCTCATAGGGTACTTTACAATTCTGGAAAATTAAAAATTTTACTGATCCCGTCATATGACGGGCTATATGCTAGTTTTTTTTATAATATCACAGCACAATCAATATTTTAATACATATAATAAATAACAAGTGTGTAATTTCATACAGAAATTTCAAACTGGTTTGGCATAGTATTAATTTCATAAAACACTTGATAATATTTCGGAATTACGATATCAGAAAACTGAATTCATGGATTAAGGTAGTTATTTTTATATACTTCCTTTTGTTAAACATATAATAAAATATCAAATTTATAAATATATTTTTCAAATTCTTCTAAAAACACTTTCTATGTTATTGTTGCATATTGAATATTTTTGTTATTAAAAATATTGTCATTAATTGTTACACATTTTGTGACTTTTGGAATTGTTATATATCTTGTTATATATATTATATATATATATATATATATATATATATATATATATATATATATATATATATATATATTATATATATATATATATATATATATATATATATATATATATATATATATATATATATATATATATATATTATATATATATGTGATTGTTATATATTCTATTTCTTGTGAGAGGGGGTCTGGAAAAGAGAAATTTTCTAAAGCAAAGTGGTTTAGTTCTGCCTGGAGTCAAGTGCTTAAAGTGGAATGTTTATATTCCTCTCATTGGTCATCTTTTAAGGTATGCACATTCACAATAACGCTCATTGGCGTGTTTGGGTGTTGCACATTGTTCGCAAATGCGGTGTTTTGATTCGCTTAATCCTCGCATTTGTGTAGAAGGGCGTGCTTAAGCCATCTACTAACCAGGCAAGTTTAGTCCAGCATCAGTTGACGTTATCCAGGTACTGTGCATGTGATCGTTTCTTTCAGCAAATTATCTCCTGTATTGCAGAAGTTTACCATCGAGAATCTTCTACAAGTTTCTCCATTCTTCAAAGGTAAGATTTTTTAATTCTTTCATATTTTGTGTCTAAACCTGCATTATAAATTCGGTATACTGAAGAATAGTATGCCCTTTGGCAAATTATGTGAAATTATTGGCGATATTTTCTAAAACAAAGGTATTTTATCCTTTGTTATGCAAAGTTGGTAACCCAGTTTTCATGTCAAGCCCTGCATGTTTAAGGCCATTATCTTGACTTAAAAACTGGGTTCCCCCACCAACTTTGCAATAATTGTTAAAGTATAGTCACCTAACATTTTCTTCTGATCTCACTGTCCAAACAGTCTGTATCTATATGATAATTTATATGATATTTGCATAACTCTCCTCGTGTAACTCTTTTCTTATATATTAAAAGTGCGCAATGCTTAAAAAATTATATATAACAAACCAATAATGGATCACTATGGCTGATTTTAATAATTAGGAGCTGTTTTTGTAAACTGTTAAGGGATTAATTACCCATAAATATAAATGTAAATTTTCAAGACGTTTTCTTTAATTAAGTAAGAGTATATAATTCTATTAGGATGGACTGTGCATTATTAAAGTCGACAGAAAAAGAAGAAATAGAACATTTGGATGTTACCATTGTGTTATCAATATCGCCAATAATTTCGTTAAGGGGAAACCAATTATTAAGTAGACCAACAGCAGATTATTAATATAACTCAATAGTTAATATATCTATAATTTTTGATTTTTTCTAAATTATCTCACAGTAGATTGTTTTCCTTAGGAATTTTACATATTGCAATTGATGGTTACAAATTAAAGAATAATTTTTAATTTTATTTTATTTTTCTAAATAATTAAAATTCTTATTTACAATTTTTGAGGCTATTTGAGTTGTCGAAACAAATCTTTGTTACAAAAAAATAGTATTATTATATTTTGAACATATCAAAATCTGTTAATTTTTATATATTTTCATTTCCAAAGAATTTACTTAAAGTAATTAATTTATTTAACAATTTTAAAGAGAAAAAAAATATTTAGTCTATTATATAAAGTTTTTTTTTTTTCTATAATTTTTAATAGTTTAATATATTTTATATCTATACATAAAAAAAATAAAAAAAAAAATAAAAAAAAAAAATTAAAAAAAAAAAAAAAAATAAAAAAATAATAAAAAAAAATTAAAAAAAAAAAAAAAAAAAAAATAACTAAAAAAAAATTAAAAAAAAAAGAAAAAACCGGAGTTCGTGGGTTCGAATCCAACATTGACATGCATGTTCGTAGCCGTTCGGAATCGGCTTTCAGCAGTAGATCCCGGTCTCATTACCCCTCGTGTGAAAGTAGACCTTAGTACTCCAAACCAAACCAATCTTCTTCGAATAATAGCCGCGCTTTTAAATCCTTGTTGTAGCAACTTACGAATTGAGAGAAATTCCATGTTCAATGTTTCTCTATAGCTTTAATAAATTGGTATCTAACCATAACTAAATTTGTACATACATGTATTAATAAATGTTTAAATGGATGTACTTTCGCTAGTTTTTAATTGCCTATATAAGTACACATTTTTAAGTTTAGGAAATTAATTGTTAAATTAAATCATATATATTATTAATTTAACTAAATAAATGAGTTAAACTAATGTCTATATGTAATTTTCTGACATTTCTCCATTGGCCTCTTTAGTTTTGATATATATTTTGCTAAAATGCTGAGTTTTTATTAAGAGTCCAATATAAATATTTTTAAAATAATCTTTATTTCACCCTAAAAGAAGCTAAATTTACTATATCTATAATTTTTACTTTATAAATCTACTTTTAATTTCCTATATTTAACTAGCAAGGACTCTTTTAACAATATCAAGACAAGCAAGATGAATCTAGTTTTATTATTTATTTTTATTTCTTTATAATATCTCTCAACTTGGAATTTTAGCCTTTGTTCAGTCTTCAAATTTTTTTTGTTTTATTTTGGAAGTAATCGCTTATTTAAAAACTTTTTGGAGGAAAGTTTGGCCACTTATGTTTTATACTTTTTTAAAATATGTGTAATTTTGTCAGTTTTCTTTAGATAAGCTTAAAGAATTATACATATTGTTCATGTATTTATATTTGCTCTCACACACATACATTAAATACATACATAAATGTATATATGAGTGATATATGTGTATGTGTGTACAGACAGAGATAAATGGATGCATATATACATACATACATATGCATGGATAATGATTTAATATACATACATGAGACATGTATATATATATATATATATATATATATATATATATATATGTTGATACTTGTGTACAGACAGAGATAAATGGATGCATATATACATACATACACTATGCATGGATAATGATTTAATATAGAATACATTCATGAGACATATATATATATATATATATATATATATTATATTATATATATATATATATATATATATTTAAAAGTTGATAATTTTAAAAGTTAAATACAAAAACGTTATATATCATTGTAATAAGAAAAGTTAAATAATTTAATTTCCAACAATGAAATTTGCTTTGTTTCTCCAAATATTTATAATATTTTTCTTTTTTTTTGTTTACTTTTTACACATTTTTGCATTATAATTCCTGTTGTGTATTTTTATGCATTCTATTTACAATTTTAATGTAATTGATTTAGTGTACAAAGTAAAGAATGTTTATTGCATGTTTTAAACATTCAAGTCGATTAAAATTTTAGGTTTATAATGTTTTGCCCTCAGATGTTTAGTATAATTTTATCTAGCTATTTATAAAAAAGATTCAGAAAATTGTTTTGTAAATAGGTAATTTATTATTGTAATTTAGTATAAAGAAAGAAGTAATTTCATAACATTTTTGTTATTTGTTTGTTTACAAGAATATATTCAGTTGTCTTATAATACTGACAAGAAAAGTACAAAAATAACAATATTAGAAGTATTATCTAACTAATTTCTTTAAAAAATAAACAATAAATTTTTGCCAGTCTTTAACATACTAAAAATCTTTTGACAACTAGTTTTACTTAAATAATTTCTAATTATTGAACGGTTCAAGACAAATACCATAGCTCACAGAGATTACAAACGATGGCCGAATTATTTACAGTTCATATGTTCGATATATGGCATGGATTTTTTCGGAATCGGCTTTAAGCAGATATTAGCCCTCGTTGTTTAAAAAGTAACCGTATCGCTAAAAACCAAAAAAAACCAAAGCGGAAAAGATCATTGTTTTCTTAATTATTTTGGTATAATCGAATTTAAAAATTACCAAATTTCTTAAAAAGAAAATGGACCACCCTAAATATGGTCTTATGAGTTTTTTTTTCTCAAATTGCTGATTTAAAACTATCCCCACATACAACCCTATCTCATTGAAAAAAATTAAATTTTTATGGTTTAATTAGAAATCTGTTTACAAAACTACTAAACAACTATACTATGTACTAATTTCCGAAATGTTAATATATTAGATACTACCGTGTTCTGTTAAAATCACAAAATTGTTATTTTCGAATGATTAAGAATTTATTCGAAAATAACAATTTTGTGATATTTAAAGTGAAAACTTTAAACTGAATGTAACAACAGGTTGTAGCTAGTGAACCTTCGTCCACTTAGGTAACAACACCAGTACACGAAAGTAGAAGGGACCCTGTCTTTTTCAAAAAATTTAACAATTGTAATTTTAAAAAACTTACGGTTTATGCATAGTTTTCTGTTTAAGAAGTGGAACAAAAAGTATAATAAAAAAGTACAATAATATTTTAATTACTATGCAATACCTTAAACTTTGTGTTACCTGTTACCTATCTTTAGTCTACTTATTATCTATATATAATTACCTATTACCTATATAAACTTTTTTTTAAATTTGTTCTTCTAAATGATCTACACTAGCAACCCGATCTATCTAAAGGCTAACAGACTATAACCTATTTATTTAATTACGTATTACCTATTGTATACTTTGTTCTAAATTTATTCTTCTGAAGTATCTACACATGCAACTCTATTTATCCTAAAAGCTAACAGACTATTATCTATTTATATAATTACGTATTACCTATTGTATACTTTTTTCTAAATTTATTCTTCTGAAGTATCAACACATACAACCCTATCTATATGAAAGGCTGACAGGCTATTACCTATTACTTATAAATATTTTTTTCTAATTTATTCTTCTGAAGTATCTACACATTCAACCCTATCTATTAAAGCTAAAAGACTATTACCTATTTATATAATTTCCTAGTACTTATACACATTTTTTTTCTAAATTTATTCTTCTGAAGTATCAACACATACAACCCTATCTATATGAAAGGCTGACAGGCTATTACCTATTACTTATAAATATTTTTTTTTCTAATTTATTCTTCTGAAGTATCTACACATTCAACCCTATCTATCTGAAAGACTAAAAGACTATTACCTATTTATATAATTTCCTAGTACTTATACATATTTTTTTCTAAATTTATTCTTCTGAATGATCTACACATACAACTCTATCTGAAAGGATTACAGACTGTTACCTATTTATATAATTACCTAGTAAATATGCATATGTTTTTTTCTAAATTTATTCTTCCGAAGTATCTAAAGGTGCAACCCTATCCATCTGAAAAGCATATTATTGAACGTGTGCTAGATTATTCTCAGCCAAAAAAGAACCATTTTTTTACTTGCTTCATAAGGTTCTTAACAATTCTGGAAAATTAGAAAGTTTACTGATCTGGGATCTTTACTGGGATATATTGCAGTGGTTATTAAAAAATTTATTGAAAAAGAAATGGATCAACCTTAAATATGGTCATGTATTTCTAAAATTATTGTTCTATACTGTATGTAATTGCAAACCTATTTCTCTAATTGATTTATGTCTGGTGGTATAATTGGTAATCTCTTGTAAGATGTTTGACTGATAAGAGATGAAGCAAATTAAAATTGGACTAATATAATTTTTTTATCTTGTAGGATCAAATTATTTCTTGAGTGTGCTAAATTAATTCTTTTTCAATAAAAAGTATCATGGCACCATTAGAGGAAAGTGTGTTTAAACAACGTCAAGAAAGTGAGTTGTCGGACCGCACTGCTCTCTACGAGCGTAGACGTCTTTTTCTGACTGCGGATATGGACTACGACAACCCGAACTGCACGCTAGTCATCTTGAGTCGGGATGGACTCCTCAGACCGGACTTCATCCACACCGCCCTCAACCAGCTGGATCCCGGCGTGCTGGAAATAAAGCAACACTGGACACCAAGATCGACGGACAAAATTAACTTAAGTAGCTGCGCGACTGCCGTTTGCAGTGATTTGTAGCCCATCAAGTAACAAAGGAGTTGCAGCTGATGTCATAAGACAGAATGATCCTTCTTTCGTAACTAGTTCTAAAATTAAGCAGGAGCAAGTATACCCTCCTCACTCTAAGTTACCTTTTCTGAGACTCCTAGACTTGTGTATTTCTGTTTTATGTGAAAACATCCTGTTTGAAACGAATTATATGAGTTATATTTTTTGGGACAGATTCGATATATATATATATATATATATATATATATATATATATATATATATATTATAAATATATATATATTATATATACTATATATATATACTATATATATATATATATATATATATATATATTAATATACATATATATATATAAATATCATATATATATATATATAAACATATATATATATATACATATATATATATTTTACATATATTATATATATATATATATATATAAGAAAATTCTCAGGGGTTTTCAAAACTTAATTTACCCGTAACCTAAATTGACACTAGGGCTACAGTTTAGCTTCAGAGAAGGGTGACCAATTTTAATCCTAGTTGGCCCTAAAAGTTTCCAAATAAAAAGGAGATACACGCTGTCGGAGACAGATTTTTCTAGAGATATTTTCCCACAGATGTTGACCCAGTTTACGTGTCTTGTACGTAGAACTTCATGCTTGACCCTTCATTGTTCTGTCATGATGAAGTGGGATCCCGTCCTTCAACTTTATCTTAATAAAGGTCTTTAGCTGAAACGGCATCATTTTTATGGCCATGACTGAAACCACCCATCGAGAAGTCCTGTATCCCTACATGCACGCACACACACACACACACACACACACACACACACATATATATATATATATATATATATATATATATATATTTATATATTAAAATATTAATATAAGATTGAAAGCTCTTTCGGTGGCATGGTATGTTCCTCTTATACGAAATTTCAGTTTATTCTTTATATGATTTCTATATGGTAGTTTAGGTTCCCCATGGTCTATTTTGCAACACTTATGAGAGCTGGACCTTCTTAAATATGATCTAATATAATTTTAAGTTTTAGCTGAAACTATTTTTATGGCCATGGACTGCAACCATATCGAAATGACAGTTTAATTGAAACACATAAACTCCGGTACCGAAGATCAGATAATAAATTTGACATTTTAGAAAATTGTAAGGTATGTAAAAACCTATAAGATCTGTAATGGGAAAACACCATGTTTGAACGAGAATTATTATCGAGTTACATTTTTTATGAACAGATTCGATAGTAGGAAAAAAAATGATAATCACAGTATTACATAAGATTGTCACCTTGTCGGTAAGGTATGTTCCTCTTACATGAAATTGTGGTAGATTTTCACTGCTTTCTAATGATCTCTGTTAGTTATAAATACATACCGTGACGTAAAATCTCTAAGATCTGTTTATGACAAAACACCATGTTTGAAATTACAGTTATTATCGAGTTACATTTTTATGGAAAAATTCAATATAGTAGAAAAAATGATAGTTACGGAATATCATAAGATTGTTACCTTGTCGGTGGCAATATATGTTCCTTTTACACGAAATTGTGGTAATTTTATTGCTGTCTAATGATCTCTGCCAGTTTAGAAAAGTTCAAAGTCCAAATATTCTTCAGTAACTAATTTCAGATCGGACTAGTTCAAGCATTTTTCTCTGGAACTGATCCAAAAAGATGAATTTGAGCATTAATGAAACTAAAACCAAATATATGCCTTGTTTAAAATCAGAATATAATTACTCCTTAGAAATAGGCAGTTATAGATTTGAGACTGTAAAGCAGTTTATATACCTAGGTTCCGAAATTAATACACAAAATAATATATCTGTTGAAATTCATATTGGATTAAAGAAATATTTAAAGTCTAAGTACATTAAAAGATTGACTAAAATAATATTGTATAAATGCCTAATAAGACCTGTTTTGACTTACTCAGCTGAAACCTGGGCATTGACAGAAAGAGACAAGGAAACCCTAGCAGTTTTTGAGAGAAAAATATTGAGAAGTATTTTTGGGGGAATTAATGTAAATGGTATATGGAGAAGAAGAACAAATATTGAATTATACAGAACATATAAAACCCAGATATAATTGATTTTATTAGCTTACAAAGATTAAAATGGGCCGGACACCTAGTTCTACTTAATGACAATAGATCCACAAAAAATTTTTTACGGCCAAACCAATAGGAACCCAAATGAGAGGACGACCAAAATTTAGATGGTTAGACTGCATTGAGAAAGACATAAGATGCTTGAAAATTTCAAATTGGAAATCCAGAGCCAAAGATAGGACTGCCTGGTATGGAATTCTAGAGAAGGCTAACGCCCATCCTGGGCTGTCATGCCACTGAGGAGGAGGAGGAGTTTCAAGCTATCGTCTTATATGTTTAACGTATTTTTAGTACCCAACAACTGTATGATGTCTTAGATCGTTACATGAGTTGACAAAAGATCTAAAATAAAGTAACGTATTATGACAGATTCGACATGTCCATCGTACCATACAAAAAAGAGAGTATAAAGAAATACTCTTCAACTAAAGCTTGTAAAAAAAATTCTTAGTTGGTTTCGTACCCTTTATACAAATAAAATATGGAATATCTTGTAGTTCATCAAAATTACTGGTTTAACTGTAATATATCTGTAAGCATAATTTGAAATTTTTATCTTCAATAACTTCAAAATTCTTTACGATAGATTTTCATATTAATTCTCAGAAATAACACGACATATTTCGATCCTTTCTCTCATTTCCTTCACTCCTTTATAGTAATTTCTGTATAATGTACATGGCAGCTTAGAAAAATACTCAGTATGTGAAGACATCTAAAATCTAGTAAAGTTTAATGATCGATTCAATGTAATCCTAAAATTTAGTAATGAATGCAAAATACAGTGGACTCCGGTTAATGTGATCAGTTTGGGACACCGTGATTTTGACAAAGTATTTTGATAAAAATAACATATCAACCAGCCCATAAGCTTCACTGGACATGTATTCACCATTTTGGATGTTAGTCAGCATTATGGGCAGTCATAAAATATCTAATTCTGTAATGGTTGGCTTTTAAAATTTATTGGCTTTACTCCCTCCTACCATTTTTTAGCTGAGTATTAAATATAATTTTTGACAAATAACTGTAATAATTGCAATTTATATCTATTATAATTTTCGTTTCTTCTTTACAATCTCTCATAGCAGTCACCTTTCTGGAATTCTATCGGGCTTTGGTAGAAGCAGAGATTCGGCATCCCAATTTTGAAGGGGGCTTCACTCGCCTAGTAATCAAAGGGAGGAAAGCTATTCCTAGGGATCAGAAACTTCGATTCAAATACTCCCTAATGGACTTTGGACCATGCGAAAAAATAAAGTTTCAAACGCCCACTGGCAACTACGGGACCGTCTGTACGGTCATTTATCCGTTCGCAGCTCATGCCATAGGAGCAAAAACTGTTTTGGATGGAGAGGAGTTCGAGGTCATCGGGAAGATATCAATCCAGCTGCAGATGACGCAGAAAGTGAAGGACATCTTAGGATTCGTGAAGCAATATTTTGTGTAGACAATCTTCTTGATGCATCTTTGATACGTCACGCCGTTCCGATCATCGTAAATTACTGCGGATAATATTTTCATTTCTACTTTCCATCATAATGATTTCTGACCATCTGCTTATGACCGAAAGATTGAGGGATTTTCTGTGGTTCTTTTAGACATATTCCTTCGTGGATGATTAAGACACCATTCTTTGCCCTTCTTATCGGTTACGTCATCCATCATCTCCATCTCCATTTCCTTTCCATTTACAGTTTATCAGGGAGATTTATGGCTAGTTTTAAAACACCTAAACTACTGAGGGTAATATCTTCATTTCTATTTTCCATTAGAATGTTTCCTATCCATCTACATATCACCAAAATATTGATGGATTTTCTGAGGTTCTTTTAGACATATTCCATCATGGATGCTTCAGAAAGTTCTTCGTCCATCTTATCAATTACGACATCAATCATCTCCATCTTTATTGACTTTTCCATCTACAGTTCATCAGGAATATTTATGTTAAGCTTTAAAACACCTAAACTACTGAGGGTAATATCTTCATTTCTACTTTCCATCAGAATGATTCCTATCCATCTATATATCACCAAATTGTTGATGGATTTTCTGCTGTTCTTTTAGACATATTCCATCGTGGATGCTTCAGAAACCGTTCTTCGTCCATGTTATCAATTACGACATCAATCATCTCCATCTTTATTGACTTTTCCATCTACAGTTCATCAGGAATATTTATGTCCAGCTTTAAAACACCTAAACTACTGCGGGTAATATCTTCATTTTTACTGTCCATCAGAATGATTCCTATCCATCTATATATCACCAAATTATCGATGGATTTTCTGCTGTTCTTTTAGACATATTCCATCGTGAATGCTTCAGAAACCATTCTTCGTCCATCTTATCAATTACGACATCCATCGTCTTCATCTCTATTGATTTTTCCGTCTACAGTTCCGTCTACAGTGTGATTTCTGTCCCGCTTTAAAACACCCAATCTGAAGGATATTATATTTGGATAAACAGTAAAGCGTTGTGCAGAAATACTCATGCTCGATGTAACCTCATATCTGTTTCGATCATCATGTATTACCATCATCATTTAAACATCTATTGATTTTGCCATCTACATTTGACCAGGAAGATTTCTCTCCAGCTGCACGTGGTATAAAACTGTACATTTTAGAGACCAACTTAACTCCAGCTTACATCTGTAACCCATGACTATTCATTGAATATCATTCTTCATTTATAATGATCTTCCATGTAAATTTCATCAGAAACATTAATCATTCATCATGCAATGTATATTTTATACTTCAAACTAGTGTTAACTGTGAAAAAATGTGTAATATACAGTTTATTTTGTAAAAGTTCTATTTTATAAAAAAAAAAATTTAAAATATTTTTGCTTTTTAGTTGTTTTAGCTATATATCTGTTTCTAATTGGAATAATTTTGGATATCTAATACACCAGGCTCATTGCCTGGAATTTTTATGTGGGTAAATGTTTTAATAATGAAAAATATGTTTATTTTAATTTAAATTTCTTTTAAGATTATATTACGTGCTAAGAATATATAAATTATACGCAAATATTTAATTTCAGTAAAAAACAAAAAACTTTTGTTTTTTCAAAATTACTTTTTTATAAACATAAACACTGAAATGATGTAATATAAATAGATGAAAATACTTAAACATCTACAATTAAATCATTTAATGCTCATCCCGCGATTTCCGCGGGCATGTGTTTTTCTTCCTTTATCAATGAGCGCATCCTGTTTATTCCCCGTTTAAGCTCTTAAATAAATCATATACAGTATTAGACGTTTAATTTACATTTTGACCAAGAGATACCATTAGTTAGCAATTTAATTGTCGTATTTGAAGGCGCGTAGTATTACCGCTCACTTTTTGTGGCTGTTTTCTCATCAGAAATGGCTGCTAGAAAACGTTCAGCTATTGAGTGTATATTCCTGATTCAGATTCTGAAAGCGATTTTAGTTGAGATAGTGATATTGATATAGAAGTTTTGGACTGCTTCTCATATAGCGATGAATCTGATAATGATTCAATAAACGTGCAAAGCGTTAGGCAGTGGTGCAAAATTGATAGGAACCCTATGCTCCGAAAACAATAGGGGAAGTATTATATCAAAATTTTCAGGCGGTTCTTAGATCAATCGTTGTGGAATGCCTATGTACTTTACAAAAAGCAAAACCCCACACAAACTATAAAACTTTTGGAATTTCGTTTGAAATTTGTTGAAGAAAGTATCGAAAAATATTCGGACACAAATAAAAGCGGTTGTCCTGGAAGACAGATTTCTACTTGGAACCCTTTCATATAGATAGCTAGTTATTTTCCAAGTCACATACCACCTAGCCCCATAAAAAGAGAACCTCGAAGACAGTGTCGTGTATGCTGTTCAAGAAAAGATGCAAATGGCAAAAGGTTTTGCAAAAAAACACGAATCTGGTGCAAAGACTGGAAAGTTGGACTTTGCCTTGAACCCTGCTTCAAACTCTATCACACTAAACTGCATTTCTAAGATATTTTTAGTCAGTCCTTTATATATTCTTAAATTTTGTATATTTTATTTTTTTATATTATTCAATAAATAGAAACTAACTGTAATTCAATTGAAATTTATTTTAAAAAGAATTATTTTGGTGAAATCATCTGAAATTAGTTTCTAATGATACTTACAACTTAGTTTCTAAGGATAAAAATCTATATAAAAAAATATTTCCTGGAAAGAAAACATGCATTTTTCAATTCTCCAATATATATAGATTTCAAATAGGCAATAAAAAAAATATGTCATTTTTAAAGCGATTTCGGTCTAAAAATTGAGCAGTCAGAGGGTTAAAGGTCACTACTGAAATTTCTTTATTTAATGGAATTAGGCTATAAATGTTATCTATGAACATTACACATGTGCACGGTGTGCAAAATATTAAAATTTATTTGTAGTAAGGTTTTAACTGTGAAACTATCTACCCTTGTACAGCTCGAAAAATAATACACTCTTAAAATGTAAATAATATTTAAAGAACACTGCATAATTATCATTAAAGTTGTAACAGACAAATAGCTAAACTATTTATAAAAAAAAATGTTTTGCATTATATTTATTTCAGTCATGAAGGGAAATCAAATACCTAATTATTTTCCATCTTTTAATACGATAGACCTCCGCTCAATCATGTTGATGACCAAGTGGCATAAGACAACAGCAACAAAAAAATTAACCAAAAATCATTTAGTTTGTGTCGTTTAAATTATATTTGTAAATAGCTGTCTTAATGATATTTTTTGATTTATGATTTTTATTTTTTTATGTCCGACGATATTGATTATTTCTTCAACCACCAGCAAGCAACTCGCGTACTACTGGTTGGGTTTAGAAACTCTAGTTTAGAAATAAGTTCCAGTTTTCAAATAAGGTTTTTTGGTTTGGAGCACTACGGTCTACTTTTTGCAACACGAGGGCTAATGAGACCGGGACCTACTGCTTAAAGCCGATTCCGAACGGCTACGAACATCCATGCCATAGTGAGATTCGAACCCACGAACTCCGGTTCCGAAGGCCAGCACCCTAACCATTCGGCCATCGTTCGGCTCATTAACACTAGATTGCCCAAGGCAGTCATTTTGACTGTTTTTTAATTTCAATTAGAAAAACAATTATGAAATATAATGACACAATTTCTTAGAATTTGTGACTTTTTCTATAACATATAAATGCGTTTATGAATAATTGTAGTTACTTCCGCCCTCCTTTATTATATAATATT
Organism: Pardosa pseudoannulata; assembly: GCA_032207245.1. Taxonomy (NCBI): domain Eukaryota; kingdom Metazoa; phylum Arthropoda; class Arachnida; order Araneae; family Lycosidae; genus Pardosa; species Pardosa pseudoannulata. Next base: position 21,442,182 of record CM063497.1, read on the forward strand.
AAAAATTAATTTTAAACAAATTTCTTTACATATTTGTTATTTTTTCACAATGCAGTCATTTTGACTGTTTTTGGGCAATATAGGTATACAAGAAATCTCGGGCAATCTAGTGTTAAGTAAGGAGAATACACAAGGTCTAATACAACTGACATGCCAGAAACTACTACTAATTCTTTAAGTTTGAGATTCCGTTAATAAACGTCGAATCCAATACAACTTTGTGAACATAAGAAAAAAATTGTACACGCTATTGACTCTCAAACCTATCGACGCACACTCTAAGAAAGTTTGAGGTTTATTTTGAGATCCACACCCCATATCGTATTTTTTTCATTGTCATATAACACTTACGAAAAATAAATATATATTTCGAAATTCAAATAATTTTATAATTTGAATAATAAATAAAGATGCAAATGCTTGAAGTGTTTAAAAATTACACAAAACAGGCTTTAGTTATTATCTCGTAAATCATCAGCATTGGCACGACAGCCCTTTGTGCGCTTGGGCCTTCCTTAGAAGCTTTTCCCAATCTGCCCTTCTCCCAGCAATTGATCTCCAGTTCTTTACCTTTAAGATGGCAAAATCTTCATCCACACAGTCTTTCCACCTTTTTCTGAGGCCTTTTTTTTGGTCTTTTATTGGAAGGGAGTGCATTAAAATCCCTCGTTCCGGGCTCATTCTCATTACATGTCCTGCCCATTTCATTCTATTCAGCTTTATAGATTTGATAACATCATCACTGTTAAAGATCTTATACAATTCAAAATTATATCTTTTTCTCCAGTTGTTATCTTCAAAGACAGCAAAAGATGGTTGAGGATCTTCCTTTCGAAGGTTGCCAATATCATCTCTTCTTTTTTTGTTAGGGTCCAAGTCTCCAAGGCATAAGTCAAAACTGACTTGATCAATACCTTATACAGTAATATCTTTGTGTTTCTTTTTATCAAGTTGGATTTCAGTAGTAATCTTAAACCAAAAAAACAGCGATTGGCTGCAGTAGCTCTTTTTCTAATTTCAGAATTTATGTCATTTTGGCAGTTTATTCTTGATCTAGGTAGGTAAAATTTTTTACAGATTCAAATTTAAAAGAAACCATTTCAAAGAATTTATGGTTTCTATCTTACCACAATACATATATTTTGTTTTCTCCACATTCACTAAGATTCATTTTTCTAGCTGATCAATGCCAAGAAACTTTCACCAGTGCTGTCTTAGATCTGCCATAATGTCACGTCATCGGCATATGCCAAAATATGTACTGATTTACTAAATATAGTTCTGAAGTATCTAAGTTAGCATCTCAATTACTTTTTCCAGAGCTATGTTAAACACAAGACATGCCAAAGCATCCCTTGTCTAACTCATTAGAAATTTTATTATCTCGTAAATATACCAGCTTCGAACCGTAATTTTTTTTGTTCCGGTTTTCGTTCCGGTTCAACTAAATTAATATCGGTTCAGTTCCTTTTCGCTCAATATCGGTTTTCTTCAGTTCCTTTTCGCTCCGCCAAAAATAACTGTTTTCGTTTCAGTTCCAAATGAATAATTCATTTTATGTATATTCTTATTTGTACTAAAATATAATTCTATCATAACAAAAAATGTAATTCTATCAAAATTTAGAAGATTTTATTCTTTTTTTAATTGGTACACTATGTGAATTGATACAAACAGCAGGTACGATAAGAGCGGCGAGCATTGGCATTGTTATCCATTATCAAAATCGCATTTGACAACTAGGTTCATGATTACCCACATTCGTCGTTTGACTCTCACATCGTGCACTTGGCCTTGCAATAATTATGTAAAAAATATATTATTTATTTAACATATGAAAATTGCCTCTAATTATTAATATATCTTCTAACGTGGTTTCACTGAGATTACTTCTGTTGTCTCGGAGAATAAATTTCAACACTAACTTGTGTAGCTGGAGCTGCCAAAACCACCATTGCAATCTTATACAAGTGCGGATATGTAATTATAAAGTTGACGTTAAATTAGAAAATATTGATAAGTTGGTAACAGTAACAAAATGACTGAAAGATATATCGAACCGAAATAAACCGATATTTTTTCAGTTCAGTTCCGGTTTTCGTTCCGACCAAAATAACGGTTTTTTCCGGTTTTCGGTTCATTTCCGGTTCGAAGCCCTAAATATTTTTCGTATATTAATATATCTTCATAATTTTATAAATAATTGTTCGTACTTAAGTAACAAATATAAAACCATATACACTATACAAAGATAAAAACATTATAATTTTCACTGGATAATTGTACATTTTGAATTTAGTTTTATTAAAATTCATTATTGATTATAAATCAAAACTCATTTGAATAAGGAAAAAAACCATTCGTTTTCAGTAAATTTCCATTATGTTAACTTTTGATAATGGTTAATGAAATAACATGTAGTACATTTAAATATTAACAAAACAGAAATTGTATCTAAAATTAAATTTTTCTAGTTTAATATTATACTTAAAACTCTAGAGAATAAATTTCACAGAAATAAAAATTTTTAGCTGGAATTCTACAAAATCTTTATCTGTGATATCAAATGTTACGGAATTTAAATTGAATTAAAATTTAATTGCGTAAATTATAAAAAAATAAAAAAGTTTTATTTCATATATCACTTTGATTACTCGATACCGAAATAACGTCCTAACCATTCTGTCAGTCGTTATGTATTGTATCCATAAAAATTATGTAAGCTATTTTTATCGGTATAGTTCAAATCCGATACATCGATATTAAAGTACAAAAGTGTATTTAAATTGTGCTATATCACTTATATACAAATTTTATCTTTAGATTATACCCTACACCTTATTTTATTGTAAGATATTATAAAAAAATTTTCTAGTAATTTAATATGGCATTTTAATTTAGTTCATAAAAACCTTTGATTATTTACATATATTTGATAATCACATATTCGATATTGTTTCTATTATTTTATTGTTGCAACTATAGTGTTGATGTTACATGTGTAACGGGGTGAAAGAAAATCTATAATAAAAATTTGAATTTTTTTTTATTTAGATAATATTTTTTAAAATACAATGTGTTTTTAAAAATTAATGTTTTATGAATTTTATCTTAGAGACTAAAAATTGCTACATTGTTTTAAAATGTTCAAATTTATTTATTTTTATGAGTAAATTTAGTTCAAATTATAAAAAATTCTTTAAATCAAAATTTTTTCCCTTTCAAAACATCATTTTCGTAAATAGAAACTTACCGTACCATACTAGAGTTCATTTAAAATTGTCAATTTTAAGTTATTTTTTAAACCTTACAAAAAATATTAAATATATTTTTTTTTTATTTAATACGAGTCAGAATAATAGTTTTCAACATCGTGTCAAACTATTTATTTAAAGTACTAAAAGTGTATGGTAAAAGACAGTGCTATATCGGACTTTGCCTATACATGAATTTTTAACCCTTCTCCAGTTATATCCTCTAATCGGATCCTTTAGTTTTATTGAATAATGATATTATAAAAAATTTTCTCTTAATTTAACATGCATTTAAGTATAAGGTTTCATAAAATAATTTTTTATTCTGTTTACATATATTTTAGCATAGTTATCACATATTCTTGAATATTTTGTTTCTATTATTTTATTGTTGCTTTAGTTGACTATAGTGTTCAGTCATAGGGGGGGTCTCACCATGCGGGGAACGGGGTTCGAAAGAAGACGATTCGCCCCTAGTGGAAATAAGGAAAATTTGAATTTTTTTTTATTTTAGATCAGATTTTATTTTTAAAATACAATGTGTTTTAAAATTAATGTTTTATGAATTTTATGCTCCTAGAGACTAAACTTGTTACAGATTGTTTTAAAATGTTCAAGTGTCAGCTTTATTTTTATGAGTAAATTTAGTTCAAATTCCGATACATCGCAAAATTCTTTAAAAAACATACCATATAACGGGTCAAATGACCCATAAGGTTTATGTAAAAAATGCGATGGGAATGAATTTAAAAATTTTTATTTTTGTTTTGCAATACATAAAAATTGACAATATAATTTTGTTTTAAAATAAGTTTATTTTATTCCTCCAATTTTCATATTTATACATTTATAACAGAAAAAATAAAGTCCGGTCATTTGCCTATGGTAGAAATAGGTATGTATTAGTGTTGGTATGTTTAGTGTTAAGCACTAAAATAGTATGGTAAAAGACAGTGTCTCATTTTGCTAACAGGAATTTTTAACCAACCATCTCCAGTTATCATATCCTCCTAATCGGTTCCTTTAGTTTTATTGAATAGGGATATTATAAACAAGTATATTTGTACGTAATTTAATATGTTATTCATAGTATAAGGTTTCATAATATAATTTTTTTTGATTGTGTTTACATATATTTTAGCAGAGTTATCACACATTCTTGGATATTTTATTTCTATTATTTATTGTTGCTTTAGTTGACTATACAGTTTGCAAACATTGCGACCCTGTGGGTCGCCAAATAAGTTTTTTTAGGGTCGCCAATTTTTTATGAAATGTATTATCCCTGCATGCTGCATACCATACAGTGTACATATAAAGAATGAAGCGCCGTCACTCACTGTTTAATTGCAATTTCATGCTGCCCACTCTTTCTTTGACCGTAATACGTAATGTATGCAAAGTGTGAAGACGCAAGTTTTTTACTCCGGTAGATACCGCCCTCTTCGCGGTAATTCACAAGTTTTACTCTAAAGCGCCTATTTGACTAGACGTTAACCGCAGGGAAAGAGCAAAAATTCGCTTCCGTGATCAGCCAATCAGATGGCAAAGTATTTTCTTAAAATTATAAATAAAATTAATATGAGTCAAATATGATGATGTTTTTATTCGATGAAACGAAAGAAATGCGCGAAATATACATCGTATTTGTGAACATTTATCTCTAGGGGTCGCCAAAAATTTTCTCTCTACAAAAGGGGTCGCTGTCGAAAAAAGTTTGCGCACCACTGGACTATAGTGTTCGCATTTTCTAACTTTTTGTAGACGTCGACATATAAGAGTACCTGGCACCTAGGTGCAAGTCACTCTATATCCAGGGAATATAATTAATCCTCCGAGTGGAACACACCGAGGAAATAAGTCTCCAAAAATACGCTAGTTTTATTGTGTCAGTGACCAAAGCGTTCTATGATTTTTTACTTCACCCTTTGTCGACTAGATTGGAATTCGGGAAACCCACACTCGTTATTGCCCCTTTACTTCAGGTTATAAATAAATATATAAATAGATATTATAGATTGTTAATTTTTAATACCCATAAAGCTCGCCGAGTCTCGAGGATCATCCCATAAAAAATAATGGATTCTAAAACTACAAATAAAAATATTCTTTGAAAGACTTATTTATATTTTTACGAAAGTTCTCCAAGATTATTAAGTGGTGCAATTAGAGATACATCTGTTACCGCAAACGAAATACTTCGAAATAGATATTTACAAAGCCATGAAAAGCAATCAGTGTCTTTCTGCCTCAGGGAGTAAGGGTGCAGTTCCTAAACAATCGACCTGAACCTCCTACCTCAAATCTCCATGATGGAAAACACTGGCAGAAATGTACAATACATACATTTTCGAAACGTTTTTGGAGGTCGAAAATTGTACGTGAGAACTGCTTTGAAGGCATCATCGGTTTGGCGGAACTGTACGTGCGAACCGCTTAGAGGGTTAAATATGTGGTCACATCAACAACACTGATTCTGACTCAAGTTTTAACACTAATAAGAGAACGTACACCCAAGACAATTTTAAAATACATATACGTTAATACATATACAATAGGAGATAGATTATACAATCTTTAAAATTAAAAATTAACTGTCCCCATTAGAATTGTTTTAATGCATGATGGAAGCAGGGGTGATTCTGATCCGAAAATTTCAAAGTTTTCCGAAAATTTGTGCGAGTTTGTTCCGAAAATTTTTAAAAATAGAATTTTTCTTTATCGTTTCTATGCCCCACTTTTCAGTAACAAAAAGAGAGGACTTTTTGATATGATGAAATAGTAATCTCAAAATTTTCACATAAAATTTCATATGTATTAAAAACAAATACCATTACAAATTAAAACAGACATGTTTCTATTCAATAACTCCAAGATAGTACACCAGCACCTAAAAAGAAACCTTAATCGCGTGATAGCATTTATATTGAGGCTTTTATAACCTTTATGTTTTGTGTATCATTAGTCATTCACTAACCCTTTGTGGTATTTTACATCGTATTAAGGGAACCATTTGTATAGAACTGCCTAATAACAGAAAGTAGGAATTTACAAACGTATGAATGCAGAGAACAAAATTAATGATTGCTTGAAGGTATTGACAGCTTGACGCGTGTCAGCCTTACCAGTAGGGCACACAAAACATAATCTCTTCTTAGTGGTGGTACACAATCCACGCTGTTTAGAACAGCGTTTATCAACCTCTTTAGACGCACTTACCACTTGTCCGTACATCATGATAAATTGCACCTCCCTGTAAAATGATTGTATTGCATTTGTTATTGCTAATCTTAGTCTATTTGCTTTATGTATTTCATAAGGTGGCCACGTATTTCCCATCGCATAATGAGACAAATTATATTGAAACACGTTTAAGGTCATACCGGATTATAAACTCACTTAAGATCGTAATACTATTTTATTGCTAATCTTAGTCTATTTGCGTTATGTATTTCATACGGTGGCCATGTATATTTCTCATATTATAATGAGACAAATTATATTGAAACATGCCAAAATTCATACCGGCTTATAAACTCACTTAAATTCTTAATACTATTTTATTGCTAATCTTAGTCTATTTGCGTTATGTAATTTATAGGGTGGCCATGTATTCCCATCACATAATGAGATAAAGTATATTGATACTAGCTTAAATGCATACCGGATTATAAACTCAATTTAGTTCTTAATACTATATTATTGCTGGAGCTATTTTATTGCTATTTTAAGCGGAGTCCACAGTACTATATTTTGAATTTTAATTTTGTATTCAGGATGTAAATTAAATATTTTAAGCGGAGTCCACTGTACTATATTTGGAATTTTAATTTTGTATTCAGGATGTAGATTAAATATTTTAAGCGGAGTCCACTGTACTATATTTGGAATTTTAATTTTATTGAGGATGCAGATTAAAAAGTTTGTAAAATTATAAAATAATTATTTGTATACGAAAATTTTATTTGACGTGTAGGGTATAGCCGGTTTAAATTTTTTGAGGCAAACAAAATCATATACTTATCGCGGTAACACATTTTTAAAGTTCCATATTCCAAGGTTAACGCTAATTTTTTTCCGTTGCCTATTATGCTAAATGTCATAAAAACCTTTTTTAAGCTTTGGTTTGGTTTGGTTGGTTTTGGAACGTTACGGTCTACTTTTTGCAACACGAGGGCTAATGAGACCGCTTTGGTTTGGAGAGCTATAGTATACTGTTTTGCAACACAAGGGATAATGAATGGACTTACTGCTGAAATCAGATTCCAAACGGCTACGAACATCCCTGTCATAGGGGGATTCAAACCCACGAACTTTGGTACCGTAGGTCAGCACCTTAACCATTCGGTCATCGTTCACGCGTTATTGGTTTAGTTTCGGAGTGCTACGGTCTACTTTTTGCAACTCGAGAGCTAACAAGACCGGGACCTACTGCTTAAAGCCCATTCCGAACGGCTACGAACATCCATGCTATAGTGGTATTCGAACCCACGAACTCCGGTTCCGAAGGCTAGCACCCTAACCATTCGGCCATCGTTCGGCTCACGTGTTATTGTCTCCTATTTACAAGAACACTTTTATAATTAAGACTATGATTTATTTTTATTATTACGAATATTAGAATTAAAGTTATAGCTAACTACGTTAAGTAACAGTGAATTTGAAGAGTCCAAATTGATTTTTAAATTCTCAGAATATTGTTTTTCTCTTTAGTGTTTCAAAGTAAAAGAAATATTATTATTTATTCCTGATACTCGCTAATTATTGGTAAAAAATAGAGTATAATTTTAGTAATAATATATGTTATACTATATACCATATATTCAATCTTTTAGCTTATTTGTTGTTTAGTACTTTAAAATTATTTTGTGACATCTTTTTTGTGTCTGTTTGTGTACTAATTTTACACTATCGTTAATAAAATAGATTCTTTGAATTGTTGCTTTAAAAACGCGCTTAAATGCATGGCCAATCCGAATCAGTTAAAATATCAAATATATGCATCAAATTACGTATTCAAGATGACCTTAAAAATTCTCGTTTCCGAAATTAAATTAAATACAGTGGTCTCCGCTTAATGTGATCGCGGTTAATGTTATCAATCGCTTATTGTTATCAAAATCACATGGTCCCGATTTTATCTATTCATTTGTATGTTAAAATGATCGCTTTATGTGATCGTTACATCGGTTAATGTTATCCGTTTTCGAACCTCATTTTAACTGGCAAAGGAATATTCACAATGTAGTCGTATGAAATACATTCTTTTCTTTCGCTGTTGTTTAATTTTCCGAGAATACTCTCGCTTCCACCTAGGGAAATGGGGATGGAATAAAATAGTGGGAAATTACATGTTCCTGGAATTTTTCAGAAATATTCACACCCTGCTGGTGGTCAGTGGTTGTCAGCTAAGCAGAAGGCAACACATTATTATCGGAATTGAGAAGGAACGTATTCACATTATATACCTTGATCGCGTACATGCAGTTTGTCGATATGGGAGCCAGAAAGAGAAATAATTTAACATTAAAACAAAAGTTCGAAATTTTAAATCGCTATGTCAAGTTACCAAAAATGAGTCAGCGAAATGCTGCAACGCACAATTAATAATTTTTTTATTATATATACAATTCTTAGGTTTTAAAGGATAATATAAGTACATAAATATAAAGTGAGTATTTTCAATTTATTTTGAAATTTAGTACTTGTTCATTAAAGGGGAGGGGGTTAAATTTATCTTATTTTGCATATCGTTTATTATCAATCGGTTATTTGTAATAAAATCACGGTGTCCCAAACTGATCACATTAAGCCGAGTCCATGTATATGCATTTAAACAAACTTGTATGTATGGACCAAGCTATACATATAACACACTTATTAGTAAGTTTATAATTTGTATCTGAATGTTAACATAGAATAAAAAAAATGGAATGAATAAAAAAATATTGTAGTTATAAAATTATTTCCATATATTTAGTATAGTAATCCATTTCATGAAAGCAACAACACGTGGTCGTCTATGTGTGTCTAATCAAAAACCGTCTGGCCGATCCCCTATCGTACTTCTTGTCTATTCTTATTTCCTCATGGCCTATACCCTCGCCACAGGGGTGGTCTGTACGGAATTTATGAAACTAATCCCATGTTGTCACAATACAAGAGACTGCGTTAATTTTTAGTGCAGTACACATACGGGATTATTTAGTACCTGCTCTGTTCTATTCCTAAGAAGTTGCCACTGACACTCTTTCCCGAATGCTGGCATTAGTCGCAGAATGGAATAATACTTTTCTTATGAAATAAATACAGCTTTATTAATGACTTTGTAAACCCTTCGACAAATATTTCGATCAGGCAAAATGGGTGTTATTTGAAAAATAAAAGAAAACAAATGCATAGGATGAGAACTAAAAGATTTCGAAATCGCTTGAGAATTTATGATTTAATAAAAGTTCTATTATATTTGGTATAAATTTCAATTCCAGATCCTAGTTAAGTAGTTTTAAATTCATCCTTTGTAATCTACTAGATAGAACATTAACAAGACTTTTACTTGAATTCTAATGAACTAATGTTTTATGACCGGTAAGAACGATTACGTATTTACCATACCTGCTATCAAGGACAGTATGAAAGCAACGATGAATTCCTTACAATAACAAGTGGTAAAGAGGTAGAGTACTAATCCTCTATATCAGTGGTCGGCAAAGTGCGGCTCCCGGGCCGAATGTGGCTTTTGGCTCCTTAAGTGTGGCTCTGGCACAAATATCCACGGAAGGCGCAATAACATTTTCATTTAATAAAAACTCGGTAAGAAAAAATTTACATCTTATTATGTTAAATTAAAATTCTTCTATAAATCGAGAACATGTATAATTTTTTGTTTAAGTCAAAAAATCTTCTTAATCTTAAGATAACAGAGTTGAGATTTTCTCCTTTTGAAATTGACATTGGTAGCTTTGAAATATAATTGCTGGTTTTAAAAAACAAGGAGATATGGCACTCTAAATTCGAACGTCTTCGTGTTGAATTGGAAATATCGGAGAAGAAAAATGTGATCTTAGTTCACAACACAAGTGGTCTGCTTTGAATAACCTGGAGAAGGAAGACACGATCATTTTCAACGCTTGGAAGAGTATTCCTGACTCTTACGATCAGCTGAAACAGCTAGCGTTTGTTGTTCTTTCCATTTTCGGTTCTATATATATACATATATATATATATATATAATATAATATATATATATATATGTATGCCAACAATCTTTCTCAAGCATGAACATTATCAAGAGTAAACTGAGAAGTCGTCTTATTCACGAGAACTTGGAGACATGCCTAAAATTAAAAACGACAACACGACCTGATTTACTCAAACTTTCCAAGGAAATGCAAGCACAATGTTCACATTAATAAATGTTTATTAAGTAAGAAATTTAGTTTTATTTAGTGTATTAAAAGTTTACCAAACAAGCATATTTGGCTTCCAATTTTTTTCAAAAAATTGTTTAATGTTTATATTTGTTTCTTTGGCTAATAAGTTTGCCGAACACTGCCCTATATAATTTATCTGCCCTCGACTTTATGAAGTGGTTGGACCTATCTTATGACAGTTCTGGCTTTAGTTTCAAACGTAAAAGCAGTTTATTGTTTGTCTATTGGATATTGTAAACCTGAAAATGAATGGGAAGGGCATTATAGTAGCTCTTGACGTTGCGACAAATTGCTCTATTTGGCTTAAATAATACATTAGGTACATATGTGATCATTTTAAATTGAATCATCGATTATTTTGGTTGCAATGATAATTTTATCACAGGTATTAACAATAATTTCTGTCGATCTCCAAGGTGTAGTGGAAATGATAGTTTCATTCGTATAATTCCATTAATTACTGGGGAAAAAAATAGGAAGAACTTAACGATAATTTCGACTTAGCTGTAAAAACCTTTGAATTGTCTTTTTAAAGGAATTCAACGTAATTCTAAAGTACATTCACAGTATCCAGAGACTTTAGAGGATTAAAAAAATAAATTATTGAGCTTGTACCAGATAATTCTCAACCCAAAAACAAACCATTTTTTTATCTGCCTTATAGAATACTTTATAATTTAGGAAAATTAAAAATTTTACTGATCTCGTCATATGCCAGGCTATATGCTAGTAAAACATAAGAATCTTCGAAGTTATTGGGTTAAAAATGAAAATAATCAAACCTTGAAAAGAAACAGAGTTCATTTAAAACCACCCAAAAAACGAACTATTTTTTAAAAGATGTTGGAAGTGGTAGACATGATGATCTTTGTGGTTCTAATTCTAAGCTTTCTAATGTAAATAATCCAAAAAATGTAATACCATATGTCACACGATATAGTAGAGGAATTAAACGTCCAAAAATATTTGGTGTGCTACATAGTTGCAAGAACTTTTGTAAAAAGGGAAGCTGTTGTATATAACTGTGTACTTCTGTTTTTATTCTGTGTGTTAATATGTAATAAAGATACCAGATATTACAGGTGTGTACTTACTTGAAAAATAATGCAGTCCAGATGTTATATCTGTGATGGAAGCTCTAGGTTTTATTTCCTATTTTTTTATGTTTCTTAAATCATTCTATTTAACCAATTACATAGTAGTTTATTAAGAGATTGGCATTTTTCTAATGTCACTATTCCACTAAACGAAGAGAGGGATATATCACCGATTCAGTTTCTTGCTCATGCATGAAAATTAAATTTAGAACCTATATCTAATAATATTAAATTCAAACCTACAAGCTACCATTTAGTTTGGTTAGTTGGTTGAAGAAATAGGGTGAGCTTTTTTTTTTTTTGGGGGGGGGGTTAAAAGGACTTAATGATGATCGGACTATTTAAAACATATTTCGACAGTTTACGATCAACAAAATCCATGAACTATGGAATCGAAGTTACTGCCCTATTTACTTGCCCACCGTTGATTCAGGCTTTTGGGTAATACTTTAAATTTCAGTGCCATTTTCTTAAATTATATTTGTTACAATATCAATACCATTTACCACCAATGACCGGTAAATCTCATGGCAAGTGTAAAAATAGGTATAAAATTCTCAACCATGATAGACGTTTTTATAACTAAAGATTTTACAGGTGTTCGCTTTCTATTCTTCTAACATTCAAAAAGGATGTGCTAGTCATTCAAAAGGTATTAACGTTATTCATATAAATCATGAAGATTTCATATGAACTACCTACCTCTAATTTTAAAATTATCTATTTACACGGTATACGCTGACATAATGGAGACCATTAATGTTCTCCACTTAACAAATTACATTCAACGTCTTATACAATAGTCCACTATTACAATTATAGAGTAACACTAAATGGTAACAATTTAAAAGTTAGACAATGACTATATTATTTCAGCTCATTTGTCTGTAAAGGGACGATTATATTAAGGCCAAGTGAATTACTAACACCAATATATTGTTAAAAAAAACCTACTGAAGTTTGCTAACAGCTGATATGAATATGAGCTGATGGAAGGCTTATTCGCCACGTTTGGCATACCTAGTACTTACAGTTAAGTTAATACTATGGCAACAGCTAAAATAGAATCTCCCCCTTTAATGATCTTATATCCAGTCATAATGTTGTGTCTGAACTTGATAGTGAATGAATCTTTTATTTACTACACGCTAGTTAATAAAATGCTGGTTAGGGGATTATAGACTACTATGATCATTTACTACAGTAATGTAATTTGAACCTACGAACTCTTTGAACAGTAGTATAGTGTCCTAACCATTCAACATTATTAATGGGTGCATCAATTCGTTAAAACTAACATATTCATCACAATCTGTAACATACAAGGTTTAAAAATTTTACTAGTATATGTATCAAGTATAGTTGTTTACTTTAACTATAGATATGAACAAAAGAGAATTATTTTTCTGCCCACGAAGCAGCTTTACAGTGTGTTGAGCTTTAACAAAATTTAAAAGATATTATTAGAAATTAAGTTTTTTAAACGAAGTTGAAATTTTTTCGATAGTTACCTCTGAAGTATTTACCAATGTATAATATCCCCACAACATCCAGAACTTTAGATTTTACACAACATTGAGGTAATGCCCAATTATTAATTATTAGTTCAGTTATTTGTCCGAACATAATTTTATCACGGTATATTGTGAATTTGTTTTGTATATTCATACACCGAAACAATAAGTGCCTAGTCAAAAATTGCTCATTTTTTTTAAATTATGTATTTCAACCATTGTTCGTCTTGTTTGGTTTGTTATGGTGGCCGTGATAATAGTTAGACAGTATGTTATATTAAGACAGAAAGTTAAATTAGTCCTGTTGTTGCATATGATACAAATATTATTAGGATTTTCCTCTATCCAAAAACAATTTTTTGATATCCATACATTACTCAGACCTTGGCCATTTTACTAGTGACACCTCATCGAAATTTTAATTTAATTACTTAGGCGTTCTATCCTGATTCCAATATACACCTCTGTAAAATAGATTTGGGAGTTATGATACAATTGTTAATTAATTGTGAGAGTTTGAAAATAATTTACAAATTGTTGAGAGTAAATAAAGACAGACACAAAAGAATACATATTTTTGCTACAAAAAAACCAACGCAAATAAAATGCTATCAGGATGACTATACCAAAAATTTGATTCATGCCTAATTTTTTAAATATTTTAAAATTCTCGGGTTATATCAAAACTTTCTATACAATAGTCTATAATTACAATCATAGTTTAAAACTAAATGGGGTCGTTTTAAAAAAGGACAATGACTTTATTATTTGGGCTCATTTGTCTGTAAATGCATCAAGCGAGAAGGGGAAGTTACACTAAGTTCCAGCGAATTGCTAACGCCAATATATAGTTAAAAAATCTACTAACTTTTGCTAATAGTTAAACATCGAGAAATGATATTACATTGCTGCATGATGAAAGGTATATTCGTCAAGTTTGCCATACCTATTACTTCAAGTTAAGATAATACCATGGCAACAGCTTTACAAGAATTTCCCTCATACATGCATATAATTCTCTTATACCGTAAACATAATACATTTTATGTCTGTGCCCAATATCATTTACCACAGCTGTGTAATTTGAATCTACGAACTGTTTGAACAGTAGTAGAGTGTCCTAAACATTCGACAATATTATTAGTGGATGCATCAATTCGTTTAAATTAACATATTCGCCGGAATCTGTAACATACAAGGTTTTAAAGCTTTACTAGTATGTGTATCAAATACATTTGTTTACTTTATCTATAGATATGTACAAAAGAAACTCATTTTCTACCCATAAAATAGCTTTACAGTTGTGGTTTAACAAAATTTAAAGATAGTATTAGAAAAGTTTTTTAAACATCGTTAAGCTTGAAATTTTTCCTTAGTTATCTCCGAAATATTTACCAATGTATAATATCTCCACTCCAGCTAGAACTTTGACCCTTAGATTTTACACAAGGTTAAGATAACGTTCAGTTATTATTTGTCCTACATAATTTTATCACGGTCTATTGTAAATTTGTTTTGTATATTCATACGCTGAAGCAATAAGTAACTACCCAAAAATTACTCATTTTTTAAAGAATTATGTATTTTAACCAGTGTCAGTCTTGTTCGGTTTTTTATGTTGACCATGATCATGGTTGGACAATATATTATATTGAGAAAGTTAAATTAGACCTGTTGTAACATATGATAGACTAATATTAGGATTTTCCTCTATCCAAAATTAATTTTCTGCCTGCACTATATTAAATCATTTTATTTGTGGCGTGATAGAAATTTTAATATCTTCCCAATTACGTGGAATGGTCTATATGCTCAAAGCCTAAATCAAATATATATATCTATCTGTGAAAAATAGATTTGTGTGTTATAATGCGATTGTAAATTACGACAGTTGGCAATTAATTTACAAATTGTTGAGTGTAAATAAAGACAGACAACAAAAAATCATTTTATTTCTACAAAAAGAACCAAAGTAAATAAAAAGCAATCAGAACGTCTATACAGAAAATTGGATTCATGCCTAATTTCTTCAATATTTTAAAATTCCCAGCTTATATCAAATTTTTCTATACAATAGTCCATAATTACAATAAGTTTAGCACTAAATGGAGACTATTTAAAACCGAGACAATAAATTCATAATTTCAGCTCATTTGTCTGTTTATGCATCATTCAGAAAGGGGAGGTTTCTATAATATCCAGAGAATTACTAACACCAATATATAGTTAATCAAATCTACTGACCTTTGCTAATTGTTAAACATTGAGAGATGATATATCTTTGCTGCATGATGAAAGGTATATTCGTCAAGCTTACAATACCTAATACTTCAAGTTAAAGTACCATGGCAACAGCAAAACAAGAATTTCCCACATACATGCATATAATGCTATTATAGCTAAACATACGTTTTATATCTCAGCCCCCTATCATTTACTACAGCGGTGTAATTTGAATCTACAAACTCTTTGAACAGTAGTATAGCGTCCTAACCTTTTCACAATATGAGTACTAGTTGCATCAATCAGTTAAAACTAACACATTATTCACTATCTATAATCTACAAGGTTTAAAAGTTTTACTAGTATGTGTATCATGTATAGTTGTTTACCTTTAGAAATGTACAAAGCGTTAACAATTTTCTACTAATGGAGCAGTTTTACAGTTGTGGTTTAAACGAAATTTAAAGATAGCATTATGAATAATGTTTTTTTAAAGTTAAACTTAATATTTTCGATTGTTATCTCCAAAGTATTTACCAATGTATATCTCCCAACATCTAGAACTTTAGCCTCAGAATTTTCACAAAATTGAGGTAATGTTCAATTATGTATTATTAGTTCAATTATTTGTCCGAACATAATTTTATCATGATATGTTATGAATCTGTTTGGTAAATTCATTTACCGACGAAACAAGTGCCTGGTCAGAAATTACTCATTTTTTTAAAGTATTTCAACCAGTGTCCATCTTGTTTACTTTGTTATGTTGTCCATGATCATATATGTTATATTAAAAGGAAAAGTTAGATTAAACCTGTTGTATCATATGATACTACTATTAATAAAATTTTCCTCTATCCTAAAACCATTTTTTGACTTCAATATTTTACAACAATGTTGTCCATTTTACTTGTGGCCCGATATAAATATTAATTTAAAAGCTTCCCACTTACGTTGAATGGGCCAGACGTTCAAAGCCTAAATCAAATATCCACCTGTGAAAAATTGATTTGGGAATTATATGATTGTAAATTAATTGCTAGAGTTAGCAATTAATTTACAAGTTGTTGTATGTAAATAAAGACAGACACCAAAGCATACAGATTTTTGCTACAAAAAACAAAGGAAATAAAAAACAATCAGAATGACTATACATAAAACTGTATTCATGCCTAATTTCTCCAATAGTGTTTTTAAGTCCATGGCCTATATCAAAATTGAGAATCCTTCATACGCTTAAAATTTAAGAAGGTTTTCTGACGGCAATTTGTGAAAGGTCTATTAAACAGAATGATAGGAACAATATGAAAATATTATAGTTTTGAAGTTTGATCGAAGCAATCTGTTTCATCTCGTCAAGCACAGCTCTTACATTTCATATGTTAAAGTTGCAGTGACAATATTTTACGAATAACAAAATTATATTCCTTTCCATTTCGATTATTTTCAAGAAAGATGCGACACAGTTATATTCTGAGATTCTCAACGATCAGATAAGTAGCTTTCCATATGTTCTCAGCAAGTGTTTAAAGATTTTAAAAAGTGAGATTGGATTATTATTTTTTTTTATCACAGACTTGTTCCTTTCATGTAAGGCTAATTATATGATGATGGTTTGTCCAACATTATTATAACTTGAAGAATATATCTTCCACGGAACGGTCAGTTCCGTTACAGGCATATTTTGTCCTTAGTTAAAAATAGAAAAACAGACGCAGATAATTACTTTGCGGCTACGTTTGAGATGTATTACCAATGACAGATGATCGCTGACAAGTCGATGGCTGAAATATTACTAAGAGAACACACAATGTAAAAATCATTTTAGGGATTTCCTAAGGAAAGGGATAAACACCCGCTTTACCTCCGTACATAGTAAATATAACAAAACCAATAAAGTGTAGTACTAGGTAGTATTTAACTGTTGTGGGGAAAAACCAGTTACATTGGTACTATTATATTTAATAGTTCTTCAGCTGTTGAAGGAAAAAATCTACGCCCTTGATATGTAAAAAAAACTGTGTGGTCGACATTGGGAATGATAGAAAATAAAAAACGATTCAGAGCAGCACGCTTTAAGTCACCGGAGGTATCACAACTGTTACATAAAATTAAATAAATCTTAAAAATGTGCATAGCTGTGAAGCAAGTTTAAAGGCATACAATGAATGGAGTTCGAAGGAATCACAATAGACACAGGAGACAGAAAAAATATAAAGTAGAAATTAGAAAGAAACAACGAAAAGCACAAGGCTATCTGTCTGTTCTCTTTAACCCCTTAACGTGCATTCTCGAGTTAACTCGAGCGCGCTAAACTGGCCAAACTGTGCACACTCGAGATAATTCGAACGGAGTTGTAATTTATGTTGCTATAATTTTTCCTACTCGAATGCAATCGAGAATTGGAAATTACAATGTGAAAATAAAAAAAATCGTTTTATAAATATTTATCATTTACAATGGGATTGTAAATTAACACTTATGCAAGTTTAATATATATATTTTTTCTACTTATCACTTACGACATATCTCTTCCTTGTGCACGTTGTTTCGAAATATATCACCCAAAATAAAATTTTGATTAATTTTATAAATACTAGTATTGTTAAATAAGTATTTTTACTCATAATAATGTTTATTCTGAAATGGGAATTAGAAAAGATAAAAAAAAAAGTCGATGTGCGTGTAATATTACAGTCTTCGACTATTTTCTTCAATGTTATCAAAATCCAAAATTGCAATAAAAATTTTGATTATTTTTGTATTTTTCTTGGCAAGACAACGTTCTAAATTGTGTTTTTTATATTAAAAAAATTGATTTTTTTTGGTCGGCCTTTTTTTAAAAAAAAACTGTGCATTAAGGGATTAAGGGTGAAATAAAGACTATGTATTCTAAGGTACTTTAGGCCTGTTAGCAGAATAGAAGAATCCAGAATTATAAAGATAAATTGGAATGTTGTAAAGGATTATCAATTTTGTAAATATCTCTGGATAATCTGCAAAAGTTTAAAATTTCTATCAGGAATAACCTAATATTCTGATAAACTGCAGATTTTCCATTTTGAGTAAATGTCCCCGATCCCATAAATAGGAGCCGTATGTGATCACCGGTAAAATAAAAGCCTTACATAACAACATATTTTACTTTACACACGAGCAAATTGAAAGGTAAAGTAAATAAAGGAGCTGTTGGCAGCCTTTGATTTACGCATTAAAGCGAAGAGACAATCAACGTGTTCAATAGGTCACTCAAGGTAGTTTTAAGGATGAATAAGTGTTAGAAAACTGCCTGTCTCAAGCGGTGGAAAAATTCATAGCACAATGACCATAAATAGTAAAAAAAATACGAAAGCGGGTGAAAGTATTCAAAACTATTTCTAAATCTTAGCTAAACCGTATCTAATGCAGAATTACTAATAGCACAATGAATTAACGGAAAAATTCTTAAAGGAAAGATAGAAGAGAAAGAAAGTTTCAACATTTAAAAGCAGAGGAGAAATCAAACTAATGGTTTACATTACCATGATTCCTTAGGGAAGATGGTTTACCACCGAGGGTTTAAAAAAGAATCACTGTAACATATGTATTGGGTTGTTCGAGAAGTAATTTCGTTTTTTTCCCGACAGAGGATTTAATTGTATTTTTTTGCACCCAACTTCACATTTAAGCCGTATAATTTTTATATGCTTTGAGAGCTCATATAGCAAGGATTGTGTGTGAAAAATTCCAATTAATATTACGCAGTAGTTTTTGGTTGGTGCCCTTTTAAATATGGAGAGCGATAAGCAGCATTTTCGACATATCTTACTGTTTTACTACAGAAAGGGTAAAAATGCTGTTCAAGCCAGAAAGAAATTGACCGATGTGTATGGAGAAGGTGTGTTGACAGTACGCCAGTGCCAGAACTGGATCGCTAAATTTCGATCCGCAAATTTTGATGTCGAAGATGCACCACGTTCGGGAAGGCCGGTTGAAGCTGATAAAGACGCGATAAAGGCATTAGTTGCTGCGAACAGGTGAATTACAACACGTGACATCTGATTGAGATTAAATTTATTAAATTCAACAGTTTATGAACACTTGAAACGTCTGGGATTATCCTCAAAGTTCGATGTATGGGCTTCCCATGTTCTCACAGAGAGAAATCTGTGTCGCTGCATTCATGTCTGCGATTCATTTCTCAAACGTCACGAAAATGATCCGTTTTTGAAGCGCATCATCACTGGGGACGAAAAATGGGTTGTATACAACAACGTCAAATGAAAGAGGTCACACAGCAAAAAAGATGAACCGGCTCAAACCATTTCCAAAGCCGATATTCACCAAAAAAAATGTGATGCTGTCTGTTTGGTGGATTTTAAAGGAATCGTTTTTTTTTTTTTTTAGCTTTTACCTAATAACACAACGATTAATTCGGAAGTCTACTGTCATCAGCTGGACAAACTGTATGATGCACTTCAACAGAAAAAGTCGGAACTAATCAACAGAAAACATGTGTTTCAGCAAGTCAACGCGAGACCTCACACAAGTTTGGTCACCCGCCAAAAGATTTTACAGCTTGAATGGGATAGAATGTCTCACCCAACATATTCTCCAGTCCTGGCACCATCAGATTATTTGTTCCGCTCACTCCAAAATTTTTTAGACGGTAACACCTTCACCTCAAATGAGGAGGTCAAAAACCACCTCCATCAGTTTTTTGCCAGCAAAGATCGAAAATTTTATGAGCGTATAATTATGCTACTACCAGAAAGATTTGCAAAAGATGTTGGACCAGAACGGCTAATATACAATTTAATAAAGTATTTGTTTATTATACGATAACTGTCTTTCATACCCCCCCCCCAAAAAAAAAAATAAAATTACTTTCCGAGCAACCCAATATGTCTTTGTTCAAAGTTTAGGAAGAAAAAGACCTTTCTACTAATTCCGTACTAGTAGATTAAACACCTTCTCAGAAAGTTGTTCACATTCTTTATCAATGATTAACCAAACCCGAGCCGGGTAAGATCAGCCGTGTTCGTTAAACGTGTCTGCAGAATTACTAATAGCACAATCAACTGACGGAAAAATTCCTACAGCAAAGGTAAAAGAGAAAAACAGTTTCAAAATTTAAAAGCAGAGGAGAAATCAAACTATTGGTTACATTACCATGATTTCTTAGGGAAGGCGGTTTACTACCGAGGGTTTTAAAAAGAATCACTAACATATATGTATGTCTTTGTTCAAGGTTTAGGAAGATAAATATCTTTCTACTAATTCCGTACTAGTAGATTAAAAACCTTCTCAGAAAGTTGTTCATACTCTTTATCAATGATTAACCAAACCCGAGCCGGGTAAGATCAGCCGTGTTCGTTAAACGTGTCTGCAGAATTACTAATAGCACAATCAACTACGGAAAAAATTCCTACAGCAAAGATAGAAGAGAAAGTTTCAAAATATAAAAGCAGAGGAAATATCAAGCTAATGATTACATTTTACCAGTGATTAATAGCGTTTTAGCATGTATGAGACTCAATACAAATTATGCAAATAGGGACAAAATGAACCTGATTAAACATTTTGATAAAAATCAATCTGCTGACTTATTTTAGAAAAAAATTTGGTAAAACATCAAATTTTTACAAATTTTTTTTACGCTTGATAGACAGTTTTCCAAAAAATTGGATCACTTAATATTAAAAGTGAAACGATATTTCACAGCAACAGCTCTCAAATGATTGAATTCAGTGCTAAGTCAATCAAAAAAAGAAAAATTATTCAAATTTCAACGAACAAAGATTATTAAGATGAGCATATAACTCACCAGGATAAAGAGACTGGAGCTTATTTTTTCAAAATACCTCTTATCAGGATATTTTGTTTAAAAATTTCTGCCTTTGAACGGAGAACATTTATTTCTTTCACTCAGTTTCTAAGTTTAGAAAAGATTTTAGTTTCTTGCCCTTCAGGGTCCTTTCAAAGATAATTCAGCTACCATCAAGACAATATCTGGTTTTCTTTACCATTTGAATATACTTGGTACTAGTTCTTCGTATCTCATAAATAGAAAATATTGTTGGCATTTCTAACGTCTCGTTAAACAGCTCTGTGCTCTATCCTACTAAGAGCTACCGTAGTTAAAGTTCAGACTTAAAAGCTGATCTAACTAAAGCAAAGTTAGAACGCATTTGATATCTAGTGAAAATTCAAAAAACAGAAAATTCTTGATTAGAAGGAAAAGATGAAATCGTATGAGGAAGAGACAAAGATAGTAACAGTCTGGAAAATCTCAAAAATATTGGTAAGAACACTTAAAAGCAATACGATTGTAGTATTCAATTTCTAAAGAAAATTGATTAAAGAATCGATTTAATTCTTGATAGAAGAAATAATTGACTGAAGTCACTGGATCAACAAGGTCAAAACAGTCCTTTATATAACTACTATAGAAATGAAACTACTGTTGACTCTGCTTAATGTGATCGCGGTTAATGTTATCAATCCCTTATTGTTATCGAAATCATTAGATCCCGATTTTTTCTATTCTTTTGTATGTTAACAATATCGCTTTATGGGATCGTTACATTGATTAATGTTATCAGTGTTCAAACCTCATTTTAACTGTCAAAGGAATATTCACAATGTATTCAGAAGCAACCCGTTCTTTTCTTTCCTTTCGCTCTTGTGTGATTTTCCCTGAATTCCCTCTCTTCCTCCTATGGAAATGGGGAATGATAAAAGGAGTCTGGTATTACACGTTCCTGGAATTTTTCAGAAATACGCACACGCTGCTGGTGGTCAATGGTTGTCAGATAAGCAGAAGGCAACACATTCTTATCGGAAATGAGAAGGAGCATGTTGACATTTTATGCTTAGCTCGCTTACATGTGTCGTCATGCTCGCTTACATGTGTACTTGTCGATATGGGAGCCAAAAAGCGAGATGATTTAACGTTAAAACAAAAGATCGAAATGTTAAATCGTTATGACAAGTTGATTATGATTACGAACAATTTACCAATGAGATTCTTGGAAAAAATTATAAATCGATCAACAATTTACCAATTTTTTTAAAATTATGTATACAATTCTTATGTTTTACAGGATAATATATAGTACATAAATATAAGGTGAGTTTTTTCATTTTATTTTGAAATTTAGTAATTGGGACTTAAAAGGGGGGGGAGAAATTTATCAATTTTGCATATCGTTTATTGTTATCAATCGTTTATTGTTATCAAAATCGCGGTGTCTCAAACTGATCACATTAAGCGGAGTCTACTGTAGTTTTAAGCAATTTCAAAACAATTCATATAAATATCACTCAGAGAACTATTACCTACATCAATATATTTACTATTCGATGGAAACGACTGTTATAAGCACAAGCGATGTGGTTTAAACAAACTCTTTATTTCAAAATGCGAAATATTCCTGTAGGCTCTTGGCAAACCAATCTAATCCACTCTTAACGGGAACATTGCTAAATAAAGACTTTACGCCAGAACAAATTATCGTATATCTACCTGTGCAGCTAGAACTTATGAAATGTTTTAACGAAATCAAATAAACTAAAGTAGTAAAAGAATTGTTGCACAAAAGAGGGGGGAAAGCAGAAATTAGGTGCTTCGCGAGATTGTAAGAAGTAGTATTTCAATTTCAGACAATGGACAAGATAAATGTCTTAGGAAAAGCATAAAAGAGGATACAGTAAAAGACAAAAGTAATCAAATACCAATTGTTGTGAATGAAAGTTTGATGGCAGATTTAGCTAAACTTAAGCTCATTAAAGCTGAAGTCAGTACGAATTTTAACCTCAATAAGGCGTCTTATCCATTTATGTCGAAAAATCTCAAAATCGTATTGCTAAATCAATCTGAGCCTTAATGACTTTACTGGCAATGGTAATAGCTAAATTTGAGTCAGAATGTAAATTATTGACATGCATTCTAGAAGAACTATTCAAATTATGTTTCGAAATCATCAGTGTTAAAATGGGATTCTAATAGAATGTTTAACTAGCAAGTAAAATGCTCATATTTGAAAGACCGTTCAATCAAAACGATTAACTTAGAATAAAAATCCAAAAGCAAAATTATAAAGTTTCATATAAAACGTTTTTTTCATTTGCAGAAACACAAAAAAGGGAATAATAAGATTCCTATTGAAGACAGGTAAAGGACTATAGTCAGGAGTATCGAATGATTGCGAAGATTAAAAAAAAACTTGTTGAGAAAGGACTTTTTCTTCAAAGAAACAGCGAGGACACTTAACAGAAACCCTTTTCACTTAAATCAAAATTGTGTACGAATTAAGGAAACAATTCTCCCACGAATGTTTCAAAGAACTAGAAATAGTTAATCAATTTTTATTTGATGTTTCACTTCTTTTACTTTCGATATTAATTTTGCTTTGCACTTTTCCACCGTTGGAGGCAGTTACGTGTTCGACTTTAATACGTGTTTTTATTGGTATGCGAAATTACCTCAGTACATGGTATTATGAGACTGATTTTATGTTCCGTCGCTTAGTCTGAATTTTCAGCCATCGAGTTCTTCTCAATGATATTGCAACTCTCTAGTAGCTGCAAAACAGAGATCTGACTTTAGTCGTACTGTTTGGCCTTACTTATGTTGGCATTTATTGCATTATTCTGTAAAATGATTTACCTTCTTGAATAAACGTGTACAGACCTATGGAACAGTAACTGCCGTTGGAGGCATTTACTATTCGACCAGAATACGTGTGTTTAGTTGGATGGGAAATTGCTTCAGGGAATGATTTAAGACTGATTTTCTGTCTCGTCTCAGTCTGAAATTTAGCCATCGAGTTCTTTTCAATGATATCGCAATTCCCTCGTAGCTGCAAAACAGAGATCTGACTTTAGTCGTTTTGTTTGGGCCCTACTTATGTTGGCATTTATTGCCTTGTTCTGTAAAAGGATTTACCTTCTTCAATAAACGTGTATAAACTTATCTTAAAAGTATTTTGAGTGACAGTCTGTAGCTCATTGTTGGGCTATCTTCATCCACATAACTTGTCAAACGATGATATCTTGCTTGTTCCTTAGTTGTTTGAAGAATACTTATCGTCAAATGGTATCATCTTTGGGCTGCACAACTCTACCCATTGCATGGTGTTAGCCTTATAAATCAACCTCATTTCTATGTTTCTCTTCATCCGTCTTTTAATTCGACTATTCATGAAAATGTTTATATTATATACATATCCTAAATAGTACTGTTAGAAATTTCAATAGTATTAGCCGATGTTTGGAGTAAGGAAAAATATATTTAATTTGCTCTTCCAAGAAGTAACACCTGTAAAAGAGAAAAAAAAAATGTTACAAAAATTTCCTTAATTTAACATCACATAGGAATAAATAAAAGTTTAGTAGTTTTACACTGTGGAATAAATCACTGATTAATACATTGAGCTATGCCAAAAAGGCAAATTAAATATAGTAGACTCCGCTTAATATGGTAGCGGTTATCGTTATCAACCGCTTATTGTTATCGAAATCACTGGGTCCCGATTTTCTCTATTCATTTGTTTGTTAAAATTATCGATTTATGGGATCGTTACATCGATTAATGTTATCAGTTTTCGAACCTCATTTTAACTGGCAAAGGAATATTCCAAATGTATTCAGAAGGAACCCAATCTTTTCTTTCCCTTCGCTGTTGTGCTAATTAACGAGAATTCTCCCTCCACCTAGGGAAATGATAAAAAAAAGTGGGCATTACAAGTTCCTGGAATTTTTCAGAAATCCGCACACCCTGCTGGTGGCCAATGGTTCTCAGATAAGTAGAAAACAACACATTCTTATAGGTTAGGTTTGGAGTACAACGGTCTACTTACTGAAACACGAGGGCTAAGGACACCGGGACCTATAGCTTAAAACCGAATCCGAACGGCTACGAACATCCATGCTATAGTGGGATTCGAACCCACAAACTCCGGTACCGAAGGCCAGCACCCTAACCAATCGGCGATCGTTCGGCCACATTTTTATAGTAACTGAGAAAGAGCGTATTCACAATTTATGCCTTGCTCGCTTACGTGCAGCTAGTCGATATGGAAGCCAGAAAGCGAAATATTTAACATTAAAACAAAAGATGGAAATTTTAAATCGCTATGACATGTTACTAAAAATGAATCAGTGCAATGCTGCAGAGCAGTTAAACATTTCTCAGCTTCCGAATTGAATTGAAAGTGTTGAAACGTGGAGTACAGAACCGCTCCGATGACTTTAAAAAAACATTATGAATAAGAACGATTTATCAATGAGCTTCTTGGAAAGAATTGTAGACAGTCACCAACTGAACATTTTTTTAAGATTATGTATACAAATCTTATGTTTTAAAGGATAATATAGAGTACATAAATATAAGGTGAGTTTTTCGTTTTATTTTTAAAATTTAATACGTGGGAGTTAAAGGGGGGTAAATTTATCTAATTTTGCATATCGTTTATTGTTATCAAAATCAAGTTGTCCCAAACTGATAACATTAAGAGGAGTCCACTGTAATATGCAGTACGTCAAGTGTATTCACAGTTCCGTTTAGATCTTTATCAAATATTGCACATTTGACCTTAGTGACAACAGGAAGGTCAAAATTTATTTTTACATTCCTCTGGGGCTTAAGAGTATTACAACCTTGAGAGGTCCAATTTCTTCAACATTTAAAGTGAATTTTTTAGCAACGCTCGCCTAAATGGCCTGAGCAAATTAGTTTTCATAGTGTTTTGATAAAATTTCCAATTATTCGTCCGAGAAGTAATTAGAATATAATCATAAACTGTAAAGTATATACCGATAAATAACCCATCCTTTATTTTTTTACATACAAGAAAAATATATTTAACGCAAATCTTGAGTACACAATGTTCTACGTTTGTCTGTTCGTAGAGTAAACAAACAAAATATATGGATCGTGGAAAATAACGACTTTTATTATTTTTACAAAAGTATTTCGAAAGGTCAATTTTAAAACATTTTTACGTAGCAGATTTTTAAATTGCTCTGTACACTTTCGCAATTCTATTTAGTACAATCTTAAATCTTAAGTTAAGAATTTCTCAAATACATATCTTTAGGCTGATTAGACACACGGCGAATTTTTGTGAGCGGGAAACCGTCGCCGCCCTTTCAGAGGTAGTCCATTGAATTAAATTAGAGCTTTCATATTAGACGGAAAAAACGCGGTAAATCGGTTAATTTGCCGTCGTAGCTCTGCAGCCGTCTAGTACCACTGGAGCTCAGCGGAAATTTAACCGTAGTCTCGAATTAGAGGTCTATGCGACCCAGCGAACGTTTCCACACACAGCAGTTTCTTCTACCATTTGTATTGGACTTTCGTTGTGAATATGAATAGTAATCTGAACACGAGCGCTATTGATAATGAGATTTTGGTTTCATTAATACAAGAGAGACCTGTTTTATGGGATAAAACTGGAAATTTTAAGGACTAAAACGCTACTCGTAAAGCAAGGGTGAGCAAATACTTTTGAGCTGGGGCCAAAGTGAAATTTTCAAAGTGTCTCCCGGGCCGGAGGACTATAACCGCGTACGCTGTGCACACGCGAGTGTTTTGGGTGGAGTTTTTTCCCCGCCCAAGAAATTTTTTTACAATAATTTTTATGCAATAAAATAAAACCAATGTTTTAAAATTTTACCTACAAAAGTCCACTTATTCAATTTATTATTATATTTACAAAATAACAAACAGTCTCAAAAGAAATGACGAGTATGCGACTAGTGCTAAATCCAAATAAACAGTACGCGTGCTGCGGTTTGTCGTCCCTCGAAGAGTGCACGTTCAATTCTATGTAGTAAGCCGACCACACACTTTATGAGAGTACGTATGTTACATACATTAAAGTAGGGATATGGTTACAGCTGTTCAAATTTTAATACGCCCTATTATTTATAGATTTTCATTTTTAATTGTATACTACGCATATAAATACTCTTGATTTCAACAAAATCGCATATAAGATTAAAAAAATTGCATGCAGGATTTTTCAACGGGCCGGATAAAGTAAGCAAAAGGGGCGGATTTTGCCTACCTCTGTCGTAAAGCTTGGCATGAAGTTTGCCTTGGATTTCGAAGCGATTTCGATCAATTTGATAAAAAAAAAGATACAAATGAAGGTGGTAACCCTATTTTCTCACATACCTATACACCCAGTGGTAGAATACCTTTTAACAGTCTACAACGGAAGTTGAGTCTCAAAAATAGTCTGCAAAATAGGGCGCAACCGTAAAAATTTTCGTTTTTCTGCTAATTAATTAAACATACGACTTTTCATAACTCTTTCCTATAGATTTTTTTTTTTTGGTTTGGAGTGCTACGGTCTACTTTTTGCAACACGAGGGCTAATGAGACCGGGACCTACTGCTTAAAGCCGATTCCGAACGGCTATGAACATCCATGTGGGATTTCAAAACCCACGAACTCCGGTTCCGAAGGCCAGCACCCTAAACAATCGGCCATCGTTCGGCGTTTCCTATAGAATTAAGGATTGTAAATATATATTTAGAATTTAAACATAAACAGTATAAATACGAATTGTAAATTTTTAGCTAAAGAAAAGTAGATATGAATAAATTTCGATTAGATGACTCTTTGACATATCAATATTTTTCTCACACACGCAGTCAGAATACCGGAATTTTGACGCACCAGACAAATGTAGGGGTTGTCTGCCCCTATAGAGGGGGTCCTTCTCTGTAGCAGAGCAAGTTTTACACTGCGTCAGACTACGGCGACGGAAATTTTAA
>CM063497.1:21470570-21543070 GCA_032207245.1 Pardosa pseudoannulata
TTTAAAATTTCTTTAAGGAATAACCTAATATTCTGCCACCGATCCCACAAATAGGAGCCGTATGTGATCACCGTTAAAATAAAAGAATTATATAAGAACATATTTTACTTTACAGACGAGCATATTGAAAGGTAAAGTAAATAAGGGAGCTTTTGGCAGCCTTTGATTTTCGCATTAAAGCGAGGAGTGAGATAATGAACTGCTTCAATAGGTCACTCAAGGTAGTTTTAAGGATAAATAAGTGTTAGAAAACTGCTTGCCTCAAGTGGTGGAAAAATTCATAGCAAAATGACAATAAATAGTAATAAAAAAATACAAATACAGCAGAAAGCATTCAAAACAATTCCTAAATATTAGCTAAACCGTATCTAACCCAGAATTACTAATAACACAATGAATTAATGGAAAAATTCCTAAAGCAGAGATAGAAGAGAAAGACAATTTCAAAATTTAAAAGCAGAGGAGAAATGAAACTAATGGTTACATTGCCATGATTCCATAGGAAAGGCTGTTTACAACCGAGGGTTTTAAAACAGATCACTGTAACATATATGCAAGTCTTTGTTCAATCTTTAGGAAGAAAAAAACCTTTCTACCAATTCCGTACTAGTAGATTAACAACCTTCCCCGAAAGTTGTTCATACTGTTTATCAATGATTAACTAAACCCGAGCCGGCGTAAGATCCGTCGTGTTCGTTAAACGCGACTGCAGAATTACCGACAGCAGAATCAACTAACAGAAAAATTCCTAAAGCAAAAATGGAAGAGAAAGACAATTTCAAAATTTAAAAGCAGAGGAGAAATGAAACTAATGGTTACATTGCCATGATTCCATAGGAAAGGCTGTTTACCACCGAGGGTTTAAAAAAAACCACTGTAATATATATGTATGTCTTTGTTCAATCTTTAGGAAGAAAAAAACCTTTCTACCAATTCCGTACTAGTAGATTAACAACCTTCTCCGAAAGTTGTTCATACTGTTTATCAATGATTAACTAAACCCGAGCCGGCGTAAGATCCGTCGTGTTCGTTAAACGCGACTGCAGAATTACCGACAGCAGAATCAACTAACAGAAAAATTCCTAAAGCAAAAATGGAAGAGAAAGACAATTTCAAAATTTAAAAGCAGAGGAGAAATGAAACTAATGGTTACATGGCCATGATTCCAAAAGAAAGGCTGTTTACCACCGAGGGTTTAAAAAAAACCACTGTAATATATATGTATGTCTTTGTTCAAAGTTTAGGAAGAAAAAGACCTTTCTACCAATTCCGTACTAGTATATTAAAAACCTTCTCCGAAAGTTGTTCATACTGTTTATCAATGATTAACTAAACCCGAGCCGGCGTAAGATCCGTCGTGTTCGTTAAACGCGACTGCAGAATTACCGACAGCAGAATTACCGACAGCAGAATCAACTAACAGAAAAATTCCTAAAGCAAAAATGGAAGAGAAAGACAATTTCAAATTTTAAAAGCAGAGGAGAAATCAAACTAATGGTTACATTACCATGATTAATAGCGTTTTAGCAAATATGAGACTCAATACAAATTATGCAAATAGGGGACAAAATGAACCTGATATTAAACGTTTTGATAAAAATCCCTGATTTATTTCAGAAAAAAAGGTAAAACACCAAAGGTTTACAAATTGAATTTTACGTTTGATGGGCAGAGAGAATTGGATCACTTAATATTGAAACAAACTATAATCCACGGAATCAGTTGTTAAATGATTGAATTCAGAGCTAAGCCAATCAAAAGAAAAATTATTCAAAGTTCAACGAACAAAGAATGTTTAAATGAGCATATAACCGATCAGGATAAAGAGACAGGAGCTTGTTTCAATATACCTCTATCATGATATTCTGTTTAAAAATTTCTGCCTTTGAACGGAGATCATTTATTTCCTTCACTCAGTTTTTAATTTAAGAAAGATTTTAGTTTCTTGCCCTTTAGGGTCCTTTCAAAGATAATTCAGCTATCATCAAGAAAATATCTTATTTTCTTTACTATTTGAATATACTTGGTTCTAGTTCTTTTTTCGTAAATAGAAAATATTGTTGATTTCTAGCGTCTCGTTAAACAGATCTGAGATCAATCCTATTAAGAACTACCATAGTTAAAGTTAAGATTTTAAAGCTGATCTCACTAAAGCAAAGATAGAACATATTTGATATCAAGAATTTCAAAAAAAAAAAACAGAAAATCATTCATTAGGAGGATGAGATGAAATCGTATGAGGATTAGACACAGACAAAGATAGTAGCAGTTTGGAAAATCTATAAAATATTGGTAAGAACATTTAAAAGCAATACGATTATCGTATTCATTTTCTAAAGCAAATTGAAGAATCGATATAAATCTTTAATGAAGAAATAATTGACATAAGCCATTGTGACCAACAAGGTAGAAATAATCCTCCATATAACTATTTTAGAAATGAAAATAGTTTCAAGCAATTTTAAAATAATTCATATAAACATCACTCATTGGAGTACTATTAACTATAGCAATATACACTGTCTGCCAATAAGTATTTGGACACCTATGCAAATGACAATATCTGCGGTCTTGAGGAACATCATGGCCTCCGCCGGTATGATTCCTACACGATGTAGGAAACAGTATCGACATTAGTCGTATGCAAGATGCCGCTCAGTTCGGAGCTCTCCGATTTCGAAAAAGGTATAATTATCTGGTATCACAAATGTGGCCGATCCTTTAAGGACATATCTAGCAATCTGAAGTACCCAAATCGACACCTGCCTATGTGATTAAGAAGTGGAAGGTGAGCGGTGATTGTCGGAATGTGCCCCGAGTCGGCAGACCAACGAAACTGGGACAGAGACTGACGAGGGTGTGATCCAGAAAAATCAGGAAGAACCGCACCCAACCGACGGCCCTCATCCACGAGGAATTTCAACAGGCATCCGGGAGTATTGTTTCAATGAATACCATTCGTAAGGAAGCACATCTACTTGGTTTTCATGGTCGTGCTGCTACCCATAAGCCTTTGATCACAAAGTCCAACCACGCTGCTCGGTTAATGTGGTGCAAAGCACATCGGAATTGGATCGTAGACCAGTGGAAACGGGTTCTTTGGAGCGTTGAACCAAGATTCACCCTTTACCGTTCGGAAGGCAGGCTCTGCCTAGAGAACGTCTCCTGCCAGAATGCATTGTGCGAACAGTCAAGTTCGGCGGGGGTGGAATTATGGTCTGGGGTATTTTCTCCTGTTATGGACTGAGTCCCCATTCAGGGTAAGCTCAATGCCGATGCATACTGCCCTATTTTAGATGACAATGTGCTTCCCTCGTTGTGGCACTTTTACAGGTTGGATCCCTGTTACTTTCAGGACGATAATGCTAGTTGTCTCGAGGTTAGCCAAGGCTTGGTGTGGTGCCAATGGAGTTAATCGAATGGCCTGCCCAGAGCCCAAACCTGAACCCTATCTAGAACCTCTGGGACGAGTTTGATCGCCGGATTAAGGGGTGTACTACCCGTACAAAATCGGTGAATGAACTTGTATGTTACTCGAATCCGAGTGGAAGACAATACCACTAGCTGTAATACAAAGATTTGTGGAAAGTATGCCCCGGAGGGTTCACGCTGTAATTGCCTCTCGTGGTGGTTCTACCAACTATTGATTTTGAACAAAGTTAGTTTTTCTTTTCTATCACAGGTGTTCAAATACTTATTGGTAGACAGTGTATTTAGTATTCGATGGAAACGAACTATTATAAATATAAGCAATATGGTTTAGACAAACTCCGATTCAAAATGCGAAATATTCAAGTACGCTATTGGCAAACCAATCTAATCCACTCTTAAAGGGCACATTGATAAATAAAGACTTTACGTCAAAAGAGATTATCGTATACCCACCTGTGCGGCTAGAACTCTTGAAATGTTTAAACGAATCAAATAAACTAGAACATTAAATGAATTGTTACACAAAAGAGGAGAGAAAGCAGAAATTAAGTGCTTCACAAGATTGTAAGTAGTAGTATTGCAATTTCAAACAATGGATAAGATAAATGTCTTAAAAGCATAAAAGAGTACAGTAAGAGACAGAAGTATTCAAATACTAATTATTGTGAATGAAAGTTTGATGGCAGATTTAGTTAAACTTAAGTTTATTAAGCTGGAGTCAGCACGAATTTAACCTCAATAAAAGGAGTCTTATCAGTAAGTTTTTGGGATTTTTCGAGATAAATGGATATATCGAATTGAGCCATACTCTGCAGCAGCTAAATTTGAGTCATAATGAAATTATTAACGCACATTCTCGAAGACCTATTAGGATTAAGTTTTGAAACTAACATTAAGAGTTAAAATGAGATTCTAATAGAAAGTTTAATTAGCAAGTAAAAAGCTCATATTTGAAAGACCATTTAATCGGAACTTATGGAGAAAAAAAAGGCCAAAGACAAAATTATAGAATTTCATATCATAAAGGTGAACTTCATTTACAAGAACGCAAAAAAGTGAACAATAAGATTCCTTTTGAAGACAGGTAAAGGACTATAATTAGGAGTATCCGATGATTACGAAGATCAGAAAACTTGTTGAGAAAGGTTTGGTTTGGAGCGCTACGGTCTACTGTTTTGCACACGGGGGCTAATGAGACCGGGACCTACAGCTTAAAGCCGATTTCGAACGGCTACAAACATCCATGCCCACAGCGGGATTTGAACCCACGAACTCTGGTTCCGAAGAGCAGCGCTCTACCGTTCGGCTGTTGAGAAAGGACTTTTCCTTCAAAGAAAGAGAGAGGACACTTAACAAAAATCCTTTTCACTCAAATTAAAGTTATGTACGAATCCAGGAAATAATTTTCCCACGAATGTTCCAAAGAACTAGAAATAGTTAATTTTTGTTTGATGTTTCATTTCTTTTGATACTAATTTTGCTTTGCACTTTTCCACCGTTGGAGGCAGTTACCTGTTCGACTTTAATACGTGTTTTTATTGGTATGCGAAATTACCCCAGTGCATGATATTATGAGACTGATTTTATGTTCCGACGCTTATTCTAAATTTTCAGCCATCGAGTTCTTTTCAATGATATTGCAACACCTTTGTAGCTGCAAAACAGATCTGACTTTAGTCATACTGTTTGGCCTTATTGCATTTATTGCATTATTCTGTAAAAGGATTTACCTTCTTGAATAAAAGTGTACAGACCTATGGTACAGTAATTGCCGTTGGAGGCAATTACTGTTCGACCTGAATACGTGTGTTTAGTTGGATGGGAAATTGGCTCAGGGAATGATATAAGACTTATTTTCTGTCTCGTCTCAGTCTGAAGTTTAGCCATCGAGTTCTTTTCAATGATATTGCAATTCCCTCGTAGCTGCAAAACAGATCTGACTTTAGTCATTCTGTTTGGCCTTACTTATGTTGCCATTTATTGCCTTGTTCTGTAAAAGGATTTACCTTCTTCAATAAACCTGTATAAACTTATCTTAAAAGTATTTTGAGTGACAGTCTGTAACTCATTGTTGGGCTATTGTCATCCACAGAACTTGTAAAACGATGATATATTGCTTGTTCCCTAGTTGTTTGGAAGAATACTTATCGTCAAATGGTATCATCTTTGGGCTGCACAACTCTACCCATTGTATGGTGTTTGCCCTAAAAATCAACCTCATTTCCATATTTCTCTTCGTCTTTTAATTCGACTATTCATGAAAATGTTAATTTTATATACGTGTCCTAAATATTTCTGTTAGAATTTCCAAGAGTATTAGCCGATGTTTGGCGTAAAAGAAAATATATTCAATTTGCTCTTCCAAGAAGTAACACCTGTAAAAGAGAAAAAAAAAATTATGTTAGAAAAATTTCCTAGATTTTACAGGACATAAGAATAAATAAAAGTTTAGTTTCATACTGTGGAATAAATCACAGATTAATACATTGAGCAATGCCAAAAGAGGCAATTTATATACAGTGGACTCCGCTTAATGTGATCGCGGTTAATGTTATCAATCGCTTATTGTTATCAAAATCACTTGGTTCCGATTTTCTCTATTCATTTGTATGTTAAAATGATCGCTTTATGGGATCGTTATATCGGTTAATGTTATCAGTTTCAGAACTTCATTTTAACTGGGATATTCACAATGTATTAGAACACAAAGGAATAATCACAGTGTGTTTAGAAGGAACCCAATCTTTTCTTTCCCTTCGCTGTTGTGATAAATTTTCCGAGAATTCTCCCTCCACCTAGGGAAATGGGGAATGATCAAAGGAGTGGGGTATTTCTCAGAATGGAAGTTTTCAGAAATCCGCACACCCTGCTCGTGGTCAATGGTTGTCAGATAAGCAGAAGGCAACAGATTTTGATAGGAACTGAGAAAGAGCGTATTCATAATTTATGCCATGCTCGCTTACAAGCAACTGATCGAAATGGAAGCCAGAAAGCTAAATAATTTAACATTAGAACAAAAGATGGAAATTTTAAATCGCTATCACAGGCTACCAAAGATGAGTCAGTGAAATACTGCAGAACAGTTCAACATTTCTCATCCTCTGAATTGCATTGAAAGTGTTGAAGCGTGGAGTACAACACTGCTCCCATGACTTTAAAAGTCATTATGAATACGAAAAATTCATCAATGAGCTTAGAAAAAATTGTAGACAGTCATCAATGGATCAATTTTTTTTCAATTAGTATACAATTCTTATGTTTTAAAGGATAATATACAGTACATAAATAGAAGGTGAGTTTTTTCATTTTATTTTGAAATTCGGTACGTGTGAATTAAAAGGAGGGGGGGTAAATTTGTCTAATTTTAAATATCGTTTATTGTTACCAAAATCACGGTGTCCCAAAGTGATCGCATTAAGCGGATTCCACTGTAATATAGAGCACGTCCCTCAAGTGTATCCACAGTTCCGTTTAGATATCGATCAAATTTTGCACATTCAACCTTGATGACAACAGGAAGGTCAAAATTTTATTTATACATTCATCTGGGATTTAAGAGTATTACAAACTTGAGAGGTCAAATTTCTTCAACCTATAAAGAGAAATTTTTAGCAACGCGCGCCAAAATGTAATGCGCAAATTAGTTTGCATAGTGTTTTGTACCTTGATAAAAATTTCCAACTATTCGTTCGAGAAGTAATTAGAATAAAATCCGGAACTGTAAAATATATACCGTTAATTTACCAATCATACATTTTTTTTTTTTCTTTCTTACAAAAGAAATATATTTAACCCAAATCTTGAGAGTACACAACGTTCTACGTTTGTCTGTTCGGAGAGTAAAACAAAATATATGGCTTGCGGAAAGTAACGAATATTTTTACTATTTATACAAAATTATTTCGAAAGGTCGATTTTAAAACATTTTTACGTAACAGATTTTTAAATTGCCCTGTACACTTGCGCAATTCTTCTATTCAGTACAATCTTGAATCTTATAACAGTGCAGATTGATTGGTTTGTTTGTAGCGCTACGGTCTACTTTTTGCAACACGAGGGCTAATGATACCGGGACCTACTGCTTAAAGCCGTGTACTACCTGTAACCAGCCACCCACCCGAAGTCAGGTGTAGGGTGTTGAATTGCTGGTTTGGTCTGGCCGTCCGGCAACAATGCGTTACGCAGGGTCCATGTCAGCATTAAGTCAAGCAATCCCATATTTAAAATAAAAAAAAGTGTGCGTGCGTGCGTGTGTGCAAAATCTAGACTAATAGGTACAATTAATGCAGTTTACGAAAGTGCGGGGGATAGTCCGCAGGAGTCCTGCCCAGGTAAAAGTCCGGTGTACTACATGAAACTTTCTGACATTAGAGCAGGTGTTTGCGACGGAAGCAATATCTGCACAGGGCAGTTGTGATGGCCATTTGTGAAGGGGTACTTTGACCCTGGGGGTGTGGCATTAGGTTAAATTCATGGCATCCAAGGGCATTTACAGCCGCATTTCCGCTCAGTCTAGACAATTTCACATTTCTTAAGAAACCATAGAGAACCCTGCCAGTAGTGGCCGAATCCCCGTAATTTTGCCACTCGAGGAGCATCTCTTGCTTAAGTTTTTGTTTTATATATGATCTAGTTAATAAGAGTTTTATTTCTGGCTCGCGAATCCGAACGGCTACGAACATCCATGCCACAGTGGGAATCGAACCCACGAACTCCGGGTCCGAAGGCCGGAAGCACCATAAGACCAAGTAGTAATTGTTGAAAGAGGCTCCTTGACTTGTAGCCGTATCCCCATTTGATAACGATAGTTGCAAATCCTTTAGGTGTACTTATTAATTTTTAGAATAACAGCCTGATATGTACAAAAAAATTTCTATTTACAGTCTTTTCCTTGGTAATTATTAGAAAATAAGTAAAAAAAATAAATGAAAGTAAAAAAATAAAATAATCGGGATTAAATATTAAAAGGTTCTAGAGTTTATAAAAATATAATTACAATTAAAATTAATAAGTACAAAAATTAACACCGGATATTTATAAGTATTTACAACTACAAATACTTTCATAAAAAAACATGACACGGCAATAACTAAAAGAATAGAAAATAAAAAATAAAGTTAAACCGCTACTCCGATATATTAAAATACGTAGTAATTTAGAATAACATCCTAATCCGTACAAAAAAACTTCTATTTATAGTCCTTTACTTGGTAATTATTAGAAAAAAAGAAAAACATTAAAAGTACAAAATAATATAATCGTGATTAAATATTACAAGGTCCTACAGTTTATAAAAATATAATTACGATTAAAATTAATAAGTACAAAAATTATAACTGGATATTTACTATTACTGATACGTTTAAAAAAAAATGATACGGCAATATTAAAAAAATAGAAAAAGCTAAATCCATACATTACATGAACTGAGGAGTAGCAAGTGTCATTGTGGCGCCATCTATTGACGCGGAGAAGCTAATTTGAAGTTAGGTATTTGGGATAAAGATATACGAAAGGAATTACGGAATCGTACGGGAGTTAGCGATTTCTTGCATCCCTAAAATTAATTAGGAGTTAAAATCATAATATCCAGTTTGAAGCTTTTACTACCGAATTTGTGACACGAAACATTAATTTTTTTATTATATATATATATATATATATATATATACAAATATATACATATACATATACATATATACACACATATATATACATATATATATACATATATATATACATATACATATACACACATACACACACATATATATATACATATATATACATATATATATACATATATATATACACATATACACACACACACACACATACATTGTAAGGAAAATTTTCAGGGGTTTTAAAATCTAAAGTCAAGGGCTAAAAATTTCCGCTTACTTCTACATTCCCCTTTTTAACCCCTAACCTAAATTGACCACTAGGGCTACAGTTAACACTCTCAAAAAAGGGGTCTGTCCAATTATAACTCTACATTGCCCTAGTAAATTTCCAAACAAAAAGGATATGCCCGCTGTCGGAGGCAGATTTTTCTAGAGATTTTCTCACAGATTTTGACTGGGATGTTGACCCAGGTGTTACGGGTCTTGTACATGCAACTTCATGCTAGCTGACCCTTCAGTTTGTCCTTTCCCTATGAAGTAGGAACCCGTCCTCAAACGTTATCTTAATAAAGGTCTTTAGCTAAACGGTGTCACTTTATGGGCCATGACTGCAACCACCCATCGTGAAGTTCGTCTTATTACATATATGTATAAATAAAATTCGTCCGTCCGTGTGCTTGTAATAGAACTCCTCCTAAACGGCTGGACTGATTTCAATGAAATTTTGTGTATGTAATTAAGTTGATTCGAGAATGGTTTAAATTCATAATTCAATCAGATAGAAAATATTTATTAAAAATCCAAAATTGTATTCTTATTGAGATTATTAATATACCGTTTGAAATTCTTCAGTGCCAATGTATATATGGTGCAATGATCGGCGCAATGGGCTCCCGTAAGAAAAGTCCCAGGATCGAATCCCAGTATTTTAATTTAATTTAATTACGTTTATGATGCTTGTAAGCGTGATGGTTTCAAGTATTTTTATTTTATTCATTTAATTTTAAATCAAAACGGTCCAATTAATAATATATTTAAAAACTTTTTACCAATTTTGGATTTATAGCTGTTTGGTACATATTGACGTTCCCCCTACGCGCAATGGTTGAGTCCAGCGCGTCCCTTTCTCTTTTTTTTTTTTTGTATTGTAACCAGAGTGTGAGCGTTCGGACCCCGACTAGGAAGGTCGAACCCTTGTCCGCGTCTCCCATGAGAACGCTTTTTTAGAGACCATTGCTCCACTCACTCACTCACTCACTCACTCACTCACTCACTCACTCACTCACTCACTCACTCACTCACTCACTCACTCACTCACTCACTCACTCACTCACTCACTCACTCACTCACTCACTCACTCACTCACTCACTCACTACCTCACTCACTCACTCACTCACTCACTCACTCACTCACTCACTCACTCACTCACTCACTCACTCACTCACTCACTCACTCACTCACTCACTCACTCACTCACTCACTCACTCACTCACTCACTCACTCACTCACTCACTCACTCACTCACTCACTCAATCACTCACTCACTCACTCACTCACTCTCGCCCTCACTCACTCACTCACACACTCACTCACTCACTCACTCACTCACTCACTCACTCACTCACTGTGAGAGCCCATTGCTGTCATATTTTTATTAAAGTTTTTGTTAAGTTTTAAAATTACAGTTCACTTTATTATCGTCCTCAACAATAGCAATAAAACAGAACAGCGCTTGTTGGGTCGTCTACCATATATACACAAGAGCGAAAACATGACCACCCCAACATTTCGCAATGAACTCGCCCGGATGACGTGGACGGCACGTGATCAGGCTTAAGTGGTATTTAACTGTTGCTGGAGAGTCTGAAGAATCATTCTTTAACTTCTATGCGTGATGGGGTGAGAGCCCATTGCTGTCATATTTTTCTTAAAGTTTTTGTTAAGTTTTAAAATTACAGTTCACTTTATTATCGTCCGCAACAATAGCAATAAAACAGAACAGCGCTTGTGGGTCGTCTACCATATATACACAAGAGCGAAAACATGACCACCCCAACATTTCGCAATGAACTCGCCCGGATGACGTGGACGGCACGTGATCAGGCTTAAGTGGTATTTAACTGTTGCTGGAGAGTCTGAAGAATCATTCTTTAACTTCTATGCGTGATGGGAAAGGCTGTTGATCTAAGCGATTTTGATAGAGATTGTAATGGCTAGAAGGCTCAGAACAAGTATTTCAGAAACTGCACGAAATGGAATGTTCCAACAGGACAACGCCCCGTGTCACAAGACTAAAATTGTGCTGGAGTAGCTCCAGGAACATGATGCTGAATTCCAGTTAATGTCCTGGCCGCCTAACTCACCGACTTCAATCCGATAGAACACATTTGGGATTTCCTGGGACGGCAGCTCAGAGTCACCAGTCAAGACCACCAATTCGCAATATCTCGGACCGTTGCTTAAATATCTGGTATAATCTGTCTCCGAGCATCTACCAATGACTTGTGGCATCCATGCCAAGGCGGGTTGAAGCTGTGTTGTTCACCAAAGGTGGGCCAACTCGTTATTGACAATTGGTCATAATGTTTTAGGTTTTGAGCGTATATATATATATATATATATATATATATATATATATATATATATATATATATATTATGGAACACATAGAGGAAAAAGTCTCCAAAAATACCCTAAAGTTTTACTGTGTCAGTGGCCAAAGCGTTCTATGATTTTTTCCTTCACCCTTTGTCTACTAGAATGGAATACGGTAAACCCACCCTCGATATTGTCCCTTTACTTCCAGTTATAAATAGATAACTAAATAGATATTATAGATTTTTAATATTTAAGACACTTAAAGCAGGTCAAGTCTCGATCACCCCATAAGAAATAATGGATTCTAAAAGTACAGATAAAAATATTCTTTGAGAGACTTATTTATATTTTTTTACGAAAGACATCTAAGATATTTCAGTGGTGCAGTTAGATACATCTGTTACCGCAAATGAAATACTTCGAATTAGAGATTTACAAAGCCATGAAAAACTATCAGCGTCTTTGGGCCTCAAGGGGTAGGGGTGCATCCCTCAATAAATGTCGGTCAAAGAGGGGTGCAGTTCCTAAACAATCGACCTGACCCTCCTACCGTAAAAGCACTGGCAGAAATGTACATTACATCTATTTTCAGAGTGGTTTTGGAGGTCGAAAATTGTATGTGACAACCGCTTTGAAGACATCATCGGTTTGGCGGAATTGTACGTGCAAACCGCTTAGAGGATTAAACATTGAATACCACAAAATTTCTCATTTGATAACTTCCTGGGAAATAAAATAACTTAGTACCCTACCAAACGATCACAGCGCTTTTTTCTTTTCGCAAGCCAGATGTTTCGTTAGTTTTTCCGTACCGACAAACGTACAATATTGTTTATTCTGAAGCTTTTTGTTAAAATGTTTATGCATCTCAAAATAGTTTTATGAGACCTTCGTAAAACTTTGTACCATTTATTTACAATCACAAACTCAACTCTAATTAAAATATCTAACCAAATCTTAATCCGGGAGACACCAGGTACGGCCGGTCTCACCAAAGTCGTTTAACGGCTAACCGTGATTAATCTGTTTAAACGGAAAATTGCGTTCCACCATTGGTTGGCGCCATGGGTCAATCGCGGTTAGCCGTTAGACGATTTTGGTGAGGCCTCCCAACCGTAAATGTTTACTCCAGTTCAACTAAAAAAAAATAACAATACAGTGATCTCAGCTCAATGTGATCGCAGTTAATGTTAACAATCCCTTATTGTTATCGAAATCACTTGGTCCTGATTTTCAGTTTAATTGTATCTTAAAATTATCGCTTTATGGGATCGTTACATCGGTTAATGGTATCAGTTTTCGAACCGCCTATTAACTGGCTAAGGAATATTCACATTATATTCAGATTTGGTTTGGTTTTTGGAGCGCTACGATCTACTTTTTGCAACACAGGGGCTAACGAGACCAGGACCTACTGCTTAAAGCCGATTCCGAACGGCTACAAACATTCATGCCATAGTGTGATTCGAAACCACAAACTCTGGTTCCGAAGGCCAGCATGCTAACCAGTCGGCCATCGTTCGGCTTATATTCAGAAGAAACCCATTCTTTTCTTTCCCTTCGCTGTTGTTTGAATTTCCGAGAATTCTCCTGTTCAACCTAGGGAAATGGCGAATAGGGAATTACACGTTCCTGGAATATATTCAGAAATACGCACATCCTGCTGGTGGTCAATGGTTGTCAGATAAGCAGAAGGCAACACATTCTTGTTGGAACTGAGAAGAAGCGTATTCACATTTTATGCCTTGCTCGTTTACATGCAGCTTATCGATACGGAAGCCAGAAAGCGAAATGATTTAACATCAAAACTAAATAACGAAATTTTAAATAGTTATGACAGGTTACCAAATAGAAGTCAGCGCAATGCTGCAGCGCAGTTAAACACTTCCCAGCGTTTTAATTGCATTGAAAGTGCTGGAAAGTTTAGTACAACACATCTCCGATGCTGTAAAAACATTATGATTACGGACGATTTATCAATGAGCTTCTTAGAATTATAGACAGTCAACAATTTATCAATTATTTTATCATGCAAACAATTCTTGTGAATTATAGGATAATATACAGTACATAAATATAAGGAGAGTTTTTCTTTTTCTTTTGAAATGTAATACGTGTAAATTAAATGGGGAAGGGGTAAATATCTAATTTTGCATTCCGTTTATTGTTAATTAAATTACGGTGTTCCAAACTGATCACATTATGCGGAGTCCACTGTATATCGAACCGTAATAAACCTATGTATTTTTTCCATTCCGTTTCGGTTTTCATTCCAACTACAGTAGCAGGTTTTTCTGGTTTTCGGTTCAGAACCCTGATCGTAACAATCAAATTTAACACATTCATTAACAAAAAAAAAACATTAGCAACATCAAAATCTTACGGTTGTTGCATATCCTGAGTAACGATTGAGAAATCAAAGAGAATCTGAAAAATCAAGTCTTTAAAAACTTTTTCGATTCCTCTCATACCGCATTGTTTTCTCCAGGACAAAGTGTAGGAGGGTTATTTTTCTCTCATAAAATAACTCTTTAAGACACACAAATCCAAATAAAATGAGTGGTGTGAACTTTTAATAAGAAAATCAGAGAACCGTTTCTGATAATTTCGCATTATAAAAGGAAAAATAATTTAATGGACTAATTGAGAGTCTGAGCTGCTGTAACTGACGCCATTTTCAATTATCCAGATTATAACAGCGATGTCAACAAACTCAAACAAAATCCTTTCAGATCAACAAATTCTGGCGTGATTCAAAGAAAATATACTCAAACACCTTGCCTATTCTGCCAATTTGATTAAAAAAACTTGAAGCCAAATACCCTATAATATATTCTTATGATCTTTTTGTTGTTATAATATAGAATTCACGAGTGACAGGTTTGATTTTTGAGCGCTACTGTCTACTTTCTGCAACACGAGGGCTAATGAGACCGGGACCTAGTGCTTAAAGCCGATTCAGAACGGCTACGAACATCCATGCCATAGTGGGATTCGAACCCACAAACTGCGGTTCCGAAGGCCAGCACCCTAACCATTCGGCCGTGTGTCGGCGAGTGACAGGTTTGAAGCCTTAGGACCTACTGTGAGAGTAAAGATATCGGGTACTACTGCTTAATTATTAACACATTGTTTAAGGGACAATTTCTAGTACGTTTTCTGACGATTCATACTTAAGCACGGGTCACTTACTAGTACTGGTTAGTGTAACAACATGGTTGGTTTGTGGGTACAAAAATAACGGTATATACAGGAAAACGAAGCCGAATGGTCTTGTATACTACATAAAGTCTGGAAAAATTGAGATAAAGAAAAACCAATTTTTACATCAGTCGATGCAATACCACAGAACGGTAAAAAATTAA
Source organism: Pardosa pseudoannulata (assembly GCA_032207245.1). Classification (NCBI taxonomy): domain Eukaryota; kingdom Metazoa; phylum Arthropoda; class Arachnida; order Araneae; family Lycosidae; genus Pardosa; species Pardosa pseudoannulata. The sequence continues at coordinate 21,485,591 of CM063497.1, forward strand.
AACTATATACAGGGTATCTGCCAAAATAAAATTTTTCAAATCCATGACTTTCCCTGATTTAGCAGATCATTTTCCATGACTTTAAAAAGCTTTCGTTAAAGTATATATGAATAAAACTTCTGATGTACATACAAATAAAATATATGCTTTTAGAGAAATTACAGGAATTTTATCATAAAAAACTATAAACTTACTTTATAAGTGTTAATAAACTCACATACATAAAAATAAATTGTTGTATCTACATACCTAAGTTTAATCATATAGCATTTTTCAATCAAAATGTTTCCAATTTGAATTCAGGGTACTTTGGTATTATCCAGGTGACCATGAATAATAGCCAAATATAACCCTATAATGTTTATATACAATATCCCTAGAGATAAACTTATATTTTGTGCAAAAATCTTAACTAATTTTTATTAAAAAATAATAATAATAATTATTATATTAATAAAAATTTTAATCTACAATTTAAGAAAAAAAAAACAGAATAATATACATTTACCCACCCATTAAGCTTTTTTGCTTTGAGTTTCCTTGGTGAACAAATTTAACTTGGCAATAGGTTTAATAGGATAATACATAAATACCAAACTCAGCAACTTCAGTCAAATGACTAGTAAAAATAGAATTAAACAATTCAATGCATTTTTTAATCGGTAGTTTAACGGATCCATGACTTTCCATGACTTTTACTCATTTTACTTGAAAAATCAAGACTTTCCAGAACAAAATTAATCCTTTCTCTAAATCCATGATTTTCCATGACTTTCCCCGACTTTCCAGGTGCGCGGAAACCATGTATATACTACTATTTCTATTTGAATTTTCATATATACGATACTGTTATAATATTTATCCACTAAAAATATTTTTTTACGAAAATCTTAGTTATTTATATTTATATATTTGTTTATATATTTCAATATAAAATACAAAAAGTCCGCTAAAAAATTCAATAATTTTCGATTTGTTGAGATTTAACTGAATACCTAAATTGACGCGCAAAACGCCTGCTCCCGGTACAATTCCGCTGCGAAATGTACCCGCACACAATGTGTTAACAAAACTCAAACAAGATGTTTTCCACTCAGGCAACAAACTCTGGCGTGATCCAAAGAAAATATACACAAACACCATGCTTATTCTGTTAATTTGATTTTTAAAAATTTGAAACCAGATACCATTTAAAGCAGTAAACTGAAAATAACACGTTTTCAAGTTTCCTGGAATTTAAATTGCGTATTTTGAAAGTTTTCAGACAACTTGTTTTTTTTTTTTTGTCCATATACATCTCATAGAATGCTACATTTAAAAAAATACTATGCCAAATTTAAGTTTTATGAAAAATATGAAAATTATTATTTAAGCAAAATATGTGCCAGAATTTTCACTTTTAACACATTGTATGCGGGACACGTACTAGTACGTTTTCTGACGATTCATACTTAAGCACGGGTCACGTACTAGTACGGGTTAGTGTAACAACATGGGTTGTTTGTGGGTACAAAAATAAAGGTATATATAGGAAAACGAAGCCGAATGTTCTTGTCTACTATACAGATTCTGGAAAAATTGAGACAAATAAAAACTATTTTTTACATCATTCGATGCGGTATCACAGAACGGGAAAAATTAAAACTAAATACTACTATTTCTGTTTGATTTTTCATATTTACCATACTATTATAAATTTATCCACTGAAAATATTATTACAAAAAACTTATGGTTATTTATATATTTGTTTATATATTTCAATATAAAATACGAAAAGTTGGATAGAAAATTAAATAATTTTCGATCTATTGAGATTTAACTGAATAACTCAATTGAAGCTCAAAACACCTGCTCCCGGTACAATTCCGCTGCGAAATGTACCCGCACACAATGTGTTAGCAAAACTCAAAATACTTTCCACTCGGGCAACATATTCTGGCGTGATTTAAAGAAAATATACACGAACACCATGCCTATTCTGTCAATTTGATTTAAAAAAAAAACCTTGAAACCAGTTACTCTTTAAAGTAGTAAACTAAAAATATCACGTTTTTAAGTTTTCAGGAATTCAAATTTTGTATGTTGAGTTTTCAGAAAACCTGTTTCTTGTCCATATACATCTCACTGAATGCTACATTTAAATAAAAATACTATGCCAAATTTAAGTTGTGTAAAAACATGAAGAGTTTTAATTATTATTTAAGCAAAATATGTGCCACAATTATCACTTTTAACACATTGTATGTTGGACACGTACTAGTACGCTTTCTGACGATTCATACTTAAGCACGGGTCACGTACTAGTACGGGTTAGTGTAACAACATGGGTTGTTTGTGGGTACAAAAATAAAGGTATATACAGGAAAACGAAGCCGAATGTTCTTGTCTACTATATAGATTCTGGAAAAATTGAGACAAATAAAAACTAGTTTTTACATTAGTCGATGCGGAACTGCAGAACGGGAAAAAATTAAAACTATATTTTACTATTTCTATTTGATATTTCATATTTACCATACTATTATAAATTTATCCTCTAAAAAATATTTTTTGTTTACAAAATTTTTATGGTTGTTATTTATATATTTCTGTTTATGTATTTCAATATAAAATACGAAAAGTTGGTTAAAAAATGAAATAATTTTCGATCTCTTGCGATTTAAGTGAATAACTAAATTTGCTGCAAAACATTACAATACCGCTGCGAAATGTACCCGCACACAATGTCTTAACAAAACTAAACAAAATTTCCACTGAAGGCAACAGATTCTTGCGTGATTTAAAGAAAATATAACACGAACACCATGCTATTCTGTATTTATTTAAAAAAAATGAAAAGTTACTCTTTAAAGTAGTAAACTAAAATATCGTTTTCAATTTCTGGAATTAAATTTTTAAGTTATTTTCAGAAATTTTTTTTGTCCAATAATAAATAATGCAACATTTAAATATAAATACAATGCCATTAATTTGCTAAAAATATATATTTTTAATTATTATAGCAAAAATATTAAATTTTCACTTAAAATTATGCTGGACAATACTATAATTTTACAATATAAAAAAGGGTCACGTACATACTTAGCTTAATTTTATGGTACAAAAATAACGGTAAAGAGGAAAACGACCGAATATTCTTTTACTACATAGTTCTGGAGAATTTCAAAAACATTTTTACATCAGATGCGAAAATACGGGAAGTAAAAATATCTTAGATTTATAATAATTATTTTTTTATTTTGAAATCTATTGAGATTTAAATGAATAACTAAATTGACGCGCAAAACCCGCTCCCGTACAATTCCGCTGAAATGTAACACAATGTGTTAAACATGAAATTAATACAAACTTCTATGAGTTGATAATTAATGATTTAAAACAGTTCTTTCATTAATAAAATCTTACAATGAACAATTTATAAAATAGTAAATAACTGGATTCAAGGAGGTATCATTAAAGTGTTCAAAAATTGAAAGATACATTATAATTTATTTGAAACAAATTTTATTTGTTTTTTTAAATGTAAGAAGTTTTTTTTTTTGTCACGGTCACTTCTTAAAATGATTTGTTTTTGATGTACGGTGTAATTTAAGAACTACCTTAATATCTTGTCTGACAACGATTTAAAAAAAAGTTGAGAAAATTTCTTGAAATAATAATAAATTTTGTGTTGTTCTTATGAGTTGTGTTTTGAAAATAAAAATTGAGTTCACTACTGACATTTGAAGCCACGACATATGACGTCTAAAAACACAATCTTACTGCTTAAATTAATACAGACCTGCCAACTTTGAATATTTTAAAATATAGAATATATGAAATCAAATATAAACTAATTTAATTGTAACAGATACTGTAACAATGTATTTAGTCCTATATGTAATTTATATTAAGTTATTATAACTTACATTAAAAATATAAATTTAAATTATTAGCAAACGCATTTAAGTTACATAAAGTTATTCAAAATCAAAAACACCAAATTTTCCTTTTAATAATCTTATTTCTGTTTAATAAAATAAAATTGACCTAAATAGAAAAAAACTTCTTATTTGTTCATTATTTCTTAAAAATCCTAATGCAATTTTTTTTAATCTCTTATATGCGATTTTGTTGAAATAACATTATTTGTATGTTTAATATAAATAATGAAATTTGAATCGTTGATATAAATTAATATAAAAAAAATCTTTAACATTTATTAATAACATTAATTTTAATATAATATCATAAATTTCTTCAATAATTACGTTTTTAAATGTCCATATACATAAAGCAATTTATATTACTAATCTTTATTTGTCAAATTTTTGTCCAAATGCTTTAAAATGATACTTAAGAAATGTTTGTAAAAAAAAATATTTTCTTAAAAAAAATACCTAACATTTTCACGGGACGCGTGTATATCACTCTGGAGACTTTTTAAAATTTCAAATTTCCCACGCAAAAGTTTTGTATGTAGAGTGATTTTTTATTTTTTTGTAATTAAAGTTTACAAAAATAATAAATTAAAATTTAAATTAAGATATTTTTAATTTTTATATTACATTTAATAATCCATTTATTAATTGCAATAAATAAAAAAAAAGAACAATTTTTTTAAATTATCAGGTAAATAAATAAAATTAAAAAAAATAGGAAAAATAATTCATGAAAAATTATTACAATAATTTAAAAAATTGAATAATAATTTCTTACAATATATGATTAACACTGACTAAATTTTGTCAAAATTTTATGAGGGGTGATACTATGTGATAACACTTTTGAGAAATGGATATTTTACAATAAATTCTTTAAATTATATAAAAAATTCACATACAAAAAATTTTTATATTTTCATATAAACAAAACAATTTAATTCTACAAATATCTAAAATATAAAAAGTTTATATACACATATTTATTTCAAAACATTATATACATTTATATACATTTCTAACTAAAAATATAAAAATTAATATACACTCATGTCCATAAATTAAGGATAATTCAGAATCACACAGAAATTGAGCTCTAAAATAAAAATTTCACCTGTAGAATTATCACATACATCTTAAGAAGAATATGCAAATTGACCACCAGATGGCGCGGATAGTACGTCACAATGACGAGAGTGTATGAAAGGGGTATATAAGGAATGGTAGCAAAGAAGTAAAATTGTTCACAAGCGCTTTAAAAGCCTTTCAGTGCAATAACCGCACAGTTATGGCACAAAGGAAGCATTTGGATGATTTTTTACGTGGTAGAATTATCGGACGACTGGAATGTGGACGTACCCAGCTGGAAGTATCCGAGGAACTTGGAATCGCCCAGAGTGTCATCTCCAGGCTTTGGCAACGATTCAAACATGATGGTAATGTGAGTAGATGATACAGCACAGGTCGCCCAATGATGACCGGTATTTGGCAGTTACTGCCAAAAGAAACAGACGGAGCACAGCATCAGACCTGTCTCGTCAGCTCTCTTCAGCTACCGGTACGACAGTTTCAAGGCAGACCGTGTACAGACGCTTAGGGAACATTGGTCTATATGCTCGTAGGCCTGTCAGATGTGTTCCCCTTACCGCAACTCACTGTCGCCTGCGATTATGCTGGGCTAGAGAGCATGCATTGTGGACACCGCAACAGTGGTCTTGTGTGATGTTTTCCGACGAGTCCAGGTTCAGTTTACATTCTGATTCTCGCCGGACTTTCATATGGAGAGCGCCAGGTACCCGTTACCACCAAGAGAACACCATTGAACGACACCGTTACGGTGGTGCAGGATGGCTCGTTTGGGGAGGAATTATTCTTGGTTCCAGAACTGACCTGCATGTTCAGAGTGTAACGATGACAGGCCACATCTATCGGGATGTCATTCTGGAACAACATGTACGTTTGTTTCGGGGCGCCATGGGTCCTGAATTTCTGTATATGGATGACAACGCCCGACCTCACCGTGCAAACATTGTAGACGAATGCCTTCAATCGGAGGATATCACCCGTATGGATTGGCCAGCATACTCACCGGACTTGAATCCAATAGAGCATGTGTGGGACATGCTTGGCCGACGAATTGCAGCCCGTCAACCCCCTCCCAACTGTCTATCGGAACTTCGGAGGGCATTGCTTGATGAGTGGTGTAATTTTCCCCAAGATCAGATTGATAATCTGATACTCAGCATGCGTTGTAACGCTTGTATTGCATCGTCCGGGAGACATACTCCGTATTAACCATCATACTAACCATGTTATACTGTTTTCTGTAAATAGGTTCTTTTTTGAAATTTGCTCCAGGGAGTAAAAATCGCAATTTTTATTAATTATGTCAAACATATAGCATCTTTTTGCTCTTTACCTTTTGTTTAATAAATAGACTTTACAAATAAGTCAAATTTGTTTTGCTTTTGTCTGTTTCATTGCCTGAACTTCATTATCCTTAATTTATGGACATGAGTATTTTATTTTAATTTATTTCAGTTGTATTTAAATGTGATTTCCCATCTTAATATTTTTATAGAAAGAAATAATTTTTAAAAATTCTCATAATGTGGTAAGTACAGAGAAATATACTATTACATTATAACCAATATTATCAGACAAAAAATCTAATTTCAATTCAAAATTTTCTACTTTTGAGAGAGTATGGTATCGCGCCATAATTACACAAAAATGGATCGGGTAAGTTTTTTAAGGATTTCGTTATATTGCTTGCGAAAATTCATTTATTCATTTTGATTTTCCAAATGCGATGTAATTTTTTTTATTTCTGAATAAATGTTTTGACGAACAATATTATTTTTGACAGATTTTTGTACCATCGTAATTATTTGCTACATTCATAGAAACTACGATTTTTTTCGTAGCATTTGGGAAATCTGTTAATACCCTGACACTGAAGTTCCCCATGATTATTGAAAATGATCAATGAAAATCAATGATGCTGCTTGTTGAAATTTTGCGTGTTTCACACTCAAATTTTGTTCACCCTTCAATCTAGAAAACAAGTTGCACCCAGTTTCTTGATAGGGAACTACCCACTGATATATTCTTCACACTCTTTCTTGATTGGTTGGTCACATCCCCTTGCCCATCAGTGCTCTGAGGCATTAAAATTAGAAATTAAAAAAACATACGCTTATCTCGAATACAGATAATGCAGTGGACTTCGCTTAATGTGATCAGTTTGGGACACCATGATTTTTGAAAAAAAAAAAAAAACCCAATTGATAACAATAAACGATATGAAAGATAGATAAATTTACCTCTTTTTTTTACACTACTACATTTCAAAACAAAATAAAAAACACAGTTAATTTAAGTACTGTATATTATCCTTTAAAACATAATTAATAATAATTAAAAAGATCATTTTGCCTGTTACAATAGAACATTTTTTATGAGATATAAATTATTCTAAATCTAATCATTGTCTGCATAAATTTATAAATTTTATAATCTACATAAAAATATATATTTCTCAAAAACTTTCATTACAAACTATAAGCACAAAAAATGGAAAGCTTTTAGTTTGATAAAATGTGTTACCTCTGCTTATCTGACAACCATTGAACAGATTGCGTACTTATGAGTACATTTTATAAAATAAATAAATACTAACATCTATTTATGTACTATATTACTTTAAAACATAATTTTATAATAATTAAAAAAAAATGATCAATTTTTGACTGTCTACAATATTTTCTAAGATATTTCTGAAAATTAGGAACGTGCAATTTACTCCTTATTCATTAAAGTTTGAAGATGAGAATTTCTCAAAATTAAACAATGAAAAAGAAAAGAATGGGTTTTTTCTGAATACAATTGAATATTCCTTTGCCAGTTAAATGAGGTCGAAAACTGATCCATTAACCGATGTAAGTACATAAAGCGATAATTTTAACATACAAATGTATAGAGAAAATCGGGACCAAGAGATTTCGATAACAATAAGCGATTGATAACACTAACAGCGATCACATTCAGCGGAGTCCACAGTATATCACCATTCATAGGAAGGACTAAAAACATGCGTTTTACTAATATCACGTTAGACAGCAAAAAACTTTTTCCACCGTGTTATAAGCAGAAAAACAATGGGGAGGTTAGAAAAAAGTATTCAATAAGGTTGGAAAAATAACTTCCTATTCGTTTACAAATTAAAATGTTATAATTTCGAGAGTATCAAAAAAACATTTATATATATGATTTCTATGATTTTAATGATTCTATTTAAATGAACTGTGTTACTGAAATCTGTAACGTAGATTGACTACAATACTTGATTAAAAATAATCCAATCAAAAGTATCTTAGCCGTTTCCATTTTGTTAAACCTTGACATGCAATACACCGCAATTTGATATCTCCAAAAAATAAAATTAGTTTTCTAAACATTTGTTAAGAACATTAAATAAAGTAACAATGTAAGTTTAAATAAACTTTCATATTATGTAACATTAAGAGCTGGTCAAAAGTCGTTTACTAACCGCTATTAATCTCTGTTTAAATGGAGAATTGTGTCCCACCAGGTTGCACATTAGTTAATGTAGCCTAAACGGCTATGGTTAGACCAGCCCTTAACGAGGTATATGTTATTACTGGACATTACAAATAGTATTAAAATTTATTTCTGAAGTATGAAAATTACATAAATGTCGATTAGGTAGAGGAACTGACATTATTACACTTCTATGTAGTTTTGCAACTTATATTATTAGTGAAGGATAATATGAGCATTCTAATTGAAGAAACAAATTACGACTTAAATATACGATTGAGGATTGGTTTTACCGAAGTCGTTTAACGGCTAACTGCGATTGATCGCTGTTTAAACGCAGAATTGTGTCCCACTATTGGTCTACGCCATGAGTTAATCGCGGTTAGCTGTAAAACGCATTTGGTGAGAGTGGTCCTTAATATTTTGCTACACATATGCGGTGACAGTTCTTGAAGTCACGGAAACGTCAAAGTCTGCATTGGCACATGAAATGACTGACGTCTACCAGACGGCAATTTATACCAAAAGATGAATATTGATTTCGAACGCACGGGTGATTCTAAGTTATTTTAAAAAAAAAAAAAAAACACATAATTGACAAAATTTTCTGAAAATAAAAACTAATTTAAAAATAAAAGTTTTATTAAAAAATTTTATTGAATAGACTGGATTACATCTGAATTTTAATATTGTGATATATCTGTGAAGATCGCCGAGCCGTTGTATAAACTCACATCCAAACAGTAGATTTATTTTTTCAACATTAAGGTTTATTTTAAGACAGCACAAACTACTACCGGACAATTATATATACAAATATTACAATATTTACAGTAACCAATTATATCAACTCAAGTATATCCTAAGAGCCTCGCTTACACGTCCGGAGTCTACAATCACCTCCGACGTTCTCCTCCAATCTACTTACTTTCTTCCTAGGTGGCGCTCTCTGGCCGTTCACTATTACTCGCCTGTCCCTACAATATCGTTTACCGATATATTATTTATTGTTACCAATATTTCTACAATTACGAGACTCAGACCCAAATTGTCATAATAACCTACATTGATATAAAAGTTAACTTTAATATTTATGTAAGGAAAATAAAATATTCTGAAGCAAAATCAAATTAACTCCTTTAAATTTTAAAAAATTAGTTGTACTACAGTGAAGGTATGTGTAACTCATATCATGTTCGCTTATACGACTTAATCCCGTTACTTAAAAACTACAATTTTCGAAGCTGATTAATTATTTAATTATAGTTTTTATTTTTGATCTGGTTGAAACCATGATAAAAAAAGGACTTGTCAACTAAATTTGTGATTTTTGAAAAGAGACAACTCAACTTTTGCTATTGCTTCCACTTTGAATTTTAATTTTTAGCCATGTCCGAGAAAACCAGTTTTGTTAACCACTTGCGCTACAAAAATGCCACACGTCGAGATGCTTTTTTGTTACAGAATAAAGCGACGTGTATACCACGTCGATAGTCATATAATTATATGATAATAATATAATATAATTATATTTAATAATATTATGATATAATATAAAATATAATATAATAATAATTATAAAGATAATAATTATATGTTAATTATATAATAATAATTATTAATAATTACATTGATGATTATTCGCGTCCAAGTTAATCGTAGCGCAAGTGGTTAAGCTTGTAATTCTAATAATTTACTCATTAAAAAGGCTTTTTGGGATGTACTCAGTGTGAATTAATCAAGGGTAAACCCAATCTTTTCCCCTTTTGTTTGTTTTGAACTAATTTAACACATTACTTGCGAGTACATTTCGTAGAGAAATTGTACCGGGAGCTGGCGTTTTGAGCGTCAATTTCGTTATTCAGTTAAAAAAATATTTTTATGTACATAATTTTCTAACTCTCAATATGTATAAAGAGTTAGGACATATATGTATATATTCTAATTTTAATTCTAATCTTTTGTATATATACATAAACAAAACACACCAACTATTTCAACTTCCGCAATAATCAGCTGAGTGGACTACACCATATTTTTCTTACAAAAAGAGAAACAATAAAAGACGCAGATGTAACTTTACCCCACACATGCGCTTTTAGAGCCGTGAGTCACAGTTTGTTTCATCAATAAATCCATCAAATCTAGCTGCCCAAAACAGAAGCTAATGCATCAAGGTTAAATGCTATACGAGTCAACAGGTCTGAAAACATTTTCCGTTTAACGCCATCTAGTAGCATTTAAAATTTCAAATAAAACGTTCAGATTTCCGATTAAGCATAACAGACGCTTAAATCTCCATATCAACCGGAACTCTTCGCGTGGGTGCGAAGAGTAGAATCACTGCGTCTAATCTACAAGGCGTTGGTTGCGAAGGGGTTAACCCTTTAAAGGACAAAGGTTTCGCAGCGAAACCAGCTATTAAAATTGTTTTAATTTTTTTAAATATATATGAATGAATTTTTGGATTTTCTACGTTTTTGACACTTTAAACTATCTATACATGGTATCACTACACGTAACTTATTTTTCATTTTCAAATATACATTTTAAATTTTCTTTGGTTTAAGCAATCTGAAATTCTATTATCGTCTTTTATAATATTAATAAAAATTACTTACACAAAACAACGCTTATAAATTGTTTATTTGTTGCATCATATTAATGATAATTATTCATTATTCTTCCAATATAATATAAATTTTAGGGAAGTATTATTTTCACGCCGTACAAGGGGAGAATTTTACAGTTAAATCATCTCTCACATCTACAACCCCTGATAGAATGTAATTTTTTTTACTAATATCGCATTTATAAGGTTCGTAGATAACAATATAAACTATTCCCATTAAATGCCAAATAATTTTTTAACGTGAACTTTAAAGGGTTAAAGAACTTTAAATACGATGGTCTTTCGTCATTAGTCATTAGCTGTCATTTTAAGGGCACCATTGCATGCATTTCAGGAAAAACATCTTCGTAATAGCATATGTTTAGTATCACGTGTAAGCACGGTACTTTAAAGTGAAGTTTAATATATTTATCTATTCGCCGTGATTTCAGTCCATGTATCTGAGAAAAAAATAAATTTATGTTCGAGGTTGGACAATTAGAAGACAATTGGGACAATTTCGGAGTGGAAAAATTTAAAATAATGAATAATGAGTTTGGTAAATTGTGCATAAAAGGGATTTCTTCTCCAGTGATCTAATCTCAAGACAAAAAAATCAACAACCTATTTTAGTGTCTCTGTAAAATAGATGCTGGGCGTTTATAGGGTCTCAGTGGCTTAAGTTTTATCAAAACATTAAGTTAAATTGCTTTCTAATGTACTGATGAATAGTAATTCAATATAACTATTTCTATCTAATTCATGGAGGTGGCGACCTAGCCACCGTTCCTGTTTCAAAAACGGAGGTGACGCCTGTTCAAAGTCCCCGCGATTGATGCCTCAACTGATGCCGGAGACGTCCTCCGTTGCCTGTAGATATACGGCCCAGTTTCTCTAGATTTTGTCCGAGTAATTCATACGACTAGAGTCACTAGCTCTTGTAATTAGATAAATTAATCGTTAAACATTGGTAGCAGATACTGAAGTCAAAAATTTGGAAAAAAAAGGAAAAAGTGAAAAAAGGCAGTCAAATAACTATTAAAAATTTGTTTTAATATACCTAATGCAAAGACAAGTACCTAAATATGAAATATACAAGAATCTAAGTAACTATCAATACAAACAAGAACCCAAGTTTCCTAGTAAAAAAATATTTATAACAGATTCAAATCAGATGCTTCTTCAAAGCGCCAAGTTAAAAAAAACAAATTCACCAATACAGTTAAACTTGATTATGTTAAACTTGAATGAACCATATTATTTCTTGTACCTGAACCTTTAAGAAAAATGCTAGATCTCACAAAGTTATAACTTACATAAGATTACATATTATCTTATATAAGATTTACATATATTAGATTTATAAAAATATTATCTTTAATGATTTTAATTGACTAAAACCAAACTGAACTATTGCCTATCAGAATGACCAAAAATGAAGACAAATTCCAATATCATTTTGACTTTAGTTCTTGCTTACTATTTTAATACTAAATTAATCTGTAAACTGCTTGATACCAGTATCAAGATAAAGGAATTTCTTTGTCCAATACAACAAAAAAAATTTTCTTTCCTTGATTCGGTAGACATGATGTTATTAATTCCCTGCACTTTGTTTTTAAATCTAGAAACATTTATGTATCTGTTTTCATAACTGCTCAAAAGTTTTACAAGAAATGAAGAAAATAACTTAGTGACTGACTGAAAGAAAGGATTATTCTAGCTCATTCCTAAGATTAACAAAGAACCTATAAAATGTAGATTCGCCATTTATGGATAAATTATCATTCAAAACAGGAAAATCATGGAGATCAAAATTTTCATTTGTTATAAGCAGGTTTGTTAAAATGGAGATTTCAACAGTACACCAATAAATTACAAGCCATAAAATGCATTTCTATCAGGACCTGAAAACTTCGTGCCACAAAATTTGTTATTAACTTAGTTTGTAAAGTTCTATTAATTTTCTTACATTTAAGTATAATTAATGTTTAAAAAATGATTTAATTAACATGCATACAGTATAAGTTTAATTTCTTTTAAATGGTTTGGTTTGGAGCGCTACGGTCTACTGTTTTGCACACGAGGGCAAATCTTTTAAATGGACAATTTCAAAATTTCTTGGAAAAGGGCAGCAGACGAAGTCAAATATTTCAGAAAAAAATGAATGCAAAAGGAGGAGGAGGAAAATGAAGGAGAGAGAAAAAGGAAAGTAAAGAACAATTTTAAAATATTTGTTTTACAATAATGCAAAACAAGAAATTAAATATGAAATATACCAGAAACTAAATTTTTACTATTATGAACAATTCCTCGAGTTTCTTAACTTAAAAAAATGTTTTGAACCGATTCAAATCAGAAATTTCTTAAATATCATAATTTTAGGAAAATAATTAAATGCGTACTTTAGATATCAAATTTTTAGAAGGCATTTCTGTAAATGTAGAATGTCTAAATAGCAGTAAAATCTATACCTCAATTTGTATACTTACAATAATTTTTCATTAGATTTAATTTTCCTCCATGTCTAAACACTCCTGATTTAAATAACATATACACTCTATAAGGCTATTTTTTTAAGTAGACAATTTAAAAAAAATTAAACAGTAAAATTTTAAGGCGATGATTGAATAGGACGTGCTTTTGTTTTGGTATCTAAGCCAATGGGTTCGAATTCTACTTTAGACTAATAGGTTTGTAAACATTTAGTTTAGTTTTAGAGCACTAGGGTTTACTTTTATCTTGGGTGATGGCTAAAGACATCGGAATTTACTACTTAAAGCCGATTCTGAACAGCTACGAACAAAACAGCGGGATTCGAACCTGCGACAGCATCTGAGCGATTCAGCTGCAAGGTTGATTTTCATCGGGATTGCTGTTAAAAGTTACGATTTTTCATTAACAAATTTTTCATCAACTTCAATGCACAGCGAAACTTTCTCAATGTCAACGAGATATTAACACATTGTATGCAGAACACGTACTAGTACGTTTTCTGACGATTGATACTTGAGAGCGGACCACGTACTAGTACGGGTTGGTGTCACAACATGGTTTGGTTTGGGGGTACAAAAATAACGGTATATACAGGAAAACGGAGCCGAATGTCCTTGTCTATCACAGATTCTGGAAAAATTTAGACAAATAAAAACTAACTTTTACGTCAGTCGATGCGGTACCACATAACGGGAGGGTTGATTAAAAATATCAATTCAGATTTAAAATTATCTTTTTATTTATTCTTGCAAATATATATATATATATATATATATATATATATATATATATATATATATATATATATATATATATATATTTTTATATTTGTTTATATATTGCAATGTAAAATACGAAAAGTTGTTTAAAAAGTGAAATAATTTTCGATCTATTGAGATTTAACTGAATAAATTCACGCGCAAAACACCCGGTCCCGGTAGAATTCCGATGCGAAATGTACCCGCACACAATGTGTTAAAGAAATTTTGATATATATAACGGTATATGACCCAGCCCTAAAGCTAACCCAATGAACATACCCTATCCTCTTTTCTACATGCACGTGCGTTCGGGGGGGTATCTATAAAGTAAGGAAGCAGGATGCAAAAACAAAATTCTACCGTATGAGAACCTCATATTATGATCGGAGTTATTAACAATGATGATCCATTAAAAAAAAATGCCGAACCTAAATCTAGAAAACAGTTTTCAACCAGAAGCACACAATTACAGTTCAGCTGTACTTATTATAACTAGAGCCACACTATACTCGGTGTAACCTCAATAGGCACTGCAAGGTCACTGATTTTCCTCCGATAACCAACTGTAACTATGGAAACGACAGTTGGGAAATGATTTTACTCTTTTTTTCCCACTGTGTTAAGGGGTTTCATGCAGCGTGTGGGCTCTCCGTGCATGATGAAAGTATGTTTATTTAGACTACACTTTGAAGAATACTTAATACTGTACACAAAATTTTGTGAGTAATTTCAGACCTGTTTCTAAGCTCATAAATTTAAGATATAATTCCATTTCATAAAATTACTATTCAAAAATTGTATGTTATATTCTAATCCGTAAGACTTAAAAAATTCTACTGAAGAAGTAAATTTAATTTTTTTTCACACAGTTGCATTATTTACAGAAATAATATCATTAAGATGAAAATATTTTTTGTTTACAAAAATCTTATGGTTATTATTTATATTTTTATGTTTGTTTATATATTTCACTATAAGATATGAAAAAATTTGTTAAAAAAATGAAATACTTTTCGATCTATTGAGATTTAACTGAATAAGTAAATTTAAGCTCAATATGCCCTCTCTCCCGGTAGAATTCCGCTGCGCAATGTACCCGCAATGTGTTAATCATTATTTTAGCCAAGCACATAATATAGTTTACAGCTTTAAGTAGCTCATTGTTACGAGTATGTGTGGTAAACTATACGTACAATGCAACAATAACCTTTTCTATTTAATTATAAGTATATAAAAAAAACCCGCATTCAAGATTTCCTTGTTGTACGCTGGTTAGAGTATATTATTTGTGTTACTTACGGATGGTATTACTTCACGGGCTTCTCTCAAATTTATTTTTACTGCTATATGTACAGTTTAAAAAAATATAAAGTATTAACCTATATGTAAAAGTTTATTACTGTAAGTATAGTCTAATATTTTTATTTAAAATAACCGATACATATTTATAAAAAAAAAGTCTTTCGCGATAAGGTTTTATGTAGTAACACGTGCAAATACAAAACTGTAAAGTGAAGCTTTGTAATAAAACTGTTTTTCATTATTTCAGTCTATGTTCCTGCCTTAAATTATCGGTTAATTTATGAGCAAAGTTTGATTTTTCTAAGTTCTAATCCAAGTTGTAAACTTTTAAACAGATACTAAAAAATCTGGTAGAGAACTTGTAGGACTGCTCTCTACCTTTGCAAAAAATAAACCGCGTTTCGAAAAAACATAAAATTTGTACATACTGATGTTTTTTTAGCTGTCCCTAAAGAGGTATGCTGTATACTATAAGATTAACAACTTTCATCACTCTTCTTTTACTTCTTAGTAATTGCTAATAACCACGTGCACTTTGCAGAGATTTTTATATTACTTCTAATCACCTTTAAAGTACCGATCAACTTAATTTTTATAATTTACCAGTCATAATAAATTTCACACTGTAAACATTAGATCGCAACTTACCTAAAATTTCATTTGCCCATTTGACTCATTCCCAGCATTAGGATTGGCTTCTGAAACCCAGGTTTCAATCCTCCTCCCACTCTTTCTTCTAGTTGCTTACCCCCTTAACTTCTTCACTCCAGCAGTGCTCTCATTTGGTTGGGTCAAATCTTAAGATTACAACTTGTCTACTATTGTCTGCTGATCTCTTAGACAGGGTTCCCACCTTTTTTCCAGAAGAAAAATTAAGGACTTTTTAAGGACTTTCTAAGGACCAAAGTAATTTTTTATAAGGATCTACTTGAAATACACGGCATAACGACATAAACCCTATTTCCTGAGGAACATATTTTAATGATTATGAAACAGACAAGGCATATTCAAGAAATGCCCTACATATTTCAGAATTAAGTTTTTAAAAATGTATAAAAATTAATATAAAATAAATCTATTTGACAAAAACTAATTTTGAAAAATGTACATATCTGAATTTTTTTGAGTGATCAAACTAAAAATAAATTGTGAATAAAATACAATATTATAACAGTACTTTCTGAGGGTTTAAAAAACGACTGATAGGTTTTTACATACTAGCTGATTAAACCCGGCGTTGCCTGGGAAAGAAGAAAGTTTTAGACTTTTCTATTACATTCAATAAGTAACTGAAATATCTACAAAAACCCCACCCTCCATGCTTCGTTTAACTAAAATCTACTTGACTGTTAGCTATTAGAAAAGGAGAGTTGACTTTATACTTTAAACCTTTTCAGTATGCAAAAGAATATTTATTTGTCAAATAAATTTTCTAGCTCGTGACCATAAAATATACAAATAAGGTAAAAGTATTTTCATAATTTTTTAAAAATATCAAGGAATGGAATTTTGAATTACTACAGTAATATACTGATAACATATGTATTTGACGATTTTCTATACTATTAATACTGCACTTTTGGCTAGAAAATGTAAAAGAATGTTATGAACTTTAACATTTATTAACTATTTACAAAGAAATTTCCAATAGTGCAAATTCGCGTACATAAATAATTTCATTTTGAAAGTTCAACAGATTTTTTTAGCTCAAGTTCTGTAACTCAGCTACTTTTTCTTTTATATTTTTCCATGGAAGAAATGAATAGAGTTCCAATTTCAAAATTAAGGGGTTTTTAAGGACCTTTGATAAAAATTTAGTTTTAAGGGCCCTTAAAAATGAAAGCTAAAATTAAGGAGTTCTTAAGGACTTCTAAGGACCATGGGAACCCTGCTTAGACCAACAGTTCGTACTTGTTCTTATACTTTAGTTTTTTTTTAATGTTTTGTATACAGAGCATTTTTAATGTATTTTTCGGTACACTATTATTTTTTATAGTATTTTTTTAGAGGGGGTGGGGCAACTCAATCTGTTTACGAATCATGTACTCGAACATCCCTTTATTTTTATCTGGTTTTTATGTTATTACAAAATTTCCTGATACGAAATTACAACACTTTACTCCTAATAGTTTTGGTTACACCTAACGTGACCAGACGTTCCGTTTTGAACTGGACTGTCCCTTTTTAGAATTATGTGTCCCCGAAATGGACTATGGGACTCAAAATTGTCCAGTTTTCAGAAACCGCTAGAAAATCTATGGATTTATTAATTGAAAAGCAATATAATGACTGTAATAAAGATACTGAAGTTTTTGCCGAATTTTCATTAATTTCTAATTATACCACAAAAAATAACGGAATGGAATAATTTAAACGTTTCCACGGAAACCCGTTGGGTGGAAGTATTCAAACACTTTCGCGCCAACAGCATAAAAACTTTTCTATTGTAATTGAATGTATTTCATGTTTGCCTGTTCCAGTAGAAAGAGTATTTTCTATTACGAACAAATTGTGGACATCTGAGAAAACATAGTTACAAATTTCAGATCTAAATGAGATGTTGATAATTAGGTTGAACATAAAAAAAAACCGTTCCAAGAGTTTCATTCTTACTTGAAATCGTCACCAGCTGTATTAAAACAAATTTGTTCTTCTGATAAATATAAATATAACTAAACATTTTGCTACCTATATTTTGTGGTTCGTAACTTTTAAGTCGACTAACGTTTACTGGATAAATAACTTTAAAAAAAATTTTTTTCATTGTTTACCTATGATTTGACCTAAATAAACCAAAGTTCCGTTTAGAGTAAAAAAAAATAAATGGTCACGTTAGTTATACCCCACAATACGTTATACGTTATAATAAAATTTCCCTTTATGCAGAGTTCAGATTACAATCAAAACAGGAGGTGCACAACTAAACGTCATAGTACTCTTGCAGATAACAGCTTTGGTTTTGAGAGACACGCAAGTATAGATTTTAAGATTAAACTAGCCATAACTAGCTCAATAAAGCTGGAATAATTTAACAACTTAGGTGTATTTCTAACTCTTCGATCTACAAGGTCCAGATATTAATTTCCAGGATTACACACAATCTAATGGCAGCTGCTAAGCGAGAACAAAATAAAACCAAAATTTGTATCTTTTGCAACGCTAAGCTTAAATCATGATTGTGACATCGGCATCGTTCTTGATCGGAAACAAATTCTAAAAATGGTTTATGCTATATCTGCTTTTTGGAAAGAAATTTAAGTAGCCAGTGTTCTAATGTAGCCTCCACACTAAGGCCAATTGTTCAATACTTCCTGATGGTGATCTTGAATGATGGTTCACGGGTTGCATTCACACGTTGGGCCACTAAATGACCCCAGCGCGTGGATCCGTCTATAGGATCTACTACGCACTTTAGTTGCGAAATCTGGCTGCCTTTAAACTTTGGAGAAAAATCGCCTCCGAAGCCATCGTCCGCCACCATCGACAACGATAAGCCATACTCCCTCCAGACGGTGGTAATAGTATGCAGTGGACCATAGTGTGGAAGGACCTTAAAAGATGTTCGTGCGAGATTTGCGGTAGTCAGTACAACCGAACAATATGTTTCAAACTAGAACAATGAAAAAACGCTTCGCAGAAAGACTCACGCTTGAAGCGGACGAAGAGCCATATATAAATCAGAAGAGTCACGTTCACAGACCATGTCGGTTTCGGAAGAGAAATCCGAAAGTGTTTTATTACAAACTTTTAGTACGAAAATTCAAATAATTAAAATAGCAAAATTGTCAGGGTGTTGTCAGTCACTCTGGCCGGATGAAATCTTTCGTGAACCAGCAGATTACTAAGAAATTAAAATTCCTGATATTCGGACGAAGAATATTTCTGCCTTTACTTTTAGAAACAAAGCACCAACTTTGAAGACCTTTGACGTGGTTAGAATTAAATCGGAAAATAAGAACGATTCAGATTTAAAATGTTGATATAAAAATCTCGTTGCGGAACAAATTTCAAAGCCCGATATTCCATCACCTAGATTAACCCGTGGACTGCCTGGGGTGTTACCGGTGACCGCCACTCGACTTGGCTACAGCGCCGTGGGGGCCACCAGTGACCAGCGATGAAGCAAATAATAAAAGTACATAGAATACATGTGGATACTGAAAAAATTTTCAATAGTACCATTGTTATTATAATGGTTTGAAGAAATTGATGCAATATAGAACATACAAAAATAATTTTAGTATAGAAAAATATACGTTTTATCAATGAGATTTATGAGTCAGATTGAAACGTTCAAGGCAGAGAAAAGGTTGGTTGGTTGGTTAGTTAATGTTTTACTGCGCAAGGTCCTATTTAGGACATAAGCACCAAACACAAGGTGTTTTTTCGTAAATACGATAAGACAACAGATAAAGTGCTCTAATCCGGAAACAGAGCAGGCTAAAGTCAGCAAAGATAAAACCATAACATTTTAAAAATTTTATAGAAATGTCTACTGTATATAAACTCAAGTACACAAGAAAGGTACGTAAAAGGTAAAATGATGAAACATTAGAAGGTAAAAGCTAAAAGCATAAAGCACAAAAAATTTTTAATTAAAAATGGAAAAGTACTAAAACAAATCAAAAAACAAGAAATTGACCAAAATAAGCCTGTAAAACGGAGAAAAGAGTGATGCGGGGGGTTATCCAGTAAATCCCTTAAGTTAGGATGACATGTGCCAAAAAATAAGGCATAGACAGGCTGTAAGTGGCTACAATAATGTAAAATAGATAGCGATGACTGACAAAAAGAACATCGGGGTTTGGGTTCGTTTAAAAGGTAGTAACTATGTGCGAGACGAGTGTGTCCAAATAATAACACAAGCAAGTAAATAAAACGTCGTGCTTACGACTAATACTATCCGGGGAAAAGCGAATGTCCGCAGTAATGTTGTGAAGCTTATTGCTGACATGTATGTCCCACTCATTCTTGCACATAATATGCATCGACGCAATCGGAACACAATGTCACCATTTTTTTAGCCACATTCTTTGTTCTAGTTCTTCCTAGCTACTTTGAATGCTAAAGAATGAGAGTAATCATTTAGCAATCTAAGCATGATTGTTTGAATAACAGAGGACAGTCGTAACAATTGCCTGCCTACCGCGCCTTGGGAGTCACCGGTAACCCCCACCACGAAAACCGCTTCAAGCATGATTTTATAACTCATTTTATCTGCTGCAAATAATATTTCAGCTTAATATGTATCGCAAAATGAAAAGTTCACGACGGCGCCTTGGGCAAACCATAGAACCTCCATCTGGCAGTCAGCGTGTTAAAAAAAGAAGTTGTGCAAAATTATTTAAAGGGCCTTCAACTCCGTAATTCATACGAATTCAATGAAAAGTCTTTATTTTGATCGGGACAGACTATTATTAGACTGTTGTATTGGGAAGAATAAATTGCTTAATGAAACAATTGGAGCCCACTGAAACAATTTTCGGATGGTTTATAATAGGCAAAAATAATGATGTTAGTGAAACTTTATAGCACTGAATAGAACAGTCGAAGAAAACTTAATTGCTGTTTTATTAAATTTGGGGATCTTGAATGCCTAGGTATTTCTGAAAAGAAATCAATTGATCATTCTAGTTTGGTTTGGTCTTGAAGCGCTACTGTCTACTTTTTGCAATACGAGGGCTAATGAGACCGGGACCTAGTGCTTAAAGCCGATTCCGAACGGCTATCCATCATTCTAGAGAGCGTGCTTCAAAAGTTTGAATCAGAAATTAAATATGAACATTTACGCTATAAGGTTAAATTACCGTGGAAAGACGATAAGAAATAATTTCTAAATGATAATCTAAATGTAGCTCAGATTTTTTTTAAGACTCAAAACGGTTTCAAAGAAATCCGGAATTCTTCGAATCATATCGACCCGTTTCACAGGTTTATTTGCAACAAATTATTGAATTAGTCCCTGACGTTTGCAACACAAACCAAGTTAGTTTTTAATTACCCCCCCCCCAAGAGAAATTATTCATCGTACAACGAATATGTTTCGAATTGTCTTTCACGCTTCTTCACATGATATCGGCGAGATTTCTTTGAATGATTATCTACATGTAGGACCCAACTTATATCAAGACATTTTTTAGATTTAAATACGATTTAGGCTTAACCGGTTGGTTGGTTGGTTGTAATTTATACGGGGTTCCTGGGCCGAAGGCCATATATCCAATTCATGAGAGATAGAAATTCATAAACTATACTCGGTGTAAACTCAATAGGCACTTCAAGGTCACTGATTTTTCCCCGATGACCAACTGTAACTATGGTAACGACAGTTGGGGAATGATTTTACTCTTTTTTTCCCACTGTGTTAAGGGGTGTCATGCATCGTGTGGGCTCTCCGTGTATGATGAAAGTATGTTTATTTAGACTACACTTTGAAGAATACTTAATACTTTACACAAAATTTTATGAGTCATTTCAGACCTGTTTCTAAGTTTATAAATTTAAGATATAATCCAATTTCATAAAATTACTATTCAAAAATTGTATGTTATATTCTAATCCGTAAGATTTAAAAAATTCTACTGAAAAAGTAAATCTAATTTTTTTTTCACACACAGTTGCATTATTTACAAAAATAATATCATTAAGATGATTGAATATTTCTCTAATTTTAATGAATAATTAGTTATAATTTCTCACTATTTTTCTTTATATTTGTATGATTCTTTTAACCTAAATATCAAAAGTATTTCTTAATGATTAATTTATTTAAGAGAATGTAGTTCTGAAATTCCTTAAATTTAAGTTGTATGTTAATAAGTATATTATGAAGTTATGTGGACCATAGTAAAGTTTCTATTCCAAAATTGTACTGTATTAATTATTTTATGATTTTACAAGAATTGAAAGAGGTCTTAATGCAATAACAATATTTTGTAAAATTTTATTATGTATTTAAAGATTTGTGGTCTGTTGACACATTTTTAGAAAGTGAAAATTTATTTAGAAGGTAGAGATTCCTAATGTTTTAGTAAGAATTTTAAATTAAAATGAATTTTTGTATTTTTAAAAAAACATCTGTGATTTATTATAACAATTTTATACATACTGTTAAACTTTTCTTTATGTAAATAGTTAACGCATTTATGCACAACTGAAAATTTTGACTTTGCTTATAAAAATAAAGCAAGTCGTCTGAACGTATTGGAATCAAATCCTCAACTGAAGTGCTGAAAATAAGTGTGAATGCATAGGCTTCTTGGTCGCTACCATAGTAACCGATGGCTGGGGAAACGAGAAAGTGTGACCTTGAAGCGCCAATAGATTTTACATGGACTATAGTGTTCTTTAAGTTAACAAAAATTTATAACAATGCAGGTCTTTTAGATAAAATAAACATACTTAAAGATAAAGTAATTGGCCCAACAAGTTTAGGCTTAACCCGGTAGCTTTTACTCCTGATATAAAACACGGCTTTCTACAAATAGTGGTTGCTTGAAAATGACAGGGTTGTTTTGAGATTTATGTTTAACAATAATCCCACTAATCAGGGCCTGATTATCGCAAGGGCACTTGGGGCACGTGCCCTGGGCACAAAAATTTAATCGAGTGCTTTAAACACATTAAGTGGGGAAAAATTGCAAACTTACGCTACCATCGTTAAGTTTTAATAAATTATTGTACGAGGTAATGTGTTTGTCATGAACTAGATTGTTTCCTATATTCTTTAATTTTACTGTTATTAACTTGATAATCCCCTCAACAAACCTGGTGCTCTTTTTATCCTGTGGGTTATTGCATATTTGTATGACAGATTATTAGCAACGTACCACTAAAAACCATTAAATCTCAATTTAAATTATTTTTAATTCTATTATTTTCTGCACCACAGCGCTGGTGAGAGTGACACGGTAAAAATAAAAAAGTGGGTCTATCTAGGTCTTTAAAAGTCCTTAATTTTTAGCATGACTAAACAGAGATGATTACGTAAAATATAAATTTGGTGTTTTTGATTTTGAACATTACTTGAATGCTAATTTCTTAAATATGTTTGCTAATTCAATGTGATAATTTTTATGACTTGTGATAACTTGTCGCTATAAATTTGCAATGGGGGTGAAGAGCACAAAAATTGGATTGTGCCCTGGGCACAAAAGTATCTTAGTCGGGCCCTGACACTAATGAATCCTAAGTACCTAAAATTTATAGGTTTACACAAGTTCTATTTGAGGTAAATAGAAACCTGCTTAAGTAAATAACCGATATATTTTATAGAAACAGAAGTTCTAATCCTTTTATGGATATAAGAATTTTGTCTATCAAGCTTTTACCTGTAGTTTTGTGAAACTCCTTTTTTATGAGATTTTTTCATAAAAAACACGTCAGTCCTCATGTGCCAAAGTAGACTTTGAGGTCTCCGACAGATATCATGCAGCATTATATTAACGATTAAAAATTTCTTTCAAATTTAACAGAATTAGGTTATAAACGATGTCTGTGAAATTTATAAAAAGGAACCATATGAAAACAAATTTTACATTCCATTGGGAGATGGGATTTTTCTTGGGGGGGGGGTGGATAATTGTGAAACTTTCCTTTTACAGCATGAAAATGAGTTTTTTTAAATTATATTGGAAGAATATATAATTATCAAAATGATGTAACAAATAGATAACTACAGTTTTTCACTGTGCCTTTGAATAGGTGTTTTTATTTGAAGTCATAAGGAGAGAAATCAAATTCGAGATTTTTCATGTAAAGCAATTATAAACTAATATATTTCAAAGAGAAAAATAAATTAAGCGAAATTTCTATTATCTATTACTACATCAAAGAGTCAATAACACAGAAAATCGAAAAAAATCTTCAAGACGTTTTTAAAAAGGGAAAAAAGTATTAATATGTGGTTCCGCTCTGAAATCACTGCCCGTTAAAAGGTTAAATCATAATTTTATAAGTTTATTGTACATTAGCATCCTAAATAAACCTCTTTTAATGTTACATAGCAATGCCCAATTTAAAATCAAAAGTTCTTAACTTGCACAAAATTGTTCACATCACTCAAAACTAAATAGTGAACTCCGCTTAATGTCATTCGTTTGAGACACCGTGATTTGATAATAACCAATTGATAACAATAGACCATATGCAAAATTAGATAAATTTACCCCCCCCCCTTAAAATCACAGGTACTAAATTTAAAAAAATGAAAAAACAGTTTATATTTATGTACTGCATATTATCCTCTAAAACATAAGAAATTTATACATAATTAAAAAACTGATCTATTGTTGGTTATCTACAATTTTTCTAAGAAGCTCATTGATAAATTGTTCGTAATCCTAATCAACCTGTCATAACGATTTAAAATTTCGATCTTTTGTTTTAATGTTAAATCATTTCGCTTTCTGGCTTCCATATCGACAAGCTGCATGTAAGCGAGCAAGGCATAAAATGTGAATAAGCAGTTCCGATAATAATGCGTTTCCTTCTACTTATATGACAACTGTTGACCACCAGCAGGGTGTGCGTATTTCTGAAAAATTCCAGGAAAGTATAATCCACATTCCTTTGTTCATTTCCCATTTCCCTAGGTGGATTTGGTTTGGTTTTTTTTTGGTTTAGAGTGCTAAGGTCTACTTTTTGCAACACGAGGGCTAATGAGACCGGGACCTACTGCTTAAAGCCGATTCCGAACGGCTACGAACATCCATGTCACAGTAGGATTCGAACCCACGAACTCGAGTACCGAAAGTCAGCACCCCCAACCAGTCGGCCATCGTTCAGTTGGTTGGTTGGAGTTTTACGGTGCAAGGTCCTATTTAGGACATAATCGCGCAGCACAAGGTGTTTTCATAAAAACAACAAGACCTAACTGATAAAAGAGCCCTAACCTAATAACAGAACAAGGTTAGACCATACCAATTTAATAAAGTTATAAAAAGGTCTGCAGTGTATAAACTGAATTACACCAGATAGGTACATAAAAGGTAAAAATAATGGAACATTAAAAAGCTAAAAGCACAATAAATTTAATTAAAAGATGTAAAAAATACTAAAACACTTCATAGAAAATGAGTTAAATAGACAAAAATAAGCCTATAAAAATGGAGCGGCCATCGTTCGGCTTTACCTAGGTGGAAGAGGCGAATTCTCGGAAATTCAAAGAAATTCAGCGAAGGGAAAGAAAAGAATGGGTTTCTTCTGAATACATTGTGAATATTCCTTTGCCAGTTAAAAGGAGGTTCGAAAACTTATCCCATTAAACGATACAACGATCCCATAAAGCGATCATTTTAACATACAAATGAATAGAGAAAATCGGGACCAAGTGATTTCGATAACAATAAGCAATGGATAACATTAACCGCGATCACATTAAGCGGAGTCCATTGTAGTAGTTTTCGGACACATATTCAATTTTGCTCGGATGTCAAAGGATTAATATGGAGAAATCTATACGCAGAAATGAACTGTGTACGAAATTGATACAGTTCTGCTACGAATCTTTTAAAACTAATCCGAAACAAAGCAAAAATAAAAAATAATTTCAGGCTCTCATTTTTATGAGAAAATATTAACTCTTTAAAAATGAGTTTTAAAATACTGAATAATAAATCTAAATTAACTTACCTAAAGAAGAATCAAACTTCAGGAACTTCAAACTTTACGACAATAACCAGTCGGATGGATGTACCACATCTTTGCACTTGTAAATCTCCAACATGAAATTCGACATGGAAAAGACAAAAATAATTAGAGTATCAAGTACAAGTTGTTTAAAATATGTATAAATTAATAGAATAATTTAATATAAATTTAATATCTATACTTTTAAATAGAATGCAAGAATTGCTTTTTATTGGAGAACTGAAAATAATGAACTAGATTTAAACGCATTTTAAAGAATTTTATTAGTACAGTGGATTCCGTTTAATGTGATCAATTTGGGACAACATGATTTTGATAAAAATAACAGATTGAAAAAATTATATAAATTTGCCTCCCCCCTTTAATTCACAAATACTAAATTTCAAAACAAAATGAAAAAACATCGTATATTATCATGCATTTATGTATATTATCCTTTAAAACATAATTGTATGCATAATTAAAAAAAATGATCAATTGTTGACTGTCTTCAAATTTTACGGTCGTTTCCATCGAATAATAAATATATTGCTGTACGTAATAATTCTCTAATGAGTGATATTTATATGAATTGTTTTGAATTAACTTAAAATTACAGTGAACTTCGCTTAATGTAATCAGTTTGAGACACCACGATGTTAACAATAAACGATATGCAAAATTGGCTAAATTTCCCCCCCCCTTTAAGTCACACTTACTAAATTTCAAAATAAAATGGATAAACTCACCTTATATTTATGTACTATATATTAAATCATAAGAATTCTATACATAATTTAAAACAAAATTGTTCAATTGTTGACCGTCTACAATTTTTTCTAAGAACTCATTGATAAATTGTTCGTAATCAATCAATCTGTCATATCTATTTAAAATTTCAAACTTTTGTTTTAACGTTAAATCATTTCGCTTTCTGGCTTCCATATCAACAAGCTGCATGTAAGCGAACAATGCATAAAATGTGAATGCGCTCCTTCTCAGTTCCGATAAGAATGTTGCCTTCTGCTTATCTGACAACCATTGACTACCAGAAGAGTGCCCGTATTTCTGAAAAATTTCAGGAACGTGTGCCACACTCATTTGCTCGTTCCCCATTTCCCTAGTTGGAAGAGGGGGTATTTAAAAAGAAATAAAGCAGCGAAGTAAAAGAAAGGATTGGTTCCTTCTAAATACATTGTGAATATTCCTTTGCCAGTTAAAATGAGGTTCGAAAACTGATAACATTAACCGATGTAACGATCCCATAAAGCGATATTCTTAACATACAAGTCAATATAGAAAATCGGGACCAAGTAATTTCGATAACAATAAGCGATTTATCACATTAACCGCGATTACATTAAGCGGAGTACACTGTATATCCAAGAGTGCTAAGAGACATTTAGAAATTGCTGTTAAAAATATTGAAAATAAAATTCGTGAGTCACGATGGGAACAGTTATTAACCCAATTCATTAAATGTTTACATCCATAGTGATACCTCAGCAGCAAATTATTTAGCTTCCAAGCGGGTAGTACAGGTTCGATTTCAAGTCAGTTTTTTTCCATTTTCCATTCGATGTTCGTTTATAGGTTTGGTCTGGAGCGCTACGGTCTACTCTTTTGCACACGAGGGCTAATGAGACCGGGACCTACTGCTTAAAGCCGATTCCGAACGGCTACGAACATCCATGCCATAGTGGGATTCGAACCCACGAACTCCGATACCAACGATAAGCGCTTGGCAATGTTCGCTTATAAGAGATTTTCTATAATTTAAGAAAAACCAGAATAATATACATTTACCCACAAATTAAACTTGCTTGTTTTGAGTTTCCTTGGCGAACAAATTTTACTTGGCAATATGGTCAGTGGGATAATACATGAGTACCAAACTCAGTAACTTCAGCCAAATGACAAGTAAAAATATTAAATAATTCAATGCGATGATTTTGCCAAAATATTTGGTGCCTCATTTTCAATAACAATTATTAACATTTCTATATAAATCTCAAAATTTAATGCCTCAAAATAAAAATCTTATTTACTGAAACTCCTAGTAACTCTTTATATAATTTTTATTCGCATTTTTTTGATTTTTTTTAATTGGTAGCTTTGCGGGTCCATGACTTTCTATGACTTTTACTCATTTTACTTAGAAAATCATGACTTTTCATGACAAAATTAATCCATTGTCTAAATCCATGATTTTCCATGACTTTCCTCGACTCTCCAGGTGCGCGGAAACCCTGCACATTGTATGCGGGACACGTACTAGTATATTTTCTGACGATTGATATTTGAAGGCGGGTCACGTACTTGTACGGGTTAGTGTAACAGCATGGTTTGTGGGTACAAAAATAACGGTATATACAGGAAAACGAAGACTAATATTCTTGTCTACTACATAAATTCTGGAAAAATTTAGACAAATTTAATATATTTTAGAGAATTGTTACTATTATAAAGAAAAAGCTGCAAAGACAATGTCGTGTGTGTTCTGTGAAAAAAGTGCAGAGTGAAACATCTTAAATATGTAAGTTTTGCCGTGTAACTCTTCATGGAGAAAAATGCTTTGAACGTTACCACACTATTAAACATTAGTTTAATGATAGCTCTTTTCAAATATTTATAATGTAAAAATGTTTATATATAACAAATCGAAAAAAGTAAATCTATATACTACTATTTATTTAATTTTTCATGTTTATGATACTATTATAAATTTATCCACTAAAAATGTATTTTTTGTTTACAAAATTATGGTTATTTATATATTTCTATTCATTTATTTATATATGAAAATATAAAATACGAAAAGTGGGTTAAAAAATGAAATTTTCGAATGAGATTTAACTAACTAAATTTACGCACAAAACGCCCGCTCCCGGTACAATTCCGCTGCTAAATGTACCCGCACACAATTCGTTAATACTATTTTGGAACATAACACCATAAATATAGGGCTTTGTTTTAGTTTTGGTTATCTTTTAAAATATTTTTTCGCTTACTTTAATACTATAACAATAGTATTGGTCGGAACAATAAACAAGAGATCACATACTTTAAGAATATGGGTATCACAACTATCTAACATAATTAAATACAGTTAGAAAACTAATTCAATAAGGGAGATAGAAAAGGAAATTTTTTTTTTAAATACTGCAGTTATAAGAAGTTTAAACCCTACATAATCGCAATAGGAAATTAATTTTAACTATAGATTCCAATAAAGTTTTGGTTTTGTACTGGTTGCACTGCATAAATCAATACGACTGACTTCACGTTAAATATGTTACTGCACTTAACATAAATACACCTATATTTGCATTAAATTCTGGTATTTCATCTGTCTTTTAGTAAAAAAAGGATAGAAAAATGTAAAAAAAAAAAGACGATTTCTGCATTGTAAAAAAATTGAAACATACTAGAAGTACTGTAATGTTTTGATTATACATCTGTTTTAAATTGACTGGAAGACCTGATGCATTGCAGAAATTTCAATACAACTACATTAACATTTATTTTCTGTGAGCTAAAGATGAGTACATGTGTTTTTTGAAATATATGGGTTTGTAACCGTCTTCTAGTAATGAAAAAAAGTGATAACTACAGTGTAAGAAATAGTACAACACACGGACCAAGTTCATGTAAAAAGTGCTGTAGGATTACGACATTTAGAGCATAAATTTCCTTCCATTTTTCAGAAAGATTTTGCACTGCAGGAATGTCAATTCGACTGCCCTAACATTTAATGTGGGTGCACTGACTATGAGCACACTTATTTTTAGAATAATCTGGCATTGCAACTGTCTTCTAGTAATACAGGGCGACATAAAATGGCAGTAATGTAGTTTAAAAATATTTCAATACACCGGCTAAAGTGGTATATTAAATTACGACATTATCAGTAGAGATTTCCTTGAATTTGACAGAAAGACGTTGCACTGCAGGTATGTTCATATAACTGCCCTAACATTTAATGTAGGTGGATTGACTATGAGCACACTTATTTTTAAAATAATCTGGCATTGCAATTGTCTTTCAGTAATACAGGGTGACATAAAATGACAGTACTGTAGCTTAAATTTAAATTCACCGTCACAAGTGCTATGGAAAATTGCGACATTTTCAGTAAAGATTTCCTTGAATTTGTCAGAAAGACCAGTTGCACTGCAGGAATGTCCATACGACTGCCCTAACATTTAATGTAGGTGTACTGACTATGAGCACACTTATTTTTAGAATAATCTGGCTTTGCAACTGTCTTCTAGTAATACAGGGTGACATAAAATGACAGTACTGTAGCTTAAATTTAAATTCACCGTCACAAGTGCTATGGAAAATTATGACATTTTCAGTAAAGATTTCCTTGAATTTGTCAGAAAGACCAGTTGCACCGCAGTACTGTCAATACGACTGCCCTAACCTTTAATGTGGGTGCACTGACTATGAGTACACTTAATTTTAGAATAATCTGGCTTTGCAACTGTCTTCTAATAATACAGGGTGACATAAAATGACAGTACTGTAAAATCATTTCAATAAACCGAAAACAAGTGGTATAGGAAATTACGACATTTCGAGTATGGATTTCCTCGAATTAGCTGGGAAGGCAAGTTGCACTGCAGGAATGTCCATACGACTGCCGTAACATTTAATGTGGGTGCACTGACTATGAGCACACTTTTTTTTAGAATAATCTGGCATTGCAACTGTCTTCTATTAATACAGGGTGACATAAAATGACAGTATCATATTGTAAAATTATTGAAATACACCCTGATAAGTGCTGTAGGATTACGACATTTAGAGCATAGATTTCCTTCTATTTTTCAGAAAGACGTTGCACTGCAGGAATGTCAATACGACTGCCCTAACATTTAATGTGGGTGCACTGACTATGAGCACACTTATTTTTAGAATAATCTGGCATTGCAACTGTCTTCTAGTAATACAGGGTGACATAAAATGACAGTATCCTATTGTAAAATTACTGAAATACATCCTGATAAGTGCAATAGGCAATTACGACATTTAGAGCATAGATTTCCTTCCATTTTTCAGAAAGACGTTGCACTGCAGGAATGTCCATATGACTGCCCTAACATTTAATGTGGGTGCACTGACTATGAGCACACTTATTTTTAGAATAATCTGGCATTGCAACTGTCTTCTAGTAATACAGGGTGACATAAAATGACAATACTGTAATTTAAATTATTTAAA
Source organism: Pardosa pseudoannulata (assembly GCA_032207245.1). NCBI lineage: Eukaryota > Metazoa > Arthropoda > Arachnida > Araneae > Lycosidae > Pardosa > Pardosa pseudoannulata. Next base: position 21,517,103 of record CM063497.1, read on the forward strand.
TATACCTGCTAAAGTGGTATATTAAATTACGACATTATCAGAAGAGATTTGCTTGAATTTGTCAGAAAGACCAGTTGCACTGCAGGAATGTCCATACGACTGCCCTAACATTTAATGTGGGTGCACTGACAATGAGTACACTTGTTTTTTTAATAATCTGGCATTGCAACTGTCTTCTAGTCATACAAGGTGACATAAAAAATGACAGTACTGTATAGTAGAAATATTTCAATACACTGGCACAAGTACTATAAAAAATTGCGATATTTAGAGCATAGATTTGCTTCAAATTTTCATAAAGTCACGTTGCACTGTAGGTATGTCCATCTGACTGCCCTAACATTTAATGTGGGTGCACTGACTATGAGCACACTTATTTTTAGAATAATCTGGCATTGCAACTGTCTTCTAGTAATACAGGGTGACATAAAATGACAGTATCATATTGTAAAATTACTGAAATACATCCTGATAAGTGCAATAGGCAATTACGACATTTAGAGCATAGATTTCCTTCCATTTTTCAGAAAGACGTTGCACTGCAGGAATGTCCATATGACTGCCCTAACATTTAATGTGGGTGCACTGACTATGAGCACACTTATTTTTAGAATAATCTGGCATTGCAACTGTCTTCTATTAATACAGGGTGACATAAAATGACAGTATCGTATTGTAAAATTATTGAAATACACCCTGATAAGTGCTATAGGAAATTATGACATTTAGAAGATAGATTTGCTTCCATTTTTCAGAAAGACGTTGCACTGCAGGAATGTCCATACGACTGCCCTATCATTTAATGTGGGTGCATTGACTAAGAGCACACATTTTTTTAGAATAATCTGGCATTGCAATTGTCTTCCAGTAATACACAGTGACATAAAATGACAATACTGTAATTTAAAAATATTTTAAATATACCTGCTAAAGTGGTATATTAAATTACGACATTATCAGAAGAGATTTGCTTGAATTTGTCAGAAAGACCAGTTGCACTGCAGGAATGTCCATACGACTGCCCTAACATTTAATGTGGGTGCACTGACAATGAGTACACTTGTTTTTTTAATAATCTGGCATTGCAACTGTCTTCTAGTCATACAAGGTGACATAAAAAATGACAGTACTGTATAGTAGAAATATTTCAATACACTGACACAAGTACTATAAAAAATTGCGATATTTAGAGCATAGATTTTCTTCAAATTTTCATAGACACGTTGCACTGCGGGTATGTCCATCTGACTGCCCTAACATTTAATGTGGGTGCACTAACTATGAGCACACTTATCTTTAGAATAATCTGGCATTGCAACTGTCTTCTAGTAATACAGGGTGACAAAAAATGACAGTACTATAAAATCATTTTAATAAACCGACACAAGTGGTATAGGATATTACGACATTTCGAGTATAGATTTTCTCGAATTAGCCGTTAAGGCACTGCAAGTATATCCATACGACTGCCCTGAAATTTATTGTGGGTGCACTGACTATGAACACATTTATTTTTAGAATAACTTTCATTGCAACTGTCTTCTATTAATAGAGTTAACAAAATATGATAGGTACTGCAGTGTAAATATATATATATATATATATATATATATATATATATATATATGCCATATTGCAAGAGGAAAATTTGACATATCGACTAGAGGTGTACTTTAATTGGCCATGAAGTTTGGTTGCATCGTAAGGCTGTGAATAGGACTACACTAACATTTTATGTGTATGCCACTGACCTTTAGTACTCATCTTTAGTAGAATTTGTCACTGATTGTTTTAGTATGCAGTATAAGACAAATATAAAAAATGAGAAACAGCAATGCAGAAATGTCAGAAAATTAATATAAGCGGTAAATTTTTTTTTGTAAGATATTGGCACTTTAACTATGCTTTGGTTTAATATACTAAGAATACCCGATTCTTGAATAAGACAGAATTAACATTTACTTTAGCTGTACCAGACATTAATATAGCTGCTTTTATAGTAATATTTAGACAATTTTCTTCTAATAAAACTAGGCATTATTAAAACACTCGCAAGTTTGTACTAACGAAGGTATGGAATCAAACATTTATACTTCTTTGGCTGTGTTTTAGAGTATAGATTTGTTTGTGAGTATATACGGTTTAATGGAGGTATATAAGTTTTTTACATAATTTACATTGAAATAGTTTAAAATAAAATTGAATTCACTTTAATTATCTAAGAAATTTTATGAAATAAATATAAAAGTACAATAATAAAATATAATTTGAAATATTGAATCTAATAGAAGTGCAAAATAATATTTCATTAAGGAGTGGAACATTTAAAAATTTCATTTCATTTAATATAATATGAGTTTGCATAAATAGGGGATGACATGCATCGGGAATATGAATTTTTATCAATGAGTTCACTTTTTTAAATATCACTGCATTAACTTACAGAGCTAGATTGTGGGGCATTTTTAAAATAAAATCCTCCGAATTCTACAACTTGCATAAAATGGAAACAAATTAAAACATAATGTGGGAAATATCACACACATGTTTTATTTTTAACCGTAATGAAAAGAACAGTTAGCCTTTCTAAGCTTTTTTAATAGTACTGCATTAAACCTTTATAAAAGCAATTTGTAAGTTCAAATAAGTTTTGTTTGCTCAAACCCTATGTTTTAAGATACAGTAATTTATTCCAATTTTAGGTACTCTAATCTTTTAAATCCTTAAATCTTTAACCCATTAACGCCCAGCGTCCTTATTTGAGGACAGTCAAAAAAGGGTTTGCAAAGTTTGTTTTCTTGAAACGATTCTTCCTTTTTAAAGGAAATGTATATTAATCTTATGAATAATCTCGCAATTTTACAAATATGATCTTATCTATAATTTTGTCATTTCGATCGGCATTTTATGATTTTCAAGCTTAGAATAGGAACGTATTATGACCGGTATTCTCAACGTATACCGGTGAAAATCATGACAATTAGCCATATCTGCAATAAGTCATCTCTTTTCAGTACTTTTCTCGTATATGATAGCAAATAAATCTCTTATCACGAAGTTTTCCTTTTAAGACATCTTATTATGTTTTAAAATGACACCTCCTCACTAATGATGACTTGATGTCATATTTAAAGGTGTTTAAATTTCATATTTTGTTTAACCTCCAGGTGTCTATAATAGCTTCTATGTTAGGTATTTACTAACATAGTCATCAGAAATATCCGGGCGTTAATAAATTTCTTTAGAGAAATCTTAATTCTGTGAAATTAAAAAGTTTGTATCACAAAAGGCATCACTTTGGATATTCTCTGAATTCCAGTATATATCTTTTTATAAACGGTAAATAAACAATTAAGAGAATAAAGCTATCAAAAAATTAAGGTGTTTAATGTTGATAAAGATATATTACATCAACTGAAATTTAGTATATGAAATTTCTCTATAAAAATAACATTTTAATGTTAAAAATATTTTTAACAATTATTCAAAAATTCCTGAAACTATTTTGGACACTAACAAATACTCTTCCTGAAAAGGTGCCTAAATGAGAATATTACCTTTGGTTTCGAGGGCTATGGTTTACTCGTTGCAACAAAATCTGGGTTTGGTTTTGGAGCGCTACGGTCTATTTTTTGCAACACGAGGGCTAATGAAAGCGGGACCTACTGCTTAAAGCCGATTCCAAAAGGCTACGAACATCCATGCCATAGTTGGATTCGAACCCACAAACTCCGGTACCGAAGGCCAGCACCCTAACGAATCGGCCAGCGTTCATCACAAATTGGAATAAATATACTTCATATCAGTGAAAAATACTGTCATCTTTAAAACGATCGAAATCAACCCCTTCTCCCCCCCCCTTTTCGAGCGTTTAAGGCCATTATTTCGAGCCCCATTTAAAGAGCAGGCGATTAAATTTATTGATTTGTCACATAATAGTTAAAAATAACATTTTTTTTCTAGCACTATGACTCCATTCCTTCAACCATATCATTTAATCATTTCTTATTTTAAATTATTTAAATATCGTCTGCATTATTTTCATACGTTTTATCACTGCACTTAAATAACACGTAAATAATTTTCTTTCATATTTGGCTTAAACAGTAGATTAGGTATATCTCTGATAGTTTTAAATTTAATCATAGATTATTTTTTTTATTTATTTATTTATTTATTTATTTGCAATGAATATTTTATCAACGGTATTAACAAATTTTTCTATTTCCAATCTAGTGGAACTGATAGTTTCATTCCTTATTTACATTAATTATTGTGGCAAAAAATATTGAGAAGAACGTAACTATAATTTCGACATATCTAGAAAAGCTTTGAATTATCTTTCACAATGAATTCACGAGGCTGGGACCTACTGTGTCAAATAATAAGGGTAAGCAACCATGCTAGTATATTTCATGCTAGTAGTAATATTCAAATCTATAATTCCTGAATTCGTCACGAAATTTTAATATTTTTTGCCTAATAAACAGCAGTTTCATTTTTTCAGCATTCGCTGATTCATTATTTTATTACGAGAACATAACATAGGCTGTCAGTATTACAAGGGTACGGCAGAAATCATCTAAGTAATTCTTTGGAATCGAAACCCAAAACCTTTTGGAAGCGTAACCTAACCGCAATACAGACAAATTAGTTTTAGATGAATAGATCACCCCCCCCCCTGAAAGTTACAAGAGAATACATGTGAATTTACAATTTCTAACAAGGGAGTGAAATATTTGGAATTTTAAACTCTAACAAAGAATAATTTATAAAAATAAATCGATTCTCTTACCTTGAATTTCCAAAAAGAACTGTTCTAGAATAAGACATCTTCCATTCCCTTAAAAATAATAAATTTTCAATTTCGGCCTGTTTGTGATCCTCCGCCACAATGTTAACATAGAAACATAAATATGTACCAAATTTTCTTGTTAAACAGTTTGTACAAAACATTAGTTAAAATATTATATGAACTAAATAGATGTTTCTAAGTATTACAAACACACTGTATCGCATTAAAAACTAAAAGTATAAAGTGGGACTCCAAATTTATAGGTAAGAATTTGGTAAACAGTACCCAAAATATTAGGCAAGATTTAGATAAAATGCACTGAGAGCCAAAGTTACATATAAGTTACTAGACACATCAAAATAAGAAAGAAAATGTTTTGTACCCTTCATAACAAAGCAAATTTTACTGAAATAAAATGGATACTGGATTTCAAAAGATTTAACTTTACAGCTCAAGTTTTAACAATTTGAGGTAGGTGTAAACACAAAATACTTACAACTTATTTGTCTTATTCTACCATATTTAAGGTACCTTATCCCAGTACAATATCAAATATTAAAAACAAGTTTCTAAATTTAAGATTAAACGTGGTGCACCATTCTGAAAACTTTTACAATTTCCTTGAGTTATTGAAAAACTATCAATTTAATATCTTTAGACCGTCAATGGATAAGTCGCTAAAATATAATTACCAATATTTCATGGGAAAAAATAAAAGAAAAAGAAAATAAATTGAACAAAAATTTAACTCGACTGGTGAAGAATAAAAGTAAAATTTTAACAATATGAATCGAAAAGAGTTAAAATTATATTGTTTACAGAAACTGAATAAAAATAAATTAAAAAGAAAATACTTTTATATACAAGTTCGAAATAATTAGAATACACATGTGCATCAAGTTGAGTTTGTATAAAACATTAGTCGAAATATTTAAGCATTTATTATACATGTTTCTCGGTGTTACATACACACTGTATTTCATTAATAAACTTAAAAAGTATAAAAAACGGTTCAAAATTTATGGATAAGAATTTGGTAAACAGTATCCAAAATATTAGGTAACATTTAGATGAAAATGCACTCGGGAAGTATAAGTTACAGGTAAGTTACCAGACACGTCAAAATGAAAAAGAAAATGTTTTCTACCCTTCATAACAAAGAAATATAAACTTTAATGAAATAAAATGTACATTCGATAACAAAAGATTTTATTTTATAACACAAGTTTAACAGTTTAAGGTAGGTGTAGACAAAATACCCAATACATTTTCTTATTCTTCCATTTTTGAAGTACCTTATACTCATTAAATATCAAATATTAAAAACTAGTTTTTAAAATTTGAAGAGTAAACGTGGTGCTCCATCCAAATTTAGAGATAAGAATTTGGTAAACAGTATCCAAAATATTAAGCAAGGTTTAGATAAAAACGCACTCGTAAAGTCTAAGTTACCAGACAAATCAAAATAAGAAAGAAAATGTTTTGTACCCTTCATAACAAAGAAGTAAATTTTACTGAAATAAAATGGATACTGGATTTCAAAAGATTTAACTTTATAGCTCAAGTTTTAACAATTTAAGGTAGGTCTAAACACGAAATATTTACTACTTATTTGTCTTATTCTACAATATTTAAGGTACCTTATCCCAGTACAATATCAAATATTAAAAACAAGTTTCTAAATTTAAGATTAAACGTGGTGCACCATCCTGAAAACTTTTACAATTTCCTTGAGTTATTGAAAAACTATCAATTTAATATCTTTAGACCGTCAATGGATAAGTCGCTAAAATATAATTACCAATATTTCATGGGAAAAAATAAAAGAAAAAGAAAATAAATTGAACAAAAATTTAACTCGACTGGTGAAGAATAAAAGTAAAATTTTAACAATTTGTAGGGAAAACAAAAGAGTTAAAATTATATTCTGTTTATAGAAACTGAATAAAAATAAATGAAAAACACTTTTATGTACAAGTTCAAAATTAATAGAATATACATCAAGTTCAGTCCTGGGGAAATCAGAAAGCTCGGCGGGCCACATAAGAAGTGCATCTTATGTCGGTGGGCCGCAACTATGTTCTAAGTATGTGTACACAAATATCTCAGGGGAAACTAATAAAGTTTTTATTATTCATAAATTAAAAACGGATAAGTTAGTTTGCAAATACGCATAGCAGTTATAATAATCAGTTAATCGATCTAAAAATATATTTACTATAATAAATACATTACTTTATTCAATTAGAAGTTTTTCGAATTTCGCCATGGGCTACGAAATTTTATTATTGGGACGCTATAAATCCCACTTAATCAAGGTAATAAAATTTTTAGCTATTTAACTTCCATAAAATAATTAAAGCATATGTGTAAGAGATACAAAAATAAATTTCTTATTAATGCTACATGTTACTGAAACATAAATTTACTAAAAATTCCATAGATACAGGGGAGGACTTAGGCCTAGGCAAAATAGGCACGTGCCTAGAGCCCGTAATTTTTTTTTGCTCGAAATTTAGGTTTTTAGTTTTTTTATTATCAGAAAAACGTGATATTCATAATTACTGCTGAAACGTATCCAAATTATGCGAATCGTTGATTGATAAAGTCGACAAATGTGGACGAGTGCTTATGCACATGCACGCCTGGGAGTGTCGACGTGTGTAAATACGATTGAACCTCGAACTTATCAAAACTATTAACAATAAATTCAAAACAATTTTTCAGGATAGGGATGTTAGTGACTCTTCAATAGAGGGATTAAAACGTTACGAACAATATTTAAACTTAGCAGAACTGAAAAATAAAGTATTACAATTTACGAGTTTCATAAGTAAAGAAAATATTATTTCGCCCGTACTCGTGTGGTCATTTATTCAGGAAAAATATTACAACATTCCTTAATTTAAGCATAATTTTGAGAATTTATTTAACCCTTCCAATAAGCAACAGGGTTCTTTTTTTCCAGAACAAAAATTAAGGACTTTTTCTAAGGACCAAAGTAACTTTATAAGGACCCACTTGAAATACACAGCATAACAACACACTCTTTCCTAAGGAACATATTTTAATAATTATGAACCAGACAAGGCATGTTCAATAAATGCCCTACAATATTTCAGATTTAAGTTTTTTAAAATACCTATAAATTAATATAAGATAAACTTATTTGACAAAAACGTTTTGAAAAATGTACATCTAAAGTTTTTTGAGTGATCAGATTAAAAATTAATTGTGAATAAAAATTATAAGCAGTACTTTCTGAGGGTTTAAAAATAACGTGTGCTTGCGTGCGTGCATGTGTACTAGCTGATTATACCCAATGTTGCCTGAGAAAGAAGATAATTTTAGACTTTTCTATTATATTCAATGCAAAAAGAAATTAAACTTCCACAATTAACTGAAATATCTACCCCCCCCCCCAACCTCCATGCTTCGTTTGATTAGAATTTTCATGACTATTAGCTATTAGAAAGGGCAGCTGACTTCATAAACATTTTCAGTGCGTGAAAGATTATTTGTCAAAAAAGTTTCCTATCTCGTGACCATAAAAAGTACTAATAAACTTAAAGTATCTTCATAATATTTTAAGGATATCAAGAAAATGAATTTTGAATTACTATAGAAATACACTGAAAACATATATGCAGAGGATTTTCTTTATTATTAATACTGCACTTTTGGCTAGAAAATGTAAAAGAATGTTATGAACATTAACGGATATTTTATATATTCTTTGACCATTACTTATCACCTGTACTGGCTTTTTAGAACTAGTGTGGGGAAAATTTAACTCCGAACTTACAAAACCAGAAGGTTTGGAGTACGGCGAAAACTGATAACAAACCACGTGACGGTGGGTAAATTGATCAAGTTCCAATTCCTTAAATATTAAGGAGTTTTTCAGGACCTTTGACAAAAATTAAGTAGTTTTAAGGGCACTTAAAAATGAAAGCTAAAATTAGGGTGTTCTTAAGGATTTTCAAGGACTATGGGGACCCTGAGCAATGCAAGCGGTGAAAGTTCATTCTCAGAATAAAAAAAAAGGCCAGAATAAAAGAAATTTTTAAGATCCACATTAGGCCAACAAAAATTAAATAGTTTATCATTACTTTACGTAGAAAAAGAGTTATTAAATAACACTATTAATTTTAACAAACTAATTGATGAATTTGCAAAATTAAAAGAGCGGAAAAAAGCAATATAACTAATCAATCTGGGTATATTTGTTTAAGTATTTGTTTTAATAAATTATGTTTAATTTTTGTACATGTATATTATTTTTTCTTGGAATCCGATAATTAAATAAAATCACATACTATATGCTTTAAAACCAAACTACCAAACGGAAAGTATGTGTCATGACTGAAAAATAGGCCCAGAATTACAATGTTTCATAGGGCTCGCTTTAGCCTTTGCATAGATACAAGTGAATATAATTCTAAGCTGAATTTACCCTCCCCCCCCTTTTTAAACATATATCATTAGTAGTTGAATAACACTAATAGATCGACGCTTTGAATATCATTTTTAAAATATTCAACATTTGTCTTAACTTATGAGCATAAATTTTGAATGAAACAAAGGCTACTAAAATCTACACTATAAAAATATCTAGAATTGGATACAAAACATTTGGTTAAAATTAAGATGCCCCGCAAAATTCCCTAGAATTTTCTACTACACAACATGTTAACTATTTACATTTTTTCGTTGTGTGTTTATGTTCTTTATTATACTAAATACCTGGGTATCAATGCGTTAAATATATTTAACTTAAAAACAATTAATTTAAAGTATACGATATTTTTTCAGCTAATTTTTTTATTTGCTTCGCGTTATTTATCCCTGTAACTTGACAAAAGTCTTGTTTAAAAAAAAAGGGTTTCAATTTGAATACTTTAATAAACACGGCATAAAACTTTCTGTGAGATATAAAAGTAATGCACATTAAATATTACGAAGTCTCCAAGAAAATAAATCATACTAGGAGATGTTAAGTAAAAAATAAAGACGTTCCGCAGAACTCACTAAAAATTTCTACTACACTGCATGTTAACTATTTTCATTTTTTCATTGTATGTTTAGGTACTTTATTATACTAAAAATCCAGTTATCAATGCCTACTTGCGTTAAATATAATTTACATAAGCAATTACTCTAAAGTATGTTATTTTTGCAGCTGTGTTTTTTATTTGCTTCTCGTTATTTAACCCTGTAACTTGACAAAAGTCTTGTGAGTTACAGAAAAAATACCCAGTTTTCAATTCGAATACTTCAATAAACACGGCACGAAACGTTCAGTGAAGTATAAAAGTAATGCTCATTAAACATTAAGAAGTCTTCAAGAAAATAAATCATACTAGGAGTTATTAAGTAAAAAATAAAGACGTCCCACAAAACTCACTAAAAATTTCTACTACACTGCATGTTAACTATTTTCATTTTTTCATTGTATGTTTAGATTCTTTATTATACTAAAAACCCAGTTATCAATGCCCACTTGCATTAAATATAATTTACATAAGCAATTACTCTAAAGTATGTTATTTTTGCAGCTATTTTTTTTTATTTGTTTCGTTATTAAACACTGAATATTGACAAAATCCTTGTGAATTAAAAAAAAAACATACCCAGTTTTCAATTCGAATACTTTAATAAACACGGCACAAAACTTTTAGTGAAATATAAAAGTAATGCTAATTAAACATTACGAAGTCTGCAAGAAAATAAATCACACTAGGATATATTAAGTAAGAGATAAAGACGTCCCTCAAAACTCACTAAAAATTTTAATACACTGCATGTTAACTATTTAAATTTTTCATTGTATGTTTAGGTTCTTTATTATACTAGAAACCCAGTTATCAATACCCACTTTCGTTAAATATATTTTACATAAGCAATTACTGTACAGTAATGTTTTTGTTTGCTTCGTGTTGTTAAACCCTGTATCTTGACAAAAGTCTTGTGAATTAAAATAAAACATACCCAGTTTTCAATTCGAATACTTTAATAAACAAGGCACAAAACTTTCAGTGAAATATAAAAGTAATGCTCATTAAAGATTATGAAGTATACAAGGAAATAAATCATACAAGGAAATATTAAGTAAAAAATAAAGTTGATCGGAAAAATAGGTGTTATTGAAATAAAATAGTCAACTGAAAATTTCGTTTCATTAACAAACTTATTCCTAGATTACCTTTTCCAGGATTATAAAAATTTAGTCGAATTAAGTTATTTTAATGACCTTTTGTCCGCTTAGAATGTTTCATAATACTCTAAAAACTAACAGTTAAAACTTACATGCTGTTTACATAATTTAACCTAACACCAGACCTGCGAGTAGGATTGTTTTAGTATGATACTATAGTTTGAAAATAAATAAATAAATAATATTCATTTATAAGTTTTTTTTTAAACTAATTCAATTTTGTAAATATTTTTCTGATTGAAGAAGTATACAGGCGTGAAATTATATGCAGTAGAAAGTGCTACAGTGTTATTAAGATGGACTTTTGAAAAAGTTCAATGTCAAAGAAGCTTAAGTAATAAATTGCATTTTGATTTTTTTCTTTGATATTTTCAACTTCATAGAAGTAAAGTTATTTCCAGTTAAAAGCAAGTCTCGTAGTAATTTAAAAATAAATTAATGTAAATTGAATTTTGTTGTTGAAATTAATTAGGATTTAGTACTATTAATATACGTTTATGTTTTAAACTAGTGTAATGTTAATAGTATAATTATGTTAATATAAAGATTTTTCAATCTGATTTGTTGAAATATTTTCTATATTTGTATGGCATGTTCAATATTTCATTTTCTAATAAATATATAATACTTTTCGAATTTAAAGTACGATTTAAATGCTTAAAGATTTAAACATTATGCTTACAAAAAATTATTGGTGTTATTCGAAATACATAAGGAGTGTATATAATACAACTATTCAATAAAAATGAAAACATTAGCGCTGAATATAAAAATAAGAGCAGTACCCTGTGCCTCATAACTGTATTCCGACAACAAGGCAGGATAAAAACTTAATTCGTTAAAAAATAAGGATTTCTTTATAAACATAGCATAGTAGTCTATTTTACTTGCTCTTTATTGGCCAAAAAAACATTAAATAATGTATTTGCTCTAGCATAGGTAACTTCCATTTTATATGATTTTGACCGGATTCGACGTCTTTTAATGCTTACCACCTACAGATTTCCCGCACACCCGCCATGAATGTGTTGATATAACATTGTTAAATTTACTAAGCCCGAAAAAAAATAGAAATATGCATAAAATAACGTGACACATAAGTATATAAAAGAAGTAGCATAAGCTTACCTTACAAGTTCCAGCTTGAAGTTACTTATAGTTCCATTTAAAACCGAATCTTAACAAAGCGAAACGGTTTCACACACTTACACACCTATTCTTTCTGTTCGAAAAGCTAATTAGTTATTCAAACAAAAGCGTGTGATGTCATATAAGCTACAGCCAATCGCATTACATGTTCGTTTAAGTGCGTATCAAAATTATAAACATCTGCCCAAACGCGCTGTATTTTAAAATGGAAATATCGATGCTACAGTTAAAGAAACATTTTTCTTGCATTTATTACTTCAATATTTCGAGTAGATTTTACGAGCTGCGATATGTGTATATAAATGAATTATTGGTAGCATACTCATACATAAATATTTAGTTAAAGTAAAACTAGTACATTAGCTTTAAAAGATAAATCTGCATTAATGTCAGAGCTTTATTAAAATTTAGAAATTGTTTTAATACTATGGTATTGATAACTATACTAAAAGTACCCATTTTTACACAAAAATGCATCATCAATATGTGGAATGAGAGTTATATTTACCTTTAACAATTTATTCGATACTATACAGTGGTTTAAAAACTCCGTCATTTCAGATTGCAATGTTAAATTCCTAGATAAAATTAAGACTACAATAAATTGTGGATAGTAACTACAATAAATTGTGGATAGTAAGGCAAATTCATCATTGAGAATGCTTAGGTTTAGGATCATCATTGTTGGTTAAAGACAGTCTACAATTTTGGGCCTATCTCACCAAAGTTGTTTAAGAGCTAACCGCGATTAATCTCTGTTTAAACTAAGAATTGTGTCTCACCATTGGATTGGTGCCATGGGTAAATCGCGGTTAGCCGTTTTTAAAATATTCAACATTTGTCTTAACTTATGAGCATAAATTTTGAATGAAACAAAGGCTACTAAAATCTACACGATAAAAATATCTAGATTTAGATACAAAACATTGGGTTAAAAATTAAGACGCCCCGCAGAATTCACTAAATATTTCTACTGCATTGCATGTTAACAAATTACATTTTTTCATTGTATATTTAAGTTCTTTATTGTATTAAAAACCCGGGTATCAATGAGTTAAATATATTTAAAAACAATTACTTTAAAGTATACGATATTTTTTAGCTGTGTTTTTTTATTTGCTTCGCGTTATTTAACCATGTAACTTGACAAAAGTCTTGTGAGTTAAAGGAAAAATACCCAGATTTCAATTCGAATACTTTAATAAACACGGTACAAAACTTTCTGTGAGATATAAAAGTAATGCACATTAACTATTACGAGATTTCCATGAAAATAAATCATACTAGGAGATATTAAGTAAAAAATAAAGACGTCCCCGCAAAACTCACTAAAAAGTTCTACTACACTGCATGTTAACTATTTTCATTTTTTCATTGTATATTTAGGTTCTTCATTACACTAAAAACCCAATTTTCAATGCTCATTTGCTTTAAATATAGTTTACATAAGCAATTACTCGAAAGTAAGATATCTTTGCAGCTATGTTTTTTTATTTGCTTCGTTATTAAACTATCTTGACAAAAGCCTTGTTAATTAAAAAAAAATACCCAGTTTTCAATTTGAATACTTTAATAAACACAGCACAAAACTTTCAGTGAAATATAAAAGTAATGCTCATTAAACATTACGAAGTATCAAAGGAAATAAATCATACAAGGAAATATTAAGTAAAAAATAAAGTTGATCGGAAAAATAGGTGTTATTGAAATAAAATAGTCAACTGCAAATTTCGTTTCATTAACAAACTTATTCCTAGATTACCTTTTCCAGGATTATAAAAATTTAATCGAATTAAGTTATTTTAATGACCTTTAGTCCGCTTAGAATGTTTCATAATACTCTAAAAACTAATAGTTAAACTTACATGCTGTTTACATAATTTAACATAACACCAGACCTGCTTGTAGATTTGTTTCAGTATGATCCTATACAGTTTTAAAATAAATAAAAATACTTAACTAAAAATACTTTACATAAATAATAAATAATTTATAAGATTTTTTTTAAATAATTCAATTTTGTAAACATTTTTCTGATTGAAGAAGTATACAGATGTGAAATTAAATACAATAGAAAGTGCTACAGTGTTATTAAGATGGACTTTTAAAAGGTTTAATGCCCAAGAAACTTAAATAATAAATTGCATTTTGATTTTTTTTTCTTGGATATTTTCAACTTTATACAAGGTAAAGTTATTTGCAGTTAAAAGCAAGTCTCATAGTAATTTAAAAATAAATTAATGTAAATCGCATTTTGTTGTTGAAATTAAATAGGAATTAGTACTATTTTTTTAATATACGTCTTTGTTTTAAACTTGGGTAATGTTAATAGTATAATTATGTTTATATAAAGATTATTCAATCTGATTTGTTGAAATATTTTCTATATTTGCGTGGCATGTTAAATATTTCATTTTCTAATAAATATATAATACTTTTCTAATTTAAAGTACAATTTAAATGCTTAAAGATTAAAACATTATGCTTACAAAAAATTATTGGTGTTATACTAAATACATAAGGAGTGTATATAATACCACTATTCAATAAAAATGAAAACATTAGCACTGAATATAAAAATAAGAGCAGTATACTGTGCCTCATAACTGTATTACGACAATAAGGCAAGATAAAAACTTACTTCGTTAAAAAATTATAAGGATTTTTTATAAGCATAGCATAGTAGTCCATTTTACTTGCTCTTTATTGGCCAAAAAATCATTAAATAATGTATTTGCTCTAATATAGGTAACTTCCATTTTATATGATTCTGACCGGATTCGACGTCTTTTAATTCTTACCACCTACGTTCAGATTTCCCGCACACCCGCCATGAATGTGTTGATATATCATTGTTAAATTTACTAAACCCGAAATAATAGAAATCTGCATAAACTAACGCGACACATAAGTATATTTAAAAGAAGTAGAATAAGCTTACCTTACAAGTTCCAGCTTGAAGCTACTTATAGTTCCATTTAAAACTGAATCTTAACAAAGCAAAACGGTTTCACACATTTACACACCTATTCTTTCTGTTCGAAAAGCTAATTAGTTATTCAAATAGAAGCATGTGATGTCATATAAGCTACAGCCAATCGCATTACATGCCCGTTTAAGTGCGTATCAAAATTATAAACATCTGCCCAAATGCGCTGTATTTTAAAATGGAAATATCAATGCTACAGTTAAAGAAACATTTTTCTTGAATTTATTACTTCAATATTTCGAGTAGATTTTACGAGCTGCAATATTTGTATATAAATGAATTATTGGTATCATACTCAGAGATAAATATTTTGTCAAAGTAAAACGCGTACATTAGTTTTAAATAGTAAATTTGCATTAAAGTCAGAGTTTTATTAAAATTTAGAAATTGTTTTAATAACACATTATTTATAACTATACAAAAAGTACACATTTTTACACAAAAATGCATCATCAATATGTGGAATGAGAGTTATATTTACCTTTAACAATTTATTCGATACTATACAGTGGTTTAAAAACTCCGTCATTTCAGATTGCAATGTTAAATTTCTATATAAAATTAAGACTACAATAAATTGTGGATAGTAAGGCAAATTCATCATTGAGAATGCTTAGGTTTAGGATCATCATTGTTGGTTAAAGACAGTCTACAATTTAGGGCCTATCTCACCAAAGTCGTTTAAAGCTAACCACGATTAATCTCTGTTTAAACTAAGAATTGTGTCCCACCATTGGTTGGTGCCATGGGTAAATCGCGGTTAGCCGTTAAACGACTTTGATGAGACCGGCCCTTAATGTTGGACGTTTAATCTGTGGTTAACTCACAGTTTGTCTGGTCCAAAGTGAAACGGCATCTAAGAGCTCTTCTCACCAAAGTCGTTTAATGGATAATCGCAATTAAGCCATGTCACCAACCAATGGTGGGACGCAATTCTCAGTTTAAACAGAGATTGATCGCAATTAACCGTTAAATAACTTTGGTGAGACCGACTCTAAGTAACGTTTAAGATGAGTTTTACTACTTCTATCGAAAGTAAGTTAATGCTTCGAAGTATTTGTCATGACAGACTAGTATGGGCAAACTTGAAAGTGAAAGAGAAAAATAGACCAGGATCTACTGTTTACAGCAGATTTTGAAGAGCTACGAGCACCCATGCCAGAAGTGAGATTTAAACACTTGAACTCCTGTACCAAAGAGCAGCGCCCTTCCCATTCAGGCATCGTTTAGCCAGATATGTGTTGGAAATTACAAGCCAGAAGACTTCCATAGTCTAACCGGCCGAACGATGGCCGATTGGTTAGGGTACTGGCCTTCAGGAGTTCGTGGGTTCGAATCCCATAGTGGCATGGATGATCGTAGCCGTTCGTAATCGGCTTTAAGCTGTAGGTCCCGGTATCATAGCCCTCGTGTTGCAAAAAGTAGACCGTAGCACTCCAAACCAAACCTGAGTCTAACCGAGCTCGATATTTTGTTTAATAGCTCTCTACTAGCTTTCAAAAACTAGCCTCACGTGAGTAGGGAGATGAAAACTGAATCAAAATATTCTTTCTTTTTTTAATTCCTCAGGCTTCATATTTTTTAATCTTTTTTGGATCTTTTTTAAATGCTTTCTTTCTAAAATCGACATGCTTGTTTCTAATCGATAACCCAGGTTTCTGGAAAATCAGATTATGGACCTATTAAGATGAGGCCGTCTGAGCGTCTAGGCCAGCCTCACGTATAAGTGCAGTACTCGTAAGAAAATACAAAACTGAAAGAAAAACTAATTTCTCCTGCTGAATTTTGTTTATATTGAATATAAATAAGGGTGAAAATAGAAAATAAAATGTTATTTAGGCCATCATGCCAAAGGGACCACACTCTGTCGAAGATATGCCAAACATGGCGTCTTGGTGTAAAAAAGAAATGGTATAAGAACTGGTGCAGAAGAACTTAAGCTCCACACTCCTTCTCCCTTGCTCTCTCTCCGAGGGGGCCTTCAGATCACTGAAAAAGTTCGTTGTACAGCGTTGCCTTGGCCGAAGATGGCTACTCCGCGGTTAATAACCCCTCTTGACCAATGGGGTCGAAGGAGGTTTACTCATTTCGCTTTTGCCTCTAGATCAGTTTTGCTCTCTCGTTGTGGAACTGTAACTCTTTCCTACAGAACCGATCTCACCAAAGTTGATTAACAGCTAACCCCGATTAATCTCTGTTTAAACGGAGAATTGCGTCCTACTATTGGTTGGCGCTATGTGTTAATCTTGGTTCGACGTTAAACGACTTTGTTGAGACCGGCCTTTAAACTGTTTTGAAATTGCGCAAATGTTGACAACTGTTTTGAAATCATACTATTTTTATATTTTGAAAAATAACGAACTTAACTTTAATCAAGTGGAAAACATTTTACTATGGAATCAGATTTTACTATGGAATTGTTTAACTGAACATTCCTTGTGAATGTTAAAAATCTTCTAGAATGCTCTTTAAATGCCAATATTATTTCTTTGAATCTGTCAGCCCCAAAATATATGCTCATGACTCTACCAGGGTTGTGACACCTCAGTTCGTGCTCTATTGTTCTAATCAGATAAATATAAAAATACAGTGGGCTCCGCTTAATGTGATTAGTTTGGAACACCGTGATTTTGATAATAACCGATTGATAACAATAAAGGATATGCAAAATTAGGTAAATTTACCCCCCACCTTTAATTCACACCTTCTACCTTTCGAAATAAAATGAGAAACTCCCCACTCTTTTGTTCATTTCCCATTGGTCTTGGTGAAAGAGGGAGTATTTTCAAAAATTCAAACCACAACGAAGGGAAAGAAAAGAATGGGTTCCTTCTGAATACATTGGGAATATTCCTTTGCCAGTTAAAATAATGTTCGAAAACTAATCCTATTAACCGATGTAAAGATCATATTCAGCGATCATTTCAACATACAAATGAATAGCGAAAATCGGGACCAAGTGATTTCGATAACAATAAGCGATTGATAACAATTACCACGATCACATTAAGCGGAGTCCACTCTACAACCTTCATTTTGTAAAACAGAAGAACATTGAAAATTTTCGTGATTAAAATACTTCTCAAAGAAATAAAAGAGCTAAATCTTACCTGCTATTCTCTTTAGCACAAAGCAAAGGTGGGAATGTGATAGTTGTAATCCTCTATAAGAACAAATGTTATTTTAGCATTAATTTTGAGCAGGGCTTCGAACCGGAACTGAACCGAAAACCGAAAACCGGAAAAAACCGTTATTTTGGTCGGAACGAAAACCGGAACTGAACCGAAAAAAATATCGGTTTATTTCGGTTCGATATATCTTTCAGTCATTTTGTTACTGTTACCAACTTATCAATATTTTCTAATTTAACGTCAACTTTATAATTATCATTACATGTATACTGCTTCTCGATTTCCTATTTTGATATTTGTTGAAAGAGCGTTTTCAGGTTTGAAATTTATTCTCCGAGACAACAGAAGTAATCTCAGTGAAACCACGTTAGAAGATATATTAATAATTAGAGGCAATTTTCATATGTTAAATAAATAATATATTTTTTACATAATTATTGCAAGGCCAAGTGCACGATGTGAGAGTCAAACGACGAATGTGGGTAATCATGAACCTAGTTGTCAAATGCGATTTTGATAATGGATAACAATGCCAATGCTCGCCGCTCTTATCGTACCTGCTGTTTGTATCAATTCACATAGTGTACCAATTAAAAAAAGAATAAAATCTTCTAAATTTTGATAGAATTACATTTTTTGTTTATGATAGAATTATAGTTTTAGTACAAATAAGAATATACATAAAATGAAATTATTCATTTGAAACTGAAACGAAAACAGTTATTTTTGGCGGAGTAAAAACCGGAACTGAACCGAAAACCGTTATTTTTGGTGGAGCGAAAACCGGAACTGAACCGATATTAATTTTTTAGTTGAACCGGAACGAAAACCGGAACAAAAAAATTACGTTTCGAAGCCCTGATTTTGAGACCTAAGTACAGAGGGTGCATCCCTTCTATCCAATATCTCTCTAAGCTGAGGTGCAGAAGATAAATATAAATAAACCAGCCCAATCTAATCTGGAATTTAAAATAGCAGTGCAGCAGAATTTTGTGCCAATTAGGCACTTTTGTCTTGTTACAGCACGCAGAGAACAAACACCTGCTACTGTTATCGTAAAGCCGTCCTCACGCAGAAGATATTTAAAAACTGAGCTGTTCCTTTTTTATCGCTGACACGTAGCATTGGTTTGATTAAATGCTCATGCAGTAGCAATTGCTTAAGCTTCTTTGACCGACTTTGATCAACACCCGAGCAAAAATGTGTTTATGACGACAGGAGTAGTGTGTGTTTTCATTGCAACTTCTCTATACAAAGTAAAGAAAGTACAGTGAACTCCGCTTAATGCGATTCGTATGGGACACCGTAATTTTGATAACAATAACCGATTGATAACAATAAACGATATACAAAATTAGATAAATTTAACCCTTCTTTAATTCACACGTACTAAATTTCATAACAAAATGAAAAAATACACCTTATATTATCCTGCATATATGTATATTATCCTTTAAATCATAGGAATTGTATGCATAATTAAAAAAATTGATCAATTGTTGACTGTCTACATTTTTTTCTAAGAAGCTCATTGATAAATTGTTCGTAATCATAATCACCTGTTATAATGATTAAAAATTTCGATCATTTGTTTTAACGTTAAATCGTTTCGCTTTCTGGCTTCCATATCGACAAGCTGCATGTAAGCGAGCAAGGCATAAAATTTAATACGCTCCTTCTCAGTTCCGATGAGAATGTGTTGTCTTCTGCTCATCTGACAACCACTGACCACCAGCAGGGTGTGCGTATTTCTGGAAAATTTCATGAACGTGTAATACTTCACTCCTTTGTTCATTCCCCATTTCCCTAGGTTGAAGAGGGAAATTTTTCAAAAATTCAAACAACAAGCGAAGGAAAAGAAAGAATAGGTTTCTTCTGAATACTTTGTGAATATTCCTTTGCCAGTTAAAATGAGGTTCGAAAACGGATAACATTAACCGATGTAATGATCACATAAAACGATCATTTTAACATACAAGTGAATAGAGAAAATCGGGACCAAGTGGTTCCAATAACAGTTAGCGATCGATAACATTAAGCCGAGTCCTCTGCATGATGAATTCCTCTGATCATGATGAATTTCAGAGCTCATATTTCAAAGAAAATATTTATTTTGATCATAACTTACTGAATTTATGCGAGGGTTACTTCTGTATATTCATTTACCTCCAAAACTCTGCACTCAGTCCATGTCTCTTCCGTGGGCAAGCAACCCTCACTAAGTAAATGAAGTCTTTCTGAATCCATATATTCTTTTATTTAACAATTGTTGTACATTGAAATAGAACAAGAAATCTCCTGACGGTTACATAAAATAATACAAATCTTCATAACTTTAGAATTACGCAAATAGAGTCAACCAAACGTCTTCACACACTTAAGGAGTCATATCACCTTTAAGTAACTTTTTAAATGAAAGATTCTTTTCTTATTTTTCGCTTCATCATTAGGGATGCAATGGTTATCCGGCCAACATACTGCATGTCCGTCCACTATACCGGATAATTAACAGTAGCCAGATATTACAATTATCCTGCAGTACAACCGGCCAAAATCATACACCAAGAAATAAGATAAATATAATGAAATAAATGCAAAATGTTAAACAATAAGCTTTATAAAAAATGCGTATAAGCTTTTTGGAGTATTAGTATAAAAACCTTTATGGGAAAAATTATATTTATTTATACATTTCATTACAAAAAACATAAATCATTCTTTTTTTAGTCTCGACTGCAAAATTGTATTCTTGAATCTGAAGACAACACAAAAGACAAAAGTTACTTTTTTTTGGAGGATAGAAGAAAAAAGACAAATTAATGATAAAGGGGTGAGAATATGTTTTTGAAATTTTTTATACACAGACATAAGAACCATTAAAAAAAGGAAGGTAAAGAACTATTAAAAAAGCTTTTATTCAGATTTGATTTTTCTAATTAAATAATGTCGAATTGAAATATTGAGTACTTTAACTTAAAAAAAATTTTTAAAATAAATTATAGTACAAATAGCTGATTTATTAAAAAATATATAAAAGGTGGGAAAAATACTACAATTTGATTGCAAAAATAAAGTGCATAAAGCTGAATTTTTTAAAATAAATATAAAAAAGAAAAAGTGCGAAACAAACTGACATCCGTCTGAAACTATGGTCAGATATCCGATATCCGGTCAAATTGACATCTATTTTAGTCATAAAAACTGGCAATGCTATTTTTAGTTATAATCTTAAATAAATGAGATTTTCAGCATTGATTCTCTAATTTTATGTGATTACCGTATATTTCCACGTGTAAGACGACCTTCAGATAAGACGAAGAATAAATATCCAGCCAATTTTTTTCAATTTTAGCACATATACGCCATATAAGGCGACCCCAACATTCTGAATAATATTGTATTGCGTAGATATACGGAAGTAACAAATTTTATTTTTTAGCACCTTGCAACACCACATTGGGATTGTTATATTAATACTGCATACTTGTTTATGAAATTATGTCCTATTCGTAGTTATTCGACTTGGCAACTATGTGACTTATGTGCTTGACAGCATTACCTTCGTCCAACTGCACTGACTCCTGCTTTTGCATATTGACCTTGATTAATGCGGAAGAACGTGTGCCTGTAAAAGCCCCTCCACACTATGGTCCACTGCAAGCCATCACCATCGTTTAAAGTGGGGTATGGTTTATCGTGGTCGATGATGGCAGACGATAAATTGCCTTGGCGGGCGATGGCTTCAGAAATGTTTTTTCTCCTAAAGACCCCTCCACACTATGGCCCACTGCAAGCCATGACCACTGTCTGGAGGGGGTTTGGCTTATCATGGTCGATGGTTTCAGACGATAAAATAGCCTTGGCGAACGATGGCTTCCGAGGCGGTTTTCCTCCAAAGATCAAAGGCAGCCAGATGCGCTACTAAAGTGCGCAGTAGACCCTATGGACGAATCCAAGTGTTTGTCTCATTTAGTGGTCCAGCGGGTGGATGCAACCCATGAACCATCGTTCGATGTCACCATCAAGAAATGGTGAACAATTGGCCATAGTGTGGAGGCTATATAAAATCAAAGGCAGCCAGATGCGCAACTAAAGTGCGCAGTAGACCCCATGGACGAATCCATGTGTTTGGCTCATTTAGTGGCCCAGAGTGTGGATGCAACCCATGAACCATCGTTCGAGATCACCATCAGGAAAGGGTAAAAAATGGGCCATAGTATGGAGGCTACATATTACTCAGTGTTTCCAACATCAGCGGATTCCCACTGATCCTGGTGGTTTTGAGGTAGGTAAGATTTATTTTGTACCTGTCGTATAAGAAGACCTCGGATTTGGGGGGGAGGGATATTTTTAGGTTTTAAGTATCGTCTTATACGCGAAAATATACGGTAGTTTTGCTGAATTTATTACTTTGTTTCTACATAATAAGAACTTTCCATATTAAGTGAAAAAAGGAGACCTTTGTTTAAAAAATCTTAAAAAATTTTTTGACACACTGACACACTTGGAATAACATAAGATGAGTTTGATTAATCTACGAGAATGCACACTGCCAGGAGTTACTCGAGAACGCGCGCCGGTGCAACATTTCTGAGCAAAATACCAACAAAATGTGCCTTTGATGATGGACAGAAAATTTGTATTGCCAAATACACTTTATTAAAAGTTTAAAATATATTTCGTTTTATTTGAAATATTAATTTTAAAAAGTATTTTAGACTGTAGATTTTTTTATTAGCATTCCGAAAGCACAAACGTAACGCACAAATGAGTTAAAAACTTAAATCACATTTTTATATTTCATCATTTTAATCAAATAACTATGTATTTTGATAGGTTCCCTCTACCGACCACAAAAACTAAATAAAAATGCAAAAGTGTATGTACTAGGTCTCGGGAGTAATTAAAAGAAGGGTTGGAAGAAACTATGATCTTTTTAAATAAAAAAAATCAGATTTATTTGATTTAAATCCGATTTTTTTTATTTAAATCGGATTTCTTTGATTTTTTTCTAAATACTAATTTTAATTGTTGTTTTTATGTTTTTTGCAATATACATAGAATAGTTTCTTATAAGAAGTGACATCTTATCTATCTACTATATTCTACACACTGATTACCTAAAATTAAATATATAAATTTTAATCTAAATACATTCTATTATTTTGTAACTGGATAGTGCAAACTAAATAAGATGTAAATTTAAAGAACAAATTAAATATTCTTTTAATGCAAACTATTTATTTAAAAAAACAAATCACAATTATTTCAGTATTTTTTAAACACCGAATTATGGATTTAATTGTTTCAATAAAAACATTAGCTTTGATGTTTTATCCACTCCTAATTGGTTACTAAGGCTAGAATGAACAATACCGAAAGAAGAAAACTGTCTTTCCATTCCAGCAGATGAAGCCACGACTGTGTTATTTGGTAGACAAACTGGATTTCAAGTTCTGTAATACTCTCTTTACCTCCCATTACATAAAATGAATTTCACCAGTCATAATCAATCATTGTACTACCCCTACTACATACTTTCTGATAACAACCCCTAAATTTTTGGAAAACACATACTATCTATTTACACTTATTTACTTATTGGTATTACTGTGCTGACTGATTCCCAATTCTCCTCTCTTTGGAATATATGTTTTAAACAAGTGAAAAAAAAATGAATTAAATCAATGTTTTTTTCAAAAAAATCAACTGATTTAAATCAACTGATTTAAATCATGCCAACCCTGATTAAAAGTATCTCTTTTTGGTTTGGTTTGGTTTGGAACGCTACGGTCTACTGTTTTGCACACGAGAGCTAATGAGACCGGGACCTACTGCTTAAAGCCGATTCCCAACGGCTACGAAGATCCATGCTATAGTGGGATTCGAACCCACGAACTCCAGTACCGACGATCAGCGCCCTAACCAATCGGCCAGCGTTCTTTTTTTGAGAAAAATATTCTGAAAAAATTGCGGAAATTTATGTTATTGGGGTCTAGAAGACCTATAACACAGCTACTGAAAATTTGGGAAGTTTATTTGTATGGGGTGACGACCCTATATGGAGTGGCTCTTCTATATATCCTTCTATGCAGTGGCGAGACAGGCCCTAAATCACAGTTCCAAATATAAAGATTTAATTACATGAGACAGTTCTTAACAACTATTTAAAAGACTGCACGAAATAAGTTTTATAAAATCAATTTTCAACTATGGAGGAAAAGCTAGAAAAAAGTGGGTAAAAATATATTTGAGGGTGCCCCTTGGCGAAATTGGCAATTTTTGTTTGGCGCCAATCCAAAATAAAGCAATTTGTCGCAATGTCACGAACTACTTTAATGCCTTTCCCATTCATTTTCATATTTACAACAGCCAATAGACAAACAATAAACTTCCCTTCCGTTTGAAACTAAAGCCAGAATTGTCATAATTTGAGAATTTGCCCTACTGCGTAAAATTGCCTTATTAACCTTACCAGCCGACATCCAACGCAGAACTAACTGACCTCTGAAATTACATATACTATTATACATTCAAAAATAGATCTAAAATATAAATCAATCAAAATCAAGATTGGGTTTTAAAAAAAACTACAGACGTTTCCATAAATAAAACAACATTGGCGCTTGGCGATCAACCGCGATCACAACTTGGCGAGAATCAAGGGGCACCCTCAAATATAGGCTAACCAAAAAGTGTGTACGTCGGTTCAAGAGTTGCATTTTTAGGATTAAAATTAATTTAAATTTACTTGAGTTGCTTATATTTGAGATATTTTTATATTAGTGGCATGCTAGGATTAATTTCCAAATACCGCACTTTTATTTCATATATTTATGAAAAACAATATATTTTAACAAAACGAGTTCTTCACATGACTGAAAATGAGTTATAGTTATTGCATATACTTTTGGTATGTAATATAATCTAAAAACTAATTTTAATTTTGAAAAAAAATATTTTTTTTTTCATTTGGGAACTTTTCACTACCAGACTGAATGTGTATGAAGTAACTAATGTATTATATACCATAAAATAGTCAAGATTAGAGGCAGATAAATAATGAAATTAATGACACAGAATTTTTTTTTTAATATTTTATTTAATGCTTTAGGACATTTACAAAATACATTTTAGATATATACATCAAATTACATTTATAATTCAGAATAACCAACATTTTTCCGCCTACAATGAAATTTACAATGAATTGTCAGTATAAATGATGACAGCAGATGTCGAAATTTATGAAACTTACTAAAAACTGATGTACCATGGATGTGCGATGGATGCCCTGATTTCCTCTATTTCATCTGCAGCTGAATCGAAATCATCTTGATAAAATTTAGATGGAAAAGTCTATGGGAATGAAGATAATGAATGCAGTAGTTCATGATGATTGACGAAATCAGTCAGATTAACAAAGAATATCTTCAGTGTTAGGTTCATTATTGCTGAACATAAATCCTATGGATGAATTGGAGAATGAAAAGTCATAAAAATGGAAATGATGGCTCCACTAATTAATTATGATATAGAAAATATGATTATCATGCATGGAATATGGGCCGTAGTTCATGATGATTGACGAAAACATTGAGTTTAACAAAACAAAGATTATCTTCACTTTCTAGATTCATTTGCAGCTGAACATAAATCCTACTGAAGAATTGAAGATGGAAAAGTC
>CM063497.1:21550570-21565570 GCA_032207245.1 Pardosa pseudoannulata
ACGTTATATATCAGTTTAATGAATGTTAATCAAACATTCAAATACTTATAGTGCACTCTTAAGCAATGTAACTTGAGTATACATTTATTTATATCTTTAAACAACGGGTATACTTAAATGTATATTCATATTTTTTTATTTGTTTGGAAAATAAATATATTTGCTAGTATATTGAAATTTTTAGAATCAGATACAGAAAAACAAACTAAAATAATTTATAATTCAGAATTAGAAATAGTCGAGATAGCCGAGAAAAAATAACATCAACAAAAACAATTATAGTCATAATTAAGTAAATAATATTTGCTTTATTATCTTAGTACCTAGACTGATTTACAACGTTATATATCAGTTTAATGAATGTTAATCAAACATTCAAATACTTATAGTGCATTCTTAAGCACTGTAACTTGAGTATACATTTATTTATATCTTTAAACAACGAGTATACTTAAATGTATATTCATATTTTTTTGTTATTTGTATGGAAAATAAATATCTTTGCTAGTATATTGAAGTTTTTAGAATCAAATACATAAAAACAAGCTAAAATAAAATAATTTATAATTCAGAATTAGAAATAGTCGAGAAAAAATAGCATAAAAACAATTATAGTCATAATTAAGTAAATAATATTTGCTTTAATTATGATCCTAGTTAGTACCTAGACTGATTTACAACACTATCAGTTTAATGTTTTTATTCATAAAACAGTCAAATACTTATAGTGCATGCTTAAGCAATGTTACATGAGTATACATTTATTTATATCCTTAAACAACGAGTATACTTAAATGTATATTCATATTTTTGTTATTAAATTATTAATTTTATTAAATATAAATAAATACTTGTTATAGAAGTATATTTAGAAATAATTATATTTACAGAATTAAACATAGCAATTCCTAATGCAATATTAAGAAGAATTAAGAACAAAATGTATGGTAGTCTTACCTTCTCTTAGGAACAGGAAATGTAGGTACAACTTCTGCAAAACAAGAGAAAATTTCACCAACAAGGAAAAGATCACGTTCACAATAGCTGGACAGCAGTCAACTGATTTTCGTTAGAGTTGGAGATAGAATGGAAGAACTTGTTTGGTTCTTAGATAGCCTAAGCACGCCTCCCTATCCAATCAGGTGCATTAGATGTTGGGAACAATAGTAAAGACCACCTGCAGCACATCTAGGTGGTTCTCACAGTACAGGAATACGTCATTTAATGTTTTGTATAAAATCTAAATAAGGTCCTCCTCCTATATAAACGGACAGTTATGGGGCTCCTTAGCCAGACGCCTTTATCCCCGATTCTTAAGGTAAACACTGTAAGGTACTATTATGTTTAAAACAAATTAGAAAAGGAGTAATTTAGAGGTGCCGGTCATTAGAAGGTGGGTTAGGAAAAATCAGTGAGAGCTGTGACTTAATTAATGCCTGTAAAGATACAAAATATCTGATTAATACTTGAAAAGAAAGTTTGGTTAGTATACACGGTGCGAAACACTAGATGGAGTCTTACGGTCAAATATTAAACATCAAACACATTTAGGTACACTATACAGCTCCTTAAATCCGGTAAAATGACGAGTCTAGCTCGTCATGTTTTTCATTCCATACCGCACAATGACGAGCTACACTCGTCATGCGACTAAAGTTAATGTTAAATATGATAATTAATTTAGTTTATAATTTCTAGTATACTGAATTTAGCAAGACTTTTGTTACTTGTGGAAATACCTATTACATATTGTTTATTTAGAATTTCTTGGTACAAGTCACTGCCAAATTGATGAGTCAGAATAAAAGAAAACCTACTAAGAAATGCCGTGTGTGTTACAAGAATCAAATTAGAAGTGAGACTCCCTAGCGGTGTAAACAATTCAGTATTCCTTTGCACTTTGTTTTGAAAAGTACCACTAGCTTGAAGACTATTATCTGTATACCTAATTAATCTTTTGTTTTGATATTTTCTTAATTTTACTGTTTCTGATATTATTTAACACTGTTAAAAAGTGGATTTTATTAGGAATATGTAAGAATTGTAAAATGAAACAAGTTTTTTAAACAAAAAATAAATGGAATATACTTCACGCACAGTTTTTCATTATTAAATAGTACCGGAAGGGTTAATATAATAATACACATTTTTTGAAATTTTTTAATTTATTTATTTTTTTTATACAACACATCACTTTACGGCACAACATATAACGAGAGGGACAAGGGAGGAAGTAATAAGAGCTATTAGGGTAATTAAGGTAGAGAATCTATAGTCAATAAAGCATTGCGGCACGTGGCCGCTTAGAGTTACTCGGGTTATTATAATCATAATCTGAGTTCTGCAATTATTCATTAGGTAGACTAGTTATTTTATTATAAAAATTTTAGATGATCTTACACAATATTGTTTGAAAGTTAAAATATTAAAGTCACGTCTTTACTTCGTTGGACAAGTATCGATGTGAGCCTCTAATACGCCTCGAGAATTTATTCTGTATTGTTTCTATTAATTTCAAATTAAATTTCGTGGCAAACGACCAGACCGGGGCTGCTTAAAGACGGGTTGGTAGAATTATTGTTTTATATAAGAGAATTTTTTTTAAAATTTAAGTGTTTGCTATTAAAAAGCATTTTTGAGTTTCTAATTTTCCTATCATTTTATTTTTAATATCCGTTATGTGAGGACGCCAGGTTAGTTTTTTTATCTAAAGTTACACCTAAATATTTTAGGGAGTTTTCCCAGTTAATTACCTCGTCGAGTAGATATAGTCTAGGGGGAGTTTTATAAGTACGAGTAAAGTAAATAGCATGTAGGGTTAACTTTAATTTTCCATTTAAGAAACCAGTCTTCCATAGTGTCTAGGTGTGACTGTATGAAGCTAGCGACTAAGTTTAGGTGTGGGGCTGAAGCAATTATAGCTGTGTCATCCGCATACAAAGCTAGGGAAGTATAATCATTACTACGAATGTCGTTAATATAAATATTGAAGAGGGTTGGACTTAAGATGGAGCCTTGCTGAACACCTGCTGTTATAGATTTTAAAGCGGAGTAAGTGTTTTGTATGCGGACTGTGAATTGACGATCGCAACTCGACTGGGAAAAGTGTATTGAGTTGATCTCAGTTATATCGGTTGTTCACTCGCAAGGGGTCGAACAGTATGCTTTCCGATTTTAATCCTTTCTAGATATTTGATTGATTGGAAATAAATGTTTTTTGTTACCCCAGTGTGTTGCTTGTCACCCTCTAAATCTGGTGACTCGGACAATTAACATTCAACTTGAGGCCATAAGTATTGAGATGCTGGAAAAGGGTACGCAGATAATGCTTATGCTCGACTTCATTATCTGAAAAGCATAGGATGTCTTCAAGATAAATATAACAGAAGGGCAATCCTCTAAGGACATTATGCATAAACCACATGTAGGTTTGTGGAGCATTCACAACGCCAAAACACAGGTGCGTGTATTCATTTAGGCCCCCAATGCAGTGGTCACAGCGATTTTAGTTATATCAGCTTTAGCGACGGGGTTTTGGTGAAAAGCTTTGACTTGTCACCCTCTAAACTACCATATTGTAGTCTAGATATCTCGCAGACAATATGCGCGTTTTAATGACATCAAAAATCGTCATTATGACACAACAGAGAGAGGAATTTGTGTACTACATCCCCATCTATGGTCACTTCTAACGTCATTAAGACGTGTATCTCCAGTGACATACCTTCATCGCAATATGGCAGCCTCCTTTAGAAAGAGAAACATTACATTTATCATGTAATGTTACACGCCATACGTTGCACGTTGTACGTGGTCTTCACATTAGACACAGAATATCAATACTTCCTTTAAATTACCAAGCTGATTTTTTACAAGACTGAAGATCCTGTCGATTGATTCAGCTCACCTAACTGGGGGTCTCCCTTGTCTTCTCTTTCTTATGAAATTAGTAAAAATGAGCTTTTTACCGAGTTATCATATGCCGAATGATGGCCGAATGGTTAGGGCGCTGGCCTTCCGAACCGGAATTCGTGGGTTCGAATCCCACTATGGCATGGATGTTCGTAGCCGTTCGGAATCGGCTTTAATCAGTAGGTCCCGGTCTCATTAGCCCTC
The DNA here is from genome assembly GCA_032207245.1 of Pardosa pseudoannulata. Lineage (NCBI taxonomy): Eukaryota > Metazoa > Arthropoda > Arachnida > Araneae > Lycosidae > Pardosa > Pardosa pseudoannulata. The sequence continues at coordinate 21,554,687 of CM063497.1, forward strand.
GTGTTGCAAAAAGTAGACCGTAGCGCTCCAAAACCAAACCGGGTTTTCATTGTCATATCGAAATAAATGTCAGAACCATCGTAGTCTATTTTATAACTTTAACAATGTCAGGTTGCTTGTACATTTGGTAAATTTCATAGTCAAATAAGGATCTCCAACTATTAATCTCATGGACTACACCAAGAATTTTTCTTAAAATTTTATGCTCAAATGTTAATAATTTATTTTCATGTAATTTTTTTACTATCCAGCATTCACTTCCAAAAAGCAGAATAAGTTATAATAGTATTTTATAGATGTTAATTAAGCTTATAAATCGAGATTTTAATTGGCTTTCGAGGCCTTGATAGTTTAATAGAGTTTTATAGATTTTCGTAATTAAGCTTATAAAGATTTTAATTGGGTTTTGAGACCATAATTGGACATATTTTTCTTTACGGCTGACAATTTCTAAAATAAAATTTACAACAGTGTAAAATGTTACTATTATACACAATATATGAAATCTAAACGCCCTTTCTGTTTTATTTTAATTTCCTCCTCCACATCCTCAGCTGTTACAGCAACATATTTGACTTTTTGAATTTTACTTAAAGCGATCACTGAAAAAATATTTTCCTACATATTTTATAAAACTATTTTAAGCGAGAAAATTCTCAAAATCATTTTGTTTTTGTATTTCATATAAGTACATGGGAGATAGGTTGGTAATTTTCTATAAAAGCCATTACAAATATACGTAAATCAACAGTGAAGTTGAAATCAGTCATAGGGGGTGGTGTACATATCTATAAAGCTATGAAAAAAGCAATATCTTTAGCTTAAAATTGCAATTAATTAAATTGACAAAAAATCAATCTACTTTCTTTTCGGGTTAAAACTGCTCAAAGAATACATATTAAACAATTAAAAAATTAAATAAAATTTTTGTTCAACGTTTACAATTAAAAAATTAGGCTTGAAAATAAAAAGAAGCTAAAGTTGCTTTATGTGAGTTTTAGGTATTTTGTTTTTATATGATATCTTTTAGTAGTAGGCTGATTGTATTAACCAAATAATTATTTTTAGGAGAAATATTTCATTACGGCTTGAAAATACTGTTAAGTGGACTGATCAAGACCAGTAGGTGTATTACATTATTATCTGTGTGTAATTTACAACTTATGTAAATTTGAAATTAAACTCACACATGTCTGTGTGCATTATTTATATATATATAATTATATATAAATTTTATATATATATTATATATAAAATTTTTGTATATATGTCTTTTGTGTATAAAATCTAAAATTCAATCCATCAATAATTGATGTATATTAATTGTCAATTTACTAAATATGAATGAGTTAGTAACACTCTTGCATTGAGGAAATATATCTGTATGTTTAAATTATTTAATCAATAAGACATTGTGTTAATGAATATCGACTTTGCATTTACAAGATAATGACTAAGACAATGATTCCCAAGAAACTGAAAACTCATTTCTTAATAATCGACTTAGATCATGGTTAATTATTGACAAGTGAAAAATGTTTACAAAAAATTAGCATTTATTTATATTGTCTTTTCAAATTGAAGAATTCAAGTAAATACAATTCTTATTAAAAATAAAAATTAAATAATAAAATTCATTAAGTTATTTTGTAAAAAATTTGAAAATTAAACACACATTAAATTTGTAATTAATTAGCTGATGTGAGTTTTAAATAGGAGTTGGTTTAGTAAGTTGTTAGGTTAGCCGGGGTTTTGTTATGTTATGAGTCAAGAGAATGCTTTTAGAAGCATGCAGATTGGCTGTGTTAGTAACCAATTAAATTTAATTATTAGGGGAGCTAGCTGTTTTACGATTAAGGCTTGGATTTATACTTGTTAATTGTGGACTGGTGAAGACCAGTAAGTCCTATATTACTTGGACTGTGTAGGGAAGAGGATAACTGGGAAAAAATTTTACTAAGCTTATAACGTTGCATGGTGGGTTTTTAATTAGGTGCTAAAAGAAGGCGGTTAGGATGATCGACATATTGATGTTTAATTCAATTTTTGTAAGAGCATTTAGAATAAAAAGTCTGCAATTGGAATTTATATTAAGATTACTAAGAGATTACTAAGAGGGTAATTATTAGAGGAAAGCATAACTAATATAGGTAAATCAACAATCACTTTGAAATCATTTATAGGGGGATGGGGTACATATCTACAAAGCCATGAAAGAAGCAATATCTTTAGTTTAAAATTACCAACTGGTTAAATTCCCCAAATACAATATATGAATCTATACTTTTTCTGTTTAAAACTGTTCAAGAAATAGTTATTAAACAGTTAAAAACTCTAAATGAAAATTTTTAAATGTTTACAAATAAAAAATTGGGCATGAGAATAAAAAGAAGCTTAGTTTATAAGTTTTCATATAGTTCTAATAGTATAATTAAATACTTATCCTGAAATATTTCAAATTCGAAAGAAATAAGAAGGGGGTGCTCAGGTAGGTTTACATTATTCCTTGATACATCATTGTGAATGAAACATTTGAAATTGCTCAGATGTTCTGTTATTAGTTTCACATTCTGGTTGCTCTTTTGATTAGAAATTAAGATTCCCCATGGAGATTTTGAATTATCATATATAAACTTTGTCTGATACTTAAATCTACTGAGAGGTATCAAGTGCATATTTTTTTATAAATTATTAATATCTTAGATGGTTAAGAAATAATTATCCTGAACAATTTTAATTGCGAACAAATAATGAGGAGGGGGCATATCTCTCTTTGCATAATTCCTGAGTACACCACTGTTAATGGCAAGTTTAAAATTTCTGAGAATTTCTGTTTTTATATTCGACTTCTTTTGCTTTTATTGACTAGACACGGAATTTTTGTCATCTCATAATATATCAATATCATTATGAGAATCTCAAGATCAGTGAGAGGTACTAATCGGAGTAGAATGGGTAACAAAAGGCATCAACGTGGGAGGTCAATGTTTACCTCCATGTGTGCAATTCATGGATTGCGGTTGTACTGAACGGGTTGAAAGATGTAATTTAAAAAATGCAGGAGAACGGTAAATAGGAGGTACCACGTGGTTTTCCAACTGTAAATAATTTAATAATACAACCAATCACGTAGCAGTGGACTGTGAGTCACTGGTCCAGCATCTTTACTGTATGGTTTGAGTGGTCATTTAGCAGTTCGTTTTCAATCTTGTTGGTGATACTGGTGGTATAATTTTGGTTCGTATTGTTGATCCTGGTGGTATAATTTGGATTCGTGCTGGTGATCCTGGTGGTACAATTTTGGTTCGTGCTGGTGATCCAGGTTGTATAATTTTGGTTCCTGTTGGTAATTTTGGTTCGTGTTGTTGATACTGGTGGTATAATTTTGAGTGTGCCTCTATCGTGTGTCCGTTGTAATTCTATAAGTGACGAATTACCAGATTTTTTGTTGCCAAATTATCATGGAGAAGAAGGAGAATCCTACCGAAGGCCGACGTATGTCTGCAAGACGTAAGTATTAATTTTATTTTATATTATTTTCATTTTTTCATGAAATATTTATTTATGTTTCTTTTTCTTCTAACTCCATATCATTGAAATGTTTGTAATGAAACTTTCTTGGATATAGTACTTTTCGATTTTAAATGTCTTCACTTATACATTTTATTTTTTATTTAATTCGAGAATAAAATTTCATCTCTGTTTACATGAGAAATATTAATTCAGAAGTAATAATGGTTGAAAGTTATGAAAAGCGTTTAATTTTTTATAAGAAGCAGTCAATTTTTTAAAATCTGACCATATACCCATATTGTGATAAAAAGAAATTCACTTACCCATAAAATAAAGTTTGAAATTTATAAATATTTTATATATAAATTTAAATCTAATTGATCATTAAAAAGTACTTTACATGAAATAGAAGATAATTATCTTTCTGTCTCTGATCCTCAATTACATATATACGAACGATATATCCTTTTTATTTAGCACTATAGATATTTTATAATTTAACACATTCTGGACATTCTGTATGATCTTTATCTTTAAAAAAAAAATCCGCAGAAAAAATTTCTTAAATTATATTTTTCTTAAATTTTGTTTCCAGTTCACCTCTTTAAATTTACCTCTGAACATACTTTAAGATCTTCAGCATATGAAGTAAAATTCCACAGAAAGAAAATTATTTCAAAAAAAATTTTTTTTCAGCATTTCTCTATACAAATTTATGCATTACATTAAATTGAATAAAATATGCACACATATCAGTTAATTATTCTAATAATTTTTTTAATTTTCTACATTTACAGTTGCCTTGAAGAGGAAGGTGCCAGACTCTCCCCCACTCCCTCCCCGAGAAAGGAAGCTAACTTGGCTTATATTGGAACAATCTCGAACGAAGCTTGCTAGGATCGAAGACAAAGAATTCTGCCTATGGAGATATCTCATGATCAGCAATCTGCGAGACAGGGCACGGAAGGTTCTTCATTCCAGATGATGTCAAGTATGTTCTGAAGAAAGGAACGATTTCAATTCTGTGTTATGTAATTCTTTATTGTACATTTATAACGATTCTCGTATTTAGATGATAATTTAAACACTGAAAATTGTAAATAATTGATGTAAATATTTTAATATTGTCTAGTCAAGTTCTAATAAAGTGGTAATTTCTATCATTATTAATTTATGTGTCTTATTGTGTTTCGAGTCTTCGCAATTTTATTTTAAATATTTGATTATTTAAAGTATCTGACATTATTAGGAGAACAATTTTCAAATATTCATAAGAACAACTAAGTGTACATTTTTCAGAAATAGGAAGAAAAATAGAAATTTACTTTAACAGTGTGTAAGTTTTGTCTCCAACTACAAGTTTTCAAAACTACCTCTGAACATGCCGTATGATCTTTAGCATATGAAATAAAAATTCTCAGAAAGAAAAACAATTTTTAATTATATTTATATTAAGCTTTATTTTCAGTCACACCTCTTGAAAACTACCTCTGAACATACAATATTATATTTAACATACGAAATAAAAATCTGCAGAAATTTTTTTTATTCATATTTCACTAATATTTTGTTTCAAGCTTCACCTCTGAACTTACTATTGTATAAAGTTTAATATTTAAATTTTATTGGGTTTAAGTAAGAAATTCAACTTTGTAAAAGAAACCCAATTGCTTAAAATATTTGTACTTCGACTATACCTAAAAGATTTCTATCTTCAGTTTGGTATAAAAATTTAGTTTCTAATATCCATATTCAATAAATTTTATTTTTAAATGAAAAAAAATTGAAATTTAATTTTATGAAAGATAAATTTTGAAAATTGCAAATTACGAACTGATTTATTATCAAATAGAAGATAATTATCTCTATAATTATTTGAACCTCAATTACATTAATATGAACGATATTTTATTTTAAAACATAATAAAGTTTATATATTTATCTTTTTAAATCGTTAAATGCTTTCTCTTTAAACATTCCAGATGCTTTTAGACTTATAGAACTAAAATTATTTTTATTTATAAACTAATATATAAATATATAGTTTCTGATATACATCTATCAAAATTTATCTAAAAAGTTAATTACTTTTTTGTGTGTACACTTCTGTATTTTCTTTTTGAGTACACTTTTTACTTTAATCAAAAAAATACAGTAATTGAACAGCAAAATTAAATAAATTTTTAAATATAAAGCATTATTATTTAATTAATTAGAAAAGTAGAAAAATTCACTGATGATTAAAAAATGGCAGTTTCAAAAGAGAATTTTAGTTTCATAGAAGGCTGCTTCTCCGATATACCTTTCCAGTTTTTAATTGTTAATTTTTCGTCATTTTAAGTGTTTCATCGTATAATAAATTAGTAATATAATATAATTATTTAGTTTTGTCATTTCAAGCAGTATATTTTTAAATAACATAAGTGAAATACATCAAGTGAAAAACATGAGATCCACTTTCATTAACAATAAATTTTAAAATATGTATATTAGAAACTAAATTTTTATATGCAATTAAACATAGATATCCTTGAAATTTGATTTACCCAAACATCAAGTACCAGTTTAAAATATTTAAAAAACTGTTAAGGAATTTAAGATTAAAAAAAATAAGATGCATACTTTATCATGCTTTAAAATATATCACTCGTATTAAAAATTATTTGAGGTTATGTTATAAATAGTGTTAAGTAACTTCTATGTTATTTTAACTCTTAATATATAAAACGCAAAAGCTAATATACGTTTAATTTCCACAGAGTTTAGCCGTTTTTGGAGGGGAAAAAATTCTATTAAAAAATATATTTTTATATTAAATGAAAAAATGCCTTTTGTAATAGAGATGTTTTATCATGCAAAAGACAATACTGAACATGGTTTTTAGTACCTGATAAAAATTTAGAATTGATAAGAAATTTGAACAACATGTATCTTAATGTGTAATAAAAGCAATTTCTTGAAGTCCCGCATTTTTTCCTTTTAAATCGTATTTCAAGGCTGATGTTACTAATACTTGTATGTGATGTGGGGGGGGGGGCTTAAGGGGTTTGAGTTATGATTACCGTGGAACGCTAGCATAGAATCTATAAGAATGATTGGCTTTCTTGAGATTACGAGTGATTAACCTTAGCTTAATTACGTTTCTTATATTAATAGATTGCTAATTTATTTTGTGAGTTTTCACTAGGAGTTGGTTTAAGTGACTTGTTAGGTTAGCCGGGGTTTTGTTTTTATGCTATGAGGGCTGGAGAGTACTTTTAGTAGTATTTTCTTCTTTACTGCTGGTAATTTCTAAAATATAATTTACAACAATGTAAAATGTTATACACAAAATAGGAACTCTAATGGTCCTGTCTAGTTTATTTTAATCTCCTTCTCCACATCCTTAGCTGCTAAAGCATCATATTTGACTTTTTGAATTTTACTTAAAACGATCACTGAAAAAATATTTTTCTACATATTTTAAAAAAATATTTTAAGCGAGAAAGTTCGCAAAATGATTTTGTTTTGTATTTCATATAAGTACATGGGAGGTAAGGGGTAATTTTCCATGAAAGACATTACAAATATATGTATATCAACAGTGAGCTTGAAATCAGTCATAGGGGAGGGTACATATTTATAAAACCATGAAAGAAGAAATATCTTTAGGAAATTAGCAATTAATTAAATTGACTAAAAATACAATCAATCTACTTTCTTTTCTGTTTAAAACTGCTCAAAGAATACTTATTAAACAATTAAAAAATGAAACAAAATTTTTGTTAAACGTTTACAGTTAATAAATTAAGCTTGAAATTAAAAAGAAGTTCATTTTAACAGTTTTGATATCTCTAACAGTATAATTAAATAATTATCCTGAAATAATTCAAATTCGAATTTAATGGGAAGGGGGTGCTCAGGTAGGTTTACACTATTCCTCGACACATCATTGTCAATGAAACATTTGAAATTGCTCAGAAGTTCTGTTAGTATTTTCACATTCTTCTTGATCTTTTGATTAGAAATTAAGATTCCCTACGTAATTTTTGAATTATCATATCTAAAATTTATCTGACACTGAAATCTACTGATAGGTACTAGGTGTATATTTTTTTATAAATTTTTAACATCTTAGATAGATAAGAAATAATTATCGTGAACTATTTCAATTTCTAACAAATAATGAGGAGGGGGAATATCTGACTTTGCATAATTCCTGGGTACACCAATGTTAATGACAAGTTTAAAATTACTGAAAACTTCTGTTCTTATATTCGACTTTTTTACTTTTATTGACTAGAGACGGAATTTTTGAATTATCATATTTCTTTTCTGTTCAAAACTGCTCAAACAATACTTATTAAACAATTAAAAATTAAATAAAATTTTGGTTAAACGTTTACAAATAAAAAATTAGCCTTGAATATAAAAAGTTATAGCTAGGAGTTGGTTTAAGTGAGTTGTTAGGTTAGCCGGGGTTTGTTTTGTTTTTATGCTATGAGGGCTGGAGAGTGCTTTTAGTAGTAGGCTGATTGAAGGGCTGTTTTAGTAACCAATTAAATTTTATTTTTAGGGAAGTTAGCTGTTTTACGATTACGGCTTGAATTTATATTTGTTAATTGTGGACTAGTGAAGACCAGTAAGTCCTATATTACTTGGACTGTAGGGGGAAGAGGATAACTGGGAAAAATTTTATTAGGCTTATAACGTTGCATGGTGGGTTTTTAATTAGGTGCTAAAAGAAGGTGGTTGGACTGATTGGGATATTGATGTTTAATTCAATTTTTGCAAGCGCATTTCTAATAAAAAGCCTGCAATTGGAATTTATATTAAGATTACTAAGAGATTACTAAGAAGGTAATTTTTTGAGGAAAGCATTATTAATATAGGTAAATCAACAATCACTTTGAAATCATTTATAGGGGGATGGGGTACATATCTACAAAACCATGAAAGAAGCAATATCTTTACTTTAGAATTACCAACTGGTTAAATTCCCAAATACAATATATGAATCTACACTTTTTTCTGGTAAAAACTTTTCAAGAAATAATTATTAAACAGTTAAAAATCTAAATGAAAATTTTTAAATATTTACAACTAAAAAATTAGGCATGGGAATAAAAAGAAGCTTAGTTTATAAGTTTTCGTATATCTCTAATAGTATAATTAAATACTTATCCTGAAATATTTCAAATTCGAAAGAAATAAGAAGGGGGTGCTCAGGTAGGTTTACATTATTCCTTGATACATCATTGGGAATGAAACATTTGAAATCGCTCAGATGTTCTGTTATTAGTTTCACATTCTGGTTGCTGTTTTGATTAGAAATTAAGATTCCCTTAGGAGTTTTTGAATTATCATATATAAAAAATATCTTATACTTGAATCTACTGAGAGGTATTACGTGTATATTTTTTTTTATAAATTATTAATATCTTAGATGGTTAAGAAATAATTATCCTGAACTATTTTAATTGCGAACAAATAATGAGGAGGGGGCACATCTCTCTTTGCATAATTCCTGAGGACACAACTGTTAATAGCAAGTTTAAAATTTCTGAGAATTTCTGTTTTTATATTCGACTTTTTTTGCTTTTATTGACTAGACACGGAATTTTTGTCATCTCATAATATATCAATATCATTATGAGAATCTCAAGATCAGTGAGAGGTACTAATCGGAGTAGAATGGGTAACAAAAGGCATCAACGTGGGAGGTCAATGTTTACCTCCATGTGTGCAATTCATGGATTGCGGTTGTACTGAACGGGTTGAAAGATGTAATTTAAAAAATGCAGGAGAACGGTAAATAGGAGGTACCACGTGGTTTTCCAACTGTAAATAATTTAATAATACAACCAATCACGTAACAGTGGACTGTGAGTCACTGGTCCAGCATCTTTACTGTATGGTTTGAGTGGTCATTTAGCAGTTCGTTTTCAATCTTGTTGGTGATACTGGTGGTATAATTTTGGTTCGTATTGTTGATCCTGGTGGTATAATTTGGATTCGTGCTGGTGATCCTGGTGGTACAATTTTGGTTCGTGCTGGTGATCCTGGTTGTATAATTTTGGTTCCTGTTGGTAATTTTGGTGGTATAATTTTGGTTCGTGTTGTTGATACTGGTGGTATAATTTTGAGTGTGCCTCTATCGTGTGTCCGTTGTAATTCTATAAGTGACGAATTACCAGATTTTTTGTTGCCAAATTATCATGGAGAAGAAGGAGAATCCTACCGAAGGCCGACGTATGTCTGCAAGACGTAAGTATTAATTTTATTTTATATTATTTTCATTTTTTCATGACATATTTATTTATGTTTCTTTTTCTTCTAACTCCATATCATTGAAATGTTTGTAATGAAACTTTCTTGGATATAGTACTTTTCGATTTTAAATGTCTTCACTTATACATTTTATTTTTTATTTAATTCGAGAATAAAATTTCATCTCTGTTTACATGAGAAATATTAATTCAGAAGTAATAATGGTTGAAAGTTATGAAAAATATTTAATTTTGTTATAAGAAGCAGTAAATTTTTAAAATCTGACTAGATACCCAAATTGTGATAAGAAGAAATTCACTTACCCACAAAATAAAGTTTGAAATTTATAAATATTTTATATATAAATTTAAATCTAATTGATCATTAAAAAGTATTTTATATGAAATAGAAGATAATTATCTTTCTGTATGTGATCTTCAATTACATATATGCGAAGGATATATATTTTTCATTTATCACTATAAATATTTTTACAATAATAAAAATTAATATATAACAATATTAATAAAATAATAATAAATATTAATAAAATTAATATTTTTAACTCATTCGGATCATTTTGTATGATCTTTATCATTACAAAAATTCGCAGGAAAAATTTGTTTAATTATATTTTTCTTAAATTTTGTCTTCGGTTCAACTCTTTAAATTTACGTCTGAACATATCGTAAGATCTTCAGCATATGAAGTAAAATTCCACAGAAAGAAAATTATTTCAAAAAAAATTTTTTTTCAGCATTTCTCTATACAAATTTATGCATTACATTAAATTGAATAAAATATGCACACATATCAGGAAATTGAATTATTCTAATAGTTTTTTAATCTTCTACATTTACAGTTGCCTTGAAGAATAAGGTGCCAGACTCACCCCCACTCCCTCCCCGAGAAAGGAAGCTGACTTGGCTTATATTGGAACAATCTCGAACGAAGCTTGCTATGATCGAAGACAAAGAATTCTGCCTGTGGAGATATCTCATGATCAGCAATCTGCGAGACAGGGCACGGAAGGTTCTTCATTCCAGATGATGTCAATTATGTTGTGAAGAAAGTAAAGATTTCAATTCTGTGTTATGTAATTTTTTTATTGTACGTTTCCAA
>CM063497.1:21570570-21583580 GCA_032207245.1 Pardosa pseudoannulata
ATAAACTGTTATCATAGCCACAAAATCAGTGACAGACACCAATCCGAGGCACAATAGGGAACAAAAAACATCAACTTAGGAGATAAACTTTTTACCTCCGGGTGTGCAACAATTTATGAAGAGAGGACGTATTAAATGGGTTGTAATGTGCAATTTAGAAAATTTAGGCAAATGCTAAATAGGATGTACCACGTGGTTTACCAACTGTAAATAATCTAATAATACAACCAATCAGGTAACACTGGACTGTGAGTCACTGGTCTAGCATCTTTACTGTATGGCTTGGCTTGAGTGGTCATTTAGCAGGTCGTCTTCAATCTTGTTGGTGATACTGGTGGTATAATTTTGATTTGTGCTTTTGATCGTTCTGCTACAATTTTGAGTTCGTGTTGGTGATACTGTTGGTATAATTTTGAGTTCGCTTCTATAGTGTGCCCGGAATAATTCTATTAGTGACAAATTACCAGAATTGTTTTGGTGAAATAATAATGGAGAAGAAGGAGAATCCTACCGAAGGCAGACGTATGTCCGCAAGACGTAAGTATTAATTTTATTTTATATTATATTAATTTTTTCATGATATATTTTTTTTCATGAGATGTATTCCTTCAGAAGTAATAAAGATTAAACTTTATGAAACATTTTTAATTTCGTTATGAGAATCGGTAATTTTTTAAAATCTAAACATATGAGCATATTGTAACAAAAAGAAATTCATTTACCCACAAAATAAAGCTTGAAATTTACAAATATTTTATTTGTAAATTTAAAACTAATACATCATTAAAAATATTTTATTTATATCAAATAGAAGATAATTATCTTTCTCAACATGATTTACATATATACGTTCGGTATATCTTTTTTATTTAGCACTATGAATATTTTATATTTTATCAAGTCAGACAATTTTGAAATTTTTCTTGTTTAAGTGAATACTTTATCATTGGTTATACTATACTTTAAGGATTTTTATTTTTACGTTTGATATCTAAATTTACTTTCTAATATACATATTTCAAAAGTTTTTTTGTGGGTAAATAAATTTCATTTTTTTTATATTTGGGGTATACTTTTTATTTTATTTTAAAACATACATCTTGTAACTAGAAATATAAATATTATTTTTAATATTCTCTAAATTAATTCGTTCTGAAAGGAGCAACACATTTCATTTTATGCTGATTGTAAAGAAGAATGTTATAGTGAAAGTTTTAAGTTGCGAAAGCTAATATGTCCTCTGAATGGGAAAACTTATAAATCTAAATTTAGAAAATATTTTTTAACTAACATAAAATAATTAACTAAATTCAAAAAATTAAATTCACTTATCAGCAAGGTGTCTTTTGAATTATGTATATCACCAACTAAATTTTTGTTTATAACTCAACATAAAAAATCCTTTAATTTTGTAAAGTTAAACATTTTAAAGATTAAAAGCTCATAAAGAATAATTAAAAACTTTTGTGTTTGAGTAAGTATTTTAGCTTTTGGTTTACCAAAATTAAATTATTTCTATCTTCAGCTTAATATAAAAATTTATTTTCTAATATACATGTTTCAAATGTTATCTTGCGAGTAACTGTATTTCATTTTTTAAGTTAAAAAACAGAAATTTCAATTTTTGATAACTTTTGAAATCTTTAAAGTAAAAAGAAATTTGTTATTAAATAGAAGATATTTATCTTTTTCATTATTTGAACCTCAATTACATTAATATGAATGATATGTTTTATTTTGTAAGATAATAAAGATTATATTGATTTTTATTTTCAAATCAATAAAATTTTTCACTTTTAAAATATTAGAAACTGTTTCAATAATAAGACTAAATTTGTTTTTATTTTTACGTTGATATAAAAATGTATAGTTTCTACATATATTTAAATTTGTCTAAAACGTGAACTACACTTTTTACGTCTGGTGTACACTTTTTATGTTATGCATAAAAATGCGGTAATTGAAAAGTAAAACTAAATATTTTTAAAGATATTTACTCTTTATATTTATCTTTTTTATTATCTAAACCTTAATTACGTTAATATTAATTATATATTTTATTTTGAAAGCTAATAAAGATTATATTGTTTTTTTATTTTCAAATCGTTAAAAGTTTTTCCCTTTTAAAATGTTATAAACTAATTCATTAATAAAACTTTTTTTTAATTTTTATTTTAATATAAATGTGTATAGTTTCTTTCTACTATACAGATATCAAAAATTATCTAAAATATGAATTGAACTTTTTACGTTCGGTGTACATTTTTTTATGTTATATATAAATATTTAGTAATTGAAAAGTAAAAATTAAAGTTTTTAAAGGTAAGGCCTTTTATTTACTGGTGAATCGAAAAATCTGTTAAAATAAAGAATTTAAGACTTATAAAGTGCTATTTCCCGAAAGTTTTTTTCTACTCTTAAATAGTTAACTACTTATTAATTTTAAACGTTTCATCATATAATATATTATTAGTATCATATAATTATTTAGTTTTGTCTTTTAAAGTAGTATATTTTCAAATAAAAAAATATGAGATTCTCTTATCCACAAGATAACTTTTGTAATATGTACATTAATTGGAAAGTAAATTTTGGAATCTTAGATTGGTAGTTACGTCTTTATTTTAAATGATCCGTCATATATTAAATTAGTAGCATCATATAATTACTTAGTTTTGACATTTGAAGTGGTATATTTTTAAATAAAAAAAATGGAATTCCCTTATACACAAGATATCTTTTGGAATATGTACATTAATAAGAAAGTAAATTTTGGAATCTTAGATTGTTAGTTACATCTTCATTTTAAATGTTTCATCATATACTAAATCAGTAGTATCATATAAATATTTAGTTTCGACATTTGAAGTGGTATATTTTTAAATCACATGAAAGTATACACCAAATGAAAAAATGGCGTTCACTTAGCCAAAAGATAACTTTTGAAATATTTATATCAGTACAGCAATTTTTATATCAATCTAAAGTTAGAAATCCTTGAAATTTAGTTTACCCAGACTTCAAGCACCATTTTAAAATATTTAAAAACTGTCAATAAATTTAAAATTGAAAAAAAAATCGTATACTTTATCAAGCTTTAAAATAAAATATATCACTAGTTTTAAACATTTTTAAGGTTGATAGATAAATAAATAAAGTAACTTCTATATTTATTATAATTTCTAATTATTTAATATAATTTCTAATTTATAAAACTCAAAAGTTATTTACCTTTTAGTTGATTTCCTATATATTTAATTTTTATATAGTTTGCATATATTTATAAATACATTCCTTCTTGTATCAAAACTAAAATCTTCTGTAAAGTTTCACCTTTATTAGAGGTAAAAAATTGCTATTCACAAAATTATATTCTATACTGAATCAAATATAGGCTTTCATAAAAAAATATGTTTTATAATGTAAAAGACATCAGGATTTGATTGAACATGTTTTTAAGTACCTCATAAAAAAACTGGAATTATTAATAATTGTTCAACATCATGTATCTTAATACATAATATAAGCAATTTCTTGAAGCAACGCATTTTTCTTTTTAAATCGCTATTCCTGTTTAATGTTGCTACTACTTATACATCAATTGTGTAAATATTATTTAGTCATAGCATAAAGTCACTGTTTGGGGATATTTATAAAATTTTGAATAATATTTTATTTAGTTAATAGCATACAATTATCTTTCGAATTATGCGGATGCAAAAAAAAAATTTTATTCTTATATGTGCTGTTAAAAATTGTTTTAAATAAATGCCCATATATAATCATATACAAACTCTTACTCAGTAACATTCTTCATCATTATACCAATATTAATGGAGTGTCACATTTGCATTTTAAATATAGAATTCAGTGCACAGAGTAAATTAGAAGTTTTAATACGATCGGAATTTTAGAGAAAAATGAGTACTTTGCGTTTGAAAAAATACAATAAAGAGAAATTAATATGGTGGTTTCAAATACTTTTTAATATCCCACTTTATTTAAGTACATTAAAAAATACAATTTTTTCCTGTGTGTAAATTTTGTTTAAAAGTTACACCGCCTCAAACTACCTGTGAAAACACTGTACGTTATGTAGGATTCGAAATAAAAATCCACAAACATATATGTATATATTCTCAGCATGCATTTTAAAATAAATGCTTTTTTAATTGCAAAAATCCAGTACCAGTGCACCAATTAAATCAAGTCGAAAAAGTCAGTGATTTCGGGTTTCGAACGATGAAGTGTCCCAGGTTAGTTCACCTCTGGTTGACGCCGATTTGGAAGGTGATATATCAATAATAAAACCATTATAATCTAATCTATGGAATTTTTTTTTTTCTTCTTGGAGAAATATTTGGTTACTAGAAACAATCTAAAACTGAACTTGAAATCTATAGTGCAATACAATGTCTTTAATGAATAAAAAAATTTTAATTTAGCCGTTTTAAATACGATTAATTATCAAACTGATGTACAATTCCAGGTCGAAAATGTTATAAGTTACAGTTTTATGACATTTTATATTCTGCTAGCATTTCATAAATATTTTGTTCTCCATTGGTGCTTATGGTACGTTTCAAATATATAAATATCCCACTTTATTTCAGTATATTTAAAACGAAATTTTTTGCCATGTGTAAGTTTTTTTCCAGCGACACCTCTTCAAAACTACCTCTGAACAGACCGTATGATCTTTAGCAGATGAAAAAAAATCCTCAGATAAAAAAATTTATTTTAATTATCTTTATCTCAATATTTATTTTCAACTACACTTCTTCAAAACTACCTCTAAAAATACCATATGGTCTTGAACCTAGAAAAAGAAAATCCGCAGAAATTTTTTTAAATTATATTTTTCTTCTATTTTCTGTTCACCTACACCCTTTTAAAACTACCTCTGAACATACCGTATGATCTTTAGCGTACGAAATTAAGTTCCACAGAAAGAAAATTATTTTTAATTACATTTTTCTTCAACATTTTTCTCTAAAAACTTTACGTTAAATTCAATAAAATATCCAGACATATCAGGGAATTGAATTATTCTAATAATTTTTTAATCTTCTTCATTTACAGTTGCCTTGAAGAATAAGGTGCCAGACTCTCCCCCGCTCCCTCCCCGAGAAAGGAAGCTAACTTGGCTTATATTGGAACAATCTCGAACGAAGCTTGCTAGGATCGAAGACAAAGAATTCTGCCTGTGGAGATATCTCATGATCAGCAATCTGCGAGACAGGGCAAGGAAGGTTCTTCATTCCAGATGAAGTCAAGTATGTTGTGAAGAAAGCAACGATTTCAATTCTGTGTTATGTAATTCTTTTATTGTACATTTATAATAGTTAGGATATCTAGGTCATAATTTAAACATTGAAAGTTGTAAATATTTGATGTAAATATTTTAATAGTGTACTGATCAAGTTTTAATAAAGTGTTATTGTCTATAATTACTAATTTATGTGTCTTCTTGTGTTTCGATTCCTTACAATTTTATTCTAAATATTTTATTACCTAAAGGATCTGACAATGTCGGGAGAACATTTTTCAAAGATTCATATGAACAAAGAAGTGTATATTTTTCAGTTTTAGTTAAACTTTAACTGTGTGCAAGTTTTGTTTCCAACCACAGCTCTTCAAAACTACCCCTGAACATACCATATGATCTTTAGCATACGAAATAAAAATCCTCAGAAAGAAAAATATATTTTATTATATAAGTTTTGTTTCAAACTACACCTCTTCTAAACTACCTCTGAACATAAAATATAAGATTTTTTAGCATAAATTAAAAAATCCACAGAATTTTTTTTATTATATCTATTTTAAGTTTTCTTTGAAGCTAAACCACTTCAAAACTACCTCTAAACATACCATATCATATTTAGCATCCGAAATAAAAATCTACCGAAAATGTTTTTTAATTATATTTGTCTTAAATTTTGTTTAGGACCTCAGAAGTGGAGGACTTATTTTTTGCTCACCCTGTATATGTAAATGAAAAGTGGTATGCAATGAAATCTGTCATGAGAGATGGGGGTACATACCAATAATACTATATAAACAATACATTTAGTTAAGAATTGCCGATTGGTTAAACTGACGAAACCGCTAAATCAATCTAAATTTTACTATTTAAATATATTAAAGGCATAGTTATTAACTAATTATAAAATTAAATCTAAAAATCTTATTTGACTGAGGATACTGTATTTTCATCGCTGGTTCAAGCGATAAAAATACAAGCAGATATAGAATGTACAATATAAAATAGTTACAAAATCATGAACACGTTCAAAATCCGTATAAAGATTGTTTTCAAACATAAAACACTAACTACTTACATCTACAGAAGGAAATGTGATTATAATATTTTAAACTAGCATATAGCCCATCATATGACGGGATCAGTAAAATTTTTAATATTCCAGAACTGTTAAGTACCCCATGAGGCAGGTAATAAAATGGTTTGTTTTTTGGCTGAGAATTATCTGGTTCACTCTCAATAGTTTATTTATCGTCGTACTCCTCTAGAGTCTCCCGATCCTGTAATGCAGTTTAGAATCACATGGAATTCATTTAGTCAAATCATGTGGTTATGTATAACAAACAAACAAACTTCTTAATTTCCAAATATATATAAATTAAAAGTTAGATATTTAGTAGTCCTCGACTTATATGAAAAGAATTTATTGTTAATACCGATGATAAAATTTTCATTACAACAAAAAATAATCGATGATTGAATTTAAAATTATCACTTATATACTTAATCGATTATTTAAGTCAAATATAAAAGAAAATTATTTGCTTAATATGTAAGTTCAGCGATAAAACGTATGAAAATAATGCACGCGATATTTAAATAATTTAAAACAAGAAATGATTATATGAGATGGTTAAAGGAATGACGTCATAATGCTAGAAAAAAAATGTTATTTTTACCTATTTATTACGTGAATAAATTGATAAATTTAATCGCCTGCCCTTAGCCGAGGAAACCATTCCAGGTACAACCGCTTCAAAAATTTGCCGACAGACACCTTAGGCTATTATTATATAGGGGATGATTGATTGCTATACAAAACAATTTGAATTAAGTGTTTATTTGTTTTTAGTAGATGTACTATAGTGACACTTCTTCAAGAATGTTAAAATTTTTAACTGGATAAACTTTTAAATTATGCTACTAAAGTGTAGATCTGTTGATTTTAACTATTCTTTCTGAAATGTACATGCATTTGCTAACTCCCCCCCTCCACGCCCTATATAGTCAGAGATCTTAACGTCTTTGAATTTTCTGTATTAGAATCATAGCGGACAAGTCTCTATTTTTTTTATTCATAATCAAGTACATTATTTTGTGTATGACAATTCTATAAAGAGTTGACTTCCATTTATTTTTAAAAGTAACCCAGAAGGTTTTGAATTTTATACGATACAGTGACTTACGCTTATTTAATACGTCATTATAGCAGAGGGTTAATACCAAAGTTAGGGATTGTAAAAGTTATATGTTAAATGGAGTATTTTCGTATTTCTATCAAATCATTTTTCCAATAAAACCTTTAACATAATAAAGTTTATTAACTGCTTCTTTTTGCTTTTAAATGCTAATAAATGATTTCATTTTATAAAGCGCTTTAAATAATTCATTTCATAATACATTTCTACAGTTTTATATTTAAGCAATATCATAATTTATTTCTTATATTACAATAATTTAATTCTCATTTTTGTTAACTTAAGATTTCAAATTTTACAGCATTTTTTACTGTAAGTATTAAATTATGCAGTTGTTATACGATTCAACGCCATTTAGAGATACCAATTTAAGTACAATGGAGAAAAAAGATCTATACTCCATCATGACTTTGTAAACTAATTTTAATAATAGAAAATTGCAAAAAGTACTTAGAACATATTTTCATCTTTAAAGCTATTTTTTGCATACATAGGTATATATTTGACTTTATATCTGACTTGTTCTCGATAATATTAGAAACAATTGATTGCTTTCCAGATTTCTCAATAACTAAATTAGAAAAAGAATTTTTTTTTCATTCTTCTACTTTCAAGGCTCTTAAGCTGTTACAAGCAAAAGCCTTCCACATAGTTTTTTTTTTCCATTTTATCCTATCCTTAGCTAGGCTCCACCAATCTCCATATTTTACAAGACCAAAGTTCCTCTCCACCGATTCAGCTCACTTAATTGGTGATCTCCCTTGTCTTCTCTTTTTTATGGAATTCGTAAAAAGGAGGTTTTTTATTGGGTTTGCATTGTCAGATCGGAAAAAATTGTCCAAGCCGTCGTAGTCTATTGCATTTTATAACTTATACAATATCAGGCTTCTTGTACCTTTGGCAAACTTCATAGTCAAATAAGAATCTCCAGCTATTAATTTCATGGTCTACAACAAAAAATTTTCTTAAAATTTTAAGCTCAAAGGTAAATAATTTATTATCATGCAATTTGTTTTTTGTCCAGCATTTACTTCAATCAAGCAGAATAAGTTATAACAGTGCTTTATGTTTATTTTATCATTAAGCTAATAAATCGGGATTTTAATTGGTTTTTATTCCATGACAGCATATTTTCTTTACCTCTGATAATTTCTAAAGCTCCATTTACAACAATGTAAAATATTATTATTATACAGAAAGTTTAAAATTTAAGTGCCCTGTCCACTTTATTTTAATTTAATCTTCCCACATCCTAAAGTATCATATCTGACTTCTTGAATTTTACTTAATGCAATTACTGAACAAATAATATATTCCTACATAATTTATTAAAATATTTTTAGAAGGATTATTCTCAAAGTTATTTTGTCTTTGTATTTTATATAAGTACAAGGGAGGGGAAGTGATATTCAGTGTAAAGCACTACTAATATAGGAAAATTAACAATGACTTTGAAATAATTTATAGGGGGATGGGGTACATACCTACAAAGTCATGAAAGAAATAATATTTTTTTCTTTAGAATTACCAACTGATGAAATTCACAGACACAATATATGAATCTATTTTTTATGTTTAACAGTGTTTAAGAAACAGTGATTAAACAGTTAAAAACTAAATAAAAAATATTTAAATGTTTACAATTAAAAAATTAGATATTAGAATAAAAAGAAGCACTTTTTATAAGTTTTCGTATATCTCTAACAGTATAATTAAACAATTATCTTGAATTAATTCAAATTCGAAAAAAAAATGGGATGGATGGATTCACATGTAGCTTTATATAATTCCTGGGTACACCATTGTCAACGAAATATTGGAAATTGCTCAGAAGTTCTGTTTTTCGTGTTCTTGTTGCACCGATTGACTAGAGATTAACCCTCCGAGTGGAACACACCGAGGAAAAAAAGTCTCAAAAAATACGCTAAAGGTTTACTGTGTCAGTGGCCAAAGCGTTCTATGATTTTTTCCTTCACCCTTTGTCGACTAGAATGGAATACGGGAAACCCACCCTCGTTATTGTCCCTTTACTTCCGGTTATAAATAGATATATAAATGGATATTATAGATTGTTCATTTTTAATACCCATAAAGCTCGTCAAGTATCGAAGATCCTCCCATAAGAAATAATGTATTCTAAAAGTAGAAATAAAAATATTCTTTGAGAGACTTATTTATATTTTTTACGAAAGTCATCCAAGATATTTAAGTGGTGCAATTAGATATACATCTGTTACCGCAAACGAAATACTTCGACATAGAGATTTACAAAGACATGAGAAGCTATCAGCGTCTTTGTGCCTTAGGGAGTAGGGGTGGATCCCTCAATAAATGTCAGTCAAAGAGGGGTACAGTTCCTAAACAATCGACCTGACCCTCCTACCATAAAACTCAGTGGGAGAAAACACTGATAGAAGAGTACATTACATCCATTTTCGGAACGTTTTTGGAGGTCGAAAATTGTACGTGACAACCGCTTTGAAGATATCATCGGTTTGGCAGAATTGTACGTGCGAACCGCTTAGAGGGTTAAGATTCTTTATGGGATTTATGAATCATTAAATTTAAACATTATCAGATACTTCAAACAACTCAGAGGCATTAAGCCAAATTTTTATAAATTGTGTAACATCTATGATTTAGAAATAACTATCCTGAACTATTTCAGTTTCCAAAAAAATATTGTTATAAGCAAATCTCTATTTTCATTATTCATCTGTATACCACTGTCAATGACACGTTTAAAATTTCTCATAAGTTCTTTTTATCCGACTTCCTTCTTTTATTGACAAGAGATTAACATTTCTTGTGGTATTTTTGAAATATCCTATATAATCCGTTATGACAGCCTCAAAATCCATGAGAGGCACTATTCGAGGTACAATAGGAAACAAAAGACATCCGCCTGGGTGATACAATTTTTACCTCAATGTATGCAAGAACTCATGAAGAGATTACTTATTAAATGGGTTGAAATATGTTGAATAGGGTTAAAAATTTAAGCGAATGGTAAATTGGAGGTACCACGGGGTTTACCAATTGTAAATAGTTTAATATCACAACCAATCAGGTAACAGTGGACTGTGAGTCACTGATGGAGCATCTTTACTGTATAGCTTGAGTGGTCATTTAGCAGTTCGTTTTCAATTTTGTTGGTGATACTGGTGCTATAATTTTGGTTCGTGTAGGTACTATTGATGGTATAGTTTTGGTTCTTGTTGGTGATACTGGTGGTATAATTTTGAGTTCGGTTATATTCTCTGTGTCCGGTATAATTCTATTAGTGGCAATTAACCAGATTTCTTTTACCAAATTATTCATGGAGAAGAAGGAGAATCCTACCGAAGGCAGACGTATGTCCGCAAGACGTAAGTATTAATTTCTTTTATATTATTTTAATTATTTCATGACATATTTATGTATGTTTCTACTGTTATCTCTTCCATATCATTAAATGTTTGAAATGAAAATTTCAAGAACATAGTACTCTTTAATTTTAAATGTCTTCATTTAAACAGCCTAATTTTGTTTTAAATCTGTACTAAAATTTCTTCTCTATTTCCATTAAATATCTTCCTACCGAAAAAATAAAGGTTTAGTTTTATAAAAATTATTTAATTTTCTTATAAAAACCAATAAATTTTAAAAATCTTATAAAAACCTATAGTGAGAAAACTCCCATAATCTACAAAATAATGTTTGAAATTTATAAATTATATGTATGTATATATATATATATATATATATATATATATATATATATATATATATATTATATATATATATATATATATATATATATATATATATATATATATATGTATATATATATATATATATATATATATATATATATATATATATGTATATATATATATGTATATATATATATATATATATATATATATATATATGTATGTGTGTATATATATATATATATATATATATATATATATATATATATATATATATATATATATATATATGTATATATATATATATATATATATATATATATATATATATATATATATATATATATATATATATATATATATATATATATATATATATATATATATATATATATATATATGTATATATATATATATACATATATATGTATGTATGTATAGACTTTAATTTTATTATAATGATATTTATTTTAAGATATCATTAAAAGTATTTTGTGTATATCAAGTAGTTGCTAATTATCTTTTTCAATCTATGAACCTCAGTTACATAAATACGAACGATGTATTGTTTTTATTGTATTATTAATATTTTAAATTTTAATTAGTGAGACAGTTTTAAATTTTTGTGTATTAGTAAGTACTTTATTGAATGTACTATACTTTAAGGATATAGGATTTTAGTTTGATAGAAAAATTTAGTTCTTAATACACATATTTCAAACTTATACTGCGGGTAACTGAATTTTATTTTTTTCTTTATGTGTATATTTTTATGTTATTTTAAAAAATAATTAATAAACTATAAAACTAAATATTCTTTCTAATATTCTCAAAATTAACTCGTTCTAAAAAGAGCAGCACATTTCATTGTATTCCGAATATAAAGAAGTCTGTTTTGTTTTCTATTCCATATCATTGAAATGTTTGAAATGTAAATTTCAGGGAACATAGTACTCTTTAATTTTAAATGTCTTCATTTAAGCAGCCTAATTTTTTTCAAATCTAGATTAAAATTACTTCTTTGTTTACATTAAATGTTGCACTACAGAAACAATTAAAGTTAAATTTTATAAAATTATTGAATTTTGTTATTAAAAGCAATAAATTTTTAAAAATCTTTTTATAAAAGCCTATAATGAAAAAAAATTACCCACAAAATAATGTTTGAAATTTATGAATTATATAGTGTGTATGTATATATATATATATATATATATATATATATATATATATTAAAGAAATATATGATTAAAAATTATTTTGTTTATATCAAATAATAGCTAGTTATCTTTTTCAATCTGTGAACCTCAATTTTATCAATTCGAAAGCTATATTGCTTTTATTGTACTGTTAATATTTTAAATTTTAACATGTGAGCAATTTTAAATTTTTGTGTTTTAGGAAGTACTGTATTGGATGTACTATGCTTTAAGGATATATATTTTTAGTGTGTTATAACAATTTAGTTTTTAATATACATATTTCAATAGTTTATTGCGGGTAACTAAATTTTAATTTTTTTTGGTGTATAATTTTTATGTTTTTTGAAAACATAATTAATAAACTACAAAACTATATATTCTTCCTAATATTCTCAAAATTAACTCGCTATAAAAGGAGTAACACATTTCATTGTTTGCTGAACCGAAAGAAGGATGTTATATTGAAAATTTTAAGTTGCAAAAGTTACCACTTCCTCTGGAGGGGAAACTTAACAAAATCTTCATTTTAAAATGTATTTTTAACTGATATAGAAAATATTAAATAAATGCACAATATTCAATTCACATACCGGCAAGATAATTTTTTAAATATATATATCAGAAACTAAAATTTTACTTGTAACTGGAC
>CM063497.1:21583680-21601180 GCA_032207245.1 Pardosa pseudoannulata
GGGGTCGTGGTTAGGTTATTAATCGTGGAATTCATTAACAGGGATTTTAGTTAGATGTTTTATTTGTTTGTACTCGTTTGAGGGTATGGACCCTTAATATTGTTGGTCTTTAGAGAGAAATTTTATTATTAAAGTGTGGTTAAAACTATGGGGTTAACTTTTATTGGTTTTGAACTGAAGTTAGATGGTTGACTTTAAAAAATATCACGCTGCTTGTACCTTTGGCAAATTTCATAGTCAAATAAGAATTTCCAGCTGTTAATGTCATAGGTAACACCAAAAGTTTTTCTTAAAATTTTATCCTCAACGGTTTATAATTTATTTTCATGTAATTTGGTTTATGCCCAGAATTCACTTAAATAAAGCAGAATAAGTTATAATAGTGTTTTTATAGATCTGAATTTTAATATTAAGCTTATAAATTGAGATTTCAATTGCTTTTTAGGTCATGATAGCATATTTTCTTTACTGCTGGTAATTTCTAAAGCCCTATATACAACAATGTAAAATGTATTTATTATACACAACATATAAAATCTAAGTGTCATCTCTGTTGCATTTTAATTTATTCTTCCACAACATCAGCTGCTAAAGCATCTTATCTAACTTTTTGAATTTTACTTAAATGAACTAGTGAACAAATAATATTTTCCTATATAATTTATAAGCATGATAATTTGAAAAATTTTTATCTTTGTATTTCATATAAGTACATAGAAGGAGGGTTAATGTCTAGTAAAAGCCTTAGATATATATGTAAATCAATTGTAACATGCCTTGAAATAAGTCACGAGGGGGTGGGGTACAAATCGTTAATGTCATGAAAGGAGAAATATCTTTAGCTTAGAATTACCACTTGGTAAAAACTGACAATTACGCTAACCCAATCTGATTTTTTTTTCTATTTCAGACTATTTTAGGAATTATTATTAAATAGTTAAAAAAAAATAAATGAATTTTGAAAGTTAAAAAGTTAAAAATATTAGGCATTACAGTAAAAAAAGGCTCATTCATAAGCTTTAATATATCTATAATAGCGTAATTAAATAATTACCAGAAATATTTCAATTCGAATTTTTTAGGCCATGTAGTATATTTCTTTACTGCTCGTAATTTCTAAAGCTCCCTTACAGCATTGTAAAATGCTATTATTAAGCAAAAAATATAAAATTTAAAAGCCCTGTCTATTTTATTTTAAAATCGTCCTCCATATCCTCAGCTGCTAAAGCATCATATCTGACTTCATGAATTTTACTTTATGCCATTATTCAACTAATAATATTTCCCTACATAATTTATCAAAATATTTTAAGCAAGATTATTTTCAAAATTATTATGTCTTTGTATTTCATATAAGTACAGTGTACAGGTGAGGTAGGGGGGGTAATTTTCAGAGGAAACCATTACTAATATAGGTAAAGCAAACAATGACTATGGAATCATATATAGGGAAATGGGTCCATATCTACAAAGCCATATACCTTTAGTTCAGAATTACCAATTGGTTAAATTGACAAATACATGAATCTAGTTTTTTTTCTGTTTAAAACTGTTCAAGAAGTAGTAATTAAAGAGTTAAAAAACTAAATAAAAATTTTTAACTGTTTACAATTAAAAAATTAGGCAGGAGAATAAAAAAGAAGGTCTTTTTATAAGTTTTCATATATCTCTAATAGCATAACTAAATAATTATACTGAAATAATTCAAATCTGAAAAAAGGGTGGGGGAAGAATTCACATGTCGCTTAACATAATTCCTGGGTACAACATTGCCAATGGAACATTTGAAATTGCTCAAAAGTTCTGTTTTAATTTTCGTGTTGTTGTTGTTCTGATTGACTAGAGATTAAGATTTATTACGTAATTTTTGAATTATTAAATATAGCATTATCAGATACTTAAAACCATGAGAGGTACTAAGCCAATTTTTATAAAATTTGTAAAATTTGTGATTAAAGAAATAATTATCCTGAACTATTTCAATTTCCAAAAAATATGGTTGGAAAAACATCTCCATTTTTAAAATTCCTGGGTATACCAATGTGAATGACACGTTTAAAAAATTGCTCAGAAGTTCTGTTTTTATATTCGGTTTCTTCTGGTTTTTATTGACTAGGGATTAAGCCTTTCCTATGGAATTTTTGAATTATTTCATTTATAAACCGTTATCACATACTCAAAATCAGCGAGAGGTACTAATCCTTGCACAATAGGTAACAAAAGACATCAACCTGGGAGATACAATTTTTACCTCCGGTCTGCAACAATTGATGAAAAGAGGACGTATTAAAATGGTTGAAATATGTAATTTGGAAATAGAAGGGAATGCTAAATAGGTGGTACCACGTGGTTTTACCAACTGTAAATATTCTAATAATACAACCAATCAGGTAACACTGGACTGTGAGTCGCTGGTCGAGCATCTTTACTGTATGGCTTGAGTAGTCATTTAGCAGTTCGTCTTCAATCTTGTTGGTGATACTGGAAGTATAATTTTGGTTCGTGTTGGTGATACTGGTGGTATAATTTTGATTGCGCCTCTATCGTCTGTCTGTTGTAATTCTATAAGTGACGAATAACCAGATTTTTTGTTGCCAAATTAATTATGGAGAAGAAGGAGAATCCTACCGAAGTCAGACGTATGTCCGCAAGACGTAAGTATTAATTTTATTTTATAATATTTTAATTTTTTCATCACATATATATTTATGTCTGTATTGTTTTCTATTCCATATCATTGAAATGTTTGAAATGTAAATTTCAGGGAACATAGTACTCTTTAATTTTAAATGTCTTCATTTAAGCAGCCTAATTTTTTTCAAATGTAGATTAAAATTACTTCTCTGTTTATATTAAATATATTCCTATAGAAACAATGAAGGTTTAATATTAAAAAAATTTAAAAAGCAATAAATTTTAAAATTTTTATTATATAAGCTTATAGTGAAAAAAAACTCTAAACAAAATAATGTTTGAAATTTATAAATTATATATATGTATATATATATATATATATATATATATATATATATATAAATATATATATATATATATATATATATATATATATATTATATATATATATATATATATATAAATATATATATATATATATATATTATATTAGAAATATATCATTAAAAAGTATTTTGTTTATATCAAATATTAGCTAATTATCTTTTTCAATCTGTGAACATAAACACGACATACGAATTACATAAACACGAACGGTATATTGTTTTTATTGTATTATTAATATTTTAAATTTTAACATGTGAGACATTTTTTAAGTTTTTCTGTTTTATTAAGTACTTTATTGGATGTACCATACTTTATGGATGTATATTTTTAGTTAGATATAAAAATTTTGTTTTTAATATACATATTTCAAAACTTATATTGTGGGTAACTGCATTTTAATTCTTTTCATTTGGTGTATATTTTTTATGTTATTTGAAAACAGAATTAATAAACAACAAAACTAAATATTCTTTCTAATATTCTCAAAATTACTCGTTCTAAAAGGAATGGAACATTTCATTGTATGCTGAATCGAAAGAAGTCTGTTATAATGAAAATTTTAAGTTGCAAAATTAAACTATTATTCTGGAGGGGAAACTTTACAAAATCTTAATTTAAAATATAGTTTTAACTGATATAGAAAATATTGAATAAATTCACTTACCGGCAAGATAATGTTTAAAATATGTATATCGGGATCTAAATTTTTACTTGTAATTGGACATAAAAATTCTTTTTATTCTGCAAGCTAAACACTTTGAACTGATAAACATTTTAAAGTTTAAAAAACTGTTAAGGAAATAAAAATTTTTTATATATAAGTAAATATTTAGCTTTGTGTGTACCATACTTAACAGATTTCTTACCTTCAGTTTGGTGTAAAAATTTAGTTTCTAATATACATATTCAATGAATTTCAATTTTTAAGTGAAAAAAAAATACAGAAATTTACTTTTTTGAAACGATAATTTTTTAAACTAATTTATTGTCAAATAGAAGATAATTAAGTTGTTTATTATTTGAATATTATATTAATGCGAATTATATTAATGAATTATATATTATAGTGATGAATATATATGTATGAATGTCAGTAATTTTAATATGAATGATATATTTTATATTTTAACATAATAAAGTTAATAATTTTTATTTTAAAAATGTAAGTTTTAACTTTTAATAAGCCCAATACTTTTAGGTTTATGTGAATAAAATAATTTCATGTTTTTAAATCGATGCATAAATGTATAGTTTCTACTATACATGTATCAAAATTAATAAAAAATGTTCATTACTTTTTTTGATTGCTGTACAATGTTTACGTTAATTAAGAAAATACAGGAATAGAAGAGCAAAACTAAATAGCTTTTATAGATAAAGCTTTATTAAATAAATAATTCGGAAAAAAGCAGTAAATATCACATTCTGATTAATCAAATAATGGCTTTTACAATAAAGAATTTAAATCTCACAGAGTGTTATTTCCCCGAAGTACATTTCCAGTTTAAATTATTAAGTTTTTATGCATTTTAAATATTTCATCATATGATAAATTAGTAGTATCATATAATTATTTGTTATTTTCATTTCAAGTATTGTATTTTTAATTAACATAAAAGCATACATCAACTGAAACACATGATATTCACTTTCTCAAATAAATTTTAATATATGTATATTAGAAACTCAATTTTTATCTCAAATTCCAAATAGAATTCCTTGAAATTTGGTTTATCCAAACTTCAAGTACCATTTTAAAATATTTTAAAAATTGTTAAGTAATTTAAAATATTTAAAAAATATGTATTCTTTATAATGGTTTATGATATATCACTCGTCTTAAAAATTATTTAAGGTTGAGAGAGAAATAGATAAGAAATTTCTATGTTATTTTAATTTTCTAATTTATAAACCGCAAAAGCTAATTTGCGTTTAATTGAATTTCAATATATTTCAATTGCATCTAGTTTGTGTATTTTTATAACTTTATTGCTTCTTGTATCAAAACTAAAAATTCCTTAAAGTTTTAAATTTATTACAGTCTATGCAAAAAAAAATATTTTATATTAACACCATAGATAGGCTTTTATAATAAAGATGTTTATTCATGGAAAGGACATGAGAATTTTAATTGAACATGGATTTTAGTACCTAATAAAAATTTCGAACTGATAATGAATCTTTAACATCATGAGTTTTAATGCATTTCTTGAAATAATGCATTTTTTTCCTTTTAAATCGCATTTCCTGTTTGATGTTGCTAATACTGGTATAGAAACAATTGTTCAAAATATATAGTCATAGCATAAATTCACTGTAAGGATGTTTTGTTATGGATTCGGGGACATTCATAAAATTTTGAAAAAAAAAATTATATTGTTAGCAGTATATTTTAAATCTTTTCGAATTATGCTGACACAAAAATATTTTTATTTGTGTATATGCCGTTGAAAATTGGTTTTATAAAAATGTCCATACACACTCACATACAACTCTTAATCAGTAACATTCTTAATCATTATAATAATACAAAAACTGTGTTTTATTCGACGCCTGCATTTGCATTTTAAATACAGAATTCGACCCACATAATACATTATGAGTAAGTAGGACATATATTCAGAGATATCAGAATCTTAGTTTAAAGTAATTTTAAATTGAATCTACAATATTATGCAACACTTTTATTTTGTACACCTAGATCACGTTTGTTTTTTTTAAATGAGACTGTTAAATATCCATCAAGCGTGAATACATAATCCTGTTACAAAAATTATAAAATGTAATAATCAGTTTTCCAACATGATATAATTTGGAAGTTTAAAAAAAACATATTTATATATTCTGAGCATGCCTCTAAAATTAATTTTTTTTTAACTGCAAAAATCTTGCCGTGAATTTTAGTACTATTACCCCTAATTAAATGAAGGGAAAACAATCAGTGATTTCTATTTTCAAACGATGAAATGTCTGAGGTTAGCTCAGATATTCTTTACGCCATCTTGGAAGGGGTAAATTAGTAAACATATATAAGTACTAAAACCGTTATGATAAATTTCATGCAATTTTTTTCTTTTCTCTTTTCTTTCAAGAGACTCAGAGATATGAGAAACAATTTGGAACTTAACTTAAAATATTTACTGCAATAGAATGTCTTTGAATGAATTAGGAAAAATTTTGCTGTTTTAAATATGATACATCATTGATTGCTGTACACTTCTACTTCGAACATATTATAAGTTGCAGTTTAATGCCTTTTCTCTTTTGTGATAGCATTTCATAAATGTCTTGAGCTTCAACTGGTTCTTCCCGTTCAGAAATAATACCAAAAAAAAAATTCATACATTACGTTTCAAATATTTTTCAAATATCCACTCTATTTGTATATAGTTAAAATGATGAATTTTTTCCCTGTGTGTAAGTTTTGTTTTACAGTTACACCAATTCGAAACTATCTCTAAACATACTGTATGATATTTAGCATAGGACGAAAAATCGGTAGAAAAAATATTTTTTAATTATATTTATCTTAAATTTTATTTTCTGTTACACATTTTCAAAATTAATTTTGAAAATACCGTACGATCTTTAGAATATAAAATAAAAAATCCGAAGATAAAAAAATATTTTATAATCATATTTATCTCAAGTTCTGCTTCCAGCTACAACTCTTCAAAACTACCTCTAGAATACCGTATGTTATTTAGCATACGAAATAAAAAATCTTCAGATAAAAAAAATTTTTTAATTATATTTATTTTTAAGTTTCGTTTCCAAGTATACCTGTTCAAAACTACCCCTGAACATACCGTAATGATCTTTAGCATACGAAATGAAAATCCTTAGAGAGAAAAATAATTTTAATTACATTTATCTTATGCTTTATTTTCAGTTGCATCTCTTCAAAACTACCTCTGAACACTACTGTATGATCTTTAGCATACGAAATAAAAATCCGATAAAAAAATATTTTTAATCATATTTATCTCAAGTTTTGTTTCCATATATACCTGTTCAAAACTACCCTGAACATACCGTATGATCTTTAGCCTACAAAGTAAAAATATGCAGAAAGAAAATTATTTTTTTAATTATATTTTTCTTATGCGTTTCTCACTACAGATTTATACTTTACATTAATTCAATAAAATATGCTCAATTATCAGGAAATTATTCTAATAATATTTTAATCTTCTACATTTATAGTTGCCTTCAAGAGGAAAGTGCCAGACTCTCCCCCACTCCCTCCCGGGAAAGGAAGCTGACTTGGCTTATATTGGAACAATCTCGAACGAAGCTTGCCAGGATCGAAGACAAAGAATTCTGCCTGTGGAGATATCTCATGATCAGCAATCTGCGAGGACAGGGCACGGAAGGTTCTTCATTCCAGATGATGTCAAGTATTTTCTGAAGAAATTAACGATTTCAATTCTGTGTTATGTCATTCTTCATTGTACATTTATAGTCAATCTGATATCTAGATCATAATTCAAACATTGAAAATTGTAAATATTTGATGTAAATATTGTAATAGTGTACTATACAAAGTTTTAATAAAGTGTTATTGTCAATTATTACTAATTTATGTGTCTTTTTGTGTTTTCCAGTCTTTACAATTTTATTTTGAATATTTCCATTACTTAAATTATCTGATAACGTTTAGGACAAGATTTTTCAAAAGATTCATAAAACTAAGTGTACATTTTTCACTTTCAGATTTAAAAATTAAACTTTAACAGTGTGTCAGTTTTTTTCCCACTATACCTCTTCAAAACTACCTCTGAACCAAACCGTATCTTCTTTAGCATACGAATTAAATTATCCACGGAAATTTATCTCTTAAATTATATTTGTCTTAACTTTTCTTTGAAGCTACACCTCTCCAAAACTACGGCTGAACATATATTATATTTAGGCACACGAAATAAAAATCCACCGAAAAAGTTTTTTTATTCATATTTTCACTAACATTTTTGTTTCAACCTACACTCATTATCAAGCAATTAATTATATACTTAATCAATTTTCAGAAGTACACATAAACTTCATATATATACGTATGTGTTTGTCCATGTATATAAATATATAATATATATATATATATATATAATATATATATATATATATATATATATATATATATATATATATATATATATATATATTAGTGCTGATCGATATCACAAATTTAATACCGCTTAAACGTAACCAAATTTATATTGATATCATTGATACATCACAATACTACTTTACTGCTTTTAAAGTAGGGTGGAATATTACTATAGTTAAATAACCTTAGCATTATTTCTTTTGTAATTTTTTCATGGTAATTAAAATTTTAGAAAGGTGAAAACAACTTTTAGGTAATAATTCATTTTAATACTTAAAAGATTATATATATATATGTATATATATAATATATATATATATATATATATATATATATATATATATATATATATATATTTATATCAATATATATATATATATATATATATATATATATACAGTTTGGAAGTAATTTTTTAATAAATTGAACAGTATTGTTTAATCAAATTGAAAAAATTATTATTAGAATAATTTTTCAAAAATCACAAGAAAGAACAACATAGTGTACATTTTTCAGTAAAATTAAATTTTACATATGTTTGTGTGCATGTATATATATATATATAATATATATATATATATCAATACACGTGTGTGTATCATTACAGCTAAAATTTAATCCACTAGTCACATAAAATTAAGCCTCTATTATTTTTAATTGCCTGTGCTTACTGGACAATGAGAAACCTAGGGAATAAGTTAAGCAAGTAACACTCGTGGTGGCACCATTGAAGGAAATGGGGAGTCCGTTGTGTAATTTAACTTCATTTAAGTTCCAAGAAAAAACATTTTGATCTATTGGAATGAAACACGAAACCCTTGCACTTAGAACGATGTGACCCTACAGCGAGTGACTCGGAGATGATTCCCAAGAAACTCGAAGCATACTCAGCTTTCTTAATAATCAGAAAGAAACTTAGCTCAGTGGAAAAAATGTGATCCATTGTATGGGGACAGGTGAAAAATGAGGCGAGGAGACAGAAAATTAGCATTTATTTTATAGTTGTCTTTCGGAAATGGGTTGGAAGAATTCAAGTCTCGGACAAACCTGAGGACAATTTTGAGATATTGTGCATGAAAAACGGATAAGAAAGAATTAAGAGACGGAAAATAAAATTCATTAAGATATATTTTAATTGTAATAAATTTTATATATTAAACACACATTCATTTGTTAATTAATTGATTGCTGTTTTTGTGAGTTTTAAATAGGAGTTGGTTTCAGTAAGTTGTTAAGTTAACCGGGGTTTTGTTGATATGTTATGAGTGCAGGAGAAATGCTTTTTAGTAACATGCAGATTGGCGGACTGAGTTAGTAACCAATTAAATTTTATTTTGTAGGGAGCTAGCTGTTTTTGGATTAAGGCTTGAATTTATAGTCGTTAATTGTGGACTGATGAATACCAGTAAGTCCTATATTAGTTGGACTGTGCAGGGAAGAGGATAACTGGGAAGTTAGAATTTTATTAAGGTTAGAGCGTTACCTGTTGAGTTTTTAATTAGTTAGGTTCTAAAAGGAGGCGGACGGACTGACTGGGATATCGATTGTAAATTCAGTGTTGGTGAATGAGGAGTGACTAAAAAGACTGTGGTAGTAATTTATATTAAGATTTTTAAATGGGAATTGAATGCTTCTGTTGGGTGTTGTGGGCGAGACTGGGTTAATTCAACTTACTTTGATTTATATTTAGATTGATGTGGGCCAGGATGAGTTAATATAGTTTATTTGAAATTATTAAATGGTAGTTAGTCAGTTTTATCGTTTTAGTTGAACGTTTGTTCCTAAATTAAAGAATGTTAAATGTGAATAAACTCTATGGCTTGGATAGAATTATATTGGCTCTCTGAGATTGATAAGCGTATTAAATGGGATTATGACCAGATTAGTGAGGCTTAAGGGAATAACTTTGTTAAAAGCTTTCAGGTAAAATCAATTGCTCTAAGAATTTACTGGGATTATTTCTGATAGGATTAAAGCTAATATTTGCATGTATTTGCATTTATTTGCATATTCTATGGTGATCCTTGCACTGAAATTTAGCACTTGGTGTTTAGGACATGTTATGAGCGTAAGCCAAGACTAGGTGGTGAAATATGATGTTAGCTAAAAGTTTAGAGGATTTGAATGAAGTTCAGTGAAAGTGGAATTAATTAAGTGAAAAATGGAATGTGAGATGAGGGTTTAAGTCTGTTGGCCTGGTTCTTGTGAGGTTGTGTTAGGTTATTAATAAGGGAATTCGTTAAAAGGGAATTTAATTAAATGTTTAATTTGTTTGCACTCGTTCGAGCGTATGGGCCCGAAATATTGTTAGTTTATAGAGAGAAATGTTTTATTATTAAAATTCCAATAAATGTGAATAAAACTACAGGTTTTAAATTTTATTGATTTTGAAAACTTAGATGGTAGACTTTAACAATATCAGGTTGTTTGTACTTTTGGCAAATTTCATACTCATTTAAGAATCTCCAGCTATTAATATCATGGACTACACCAAAAAGTTTTCTTATAATTTTATGCTCAATGGTCATTAAATTATTTTCATGTAATTTTGTTTTCCCATCATTCACTTATATAAATCAAAATAAGATATAATAGTGCTTTACAGATGTTTATATTATTATTAAACTTATAAATTTTAATTGGATTTTCAGGCCCTGATAGCATATTTTCTTTACTGCTGGTAATTTCTAAAGCTCCATTTACAACAATGTAAAATGTTATTATTATACAGAAAATATAAAATTCAAATGCCCTATCTGTTTTATTTTATTCTCCTCCGTATCCTCAGCTGTTAAAGCATCATATCTGACTGCTTGAATTTTGCTTCATGCGATTATTCACAAATTAATAATTTTCCTACATAATTTATGAAAACTATTTTAAGCATGGTAATTCTGTAAATGATTTTGTCTTTGTATTTCATATAAGTACATCGGAGGGGGGTAATTTTACAGTGGAAACCATTAATGATATAAATAAATCAACAATGAAAATTATTTATAGGGCGTTGGGATACATATCCTACAAACCCATGACAGAAGCAATATCTTTAGTTTAGAATTACGAACTGGTTAAATTGACAAATATAATACATGAATCTATTTTATTCCTGTTTAAAACTGTTCAAGAAATAGTCATTAATCAGTTAAAAAACTAAACAAATATGTTTTAATGTTTACAATTAAAAAATTAGGCAAGAGAATAAAAAGAAGCTCATTTTAAAAGCTTTAATATATCTCTAACAGTATAATTAAATAATTATCCTGAAATAATTCAAATTCGAAAAAATGTTGGGAATTAAGAATTGACATGCAATTTTTACAAAAATTATTGTGTACACCAGGGTCAATAAAAAATTTGAAATTGGTCAGAAGTTGCTTTTATTTCCCCATTCTTGACTCTCTGATTGACTGGAGATTAAGATTTCCTACTGAATAATTGAATTATTAACTATAAAAATTATCAGATATTTAAAACCATTGACAGGTTCTAAGCCAATTTTTATAAATTTTGTAACATCGGTGATTTAAGAAATAATTATCCTAAACTCTTACAACTTCTAAAAATTATGGTTGGAAGCACAACTGCACTTTCATAATTCCTGGGTATACCACTGAAAATGACACTTTTAAAATTGGTCAGAATTTCTATTTCTATATTAGGGTTCTTCTTGCTTTTATAAACTAGAGATTAAATTTTTCAATGGAATTTTTGAAGTATCATATATAAACCGTTGTCACAGCCTCAAAATCAGCGAGAGGTACTAATCCTTGAACAATAGGGAACAAAAGACATCAACCTGGGAGATTCAATTTTTACCTCCAGGTGTGCAACAATTGATGAAGAGAGTGCGTATTAAATGGGTTGAAATATGTCATTTAGAAAAATTAGGCGAGTGCTAAATAGAAGGTACCACGTGGTTTTCCAAATGTAAATAATTTACTACAACCAATCAGGTAACACTGGACTCTGACTCACTGGTCGAGCATCTTTAGTGTAGGGCTTGAGTGGTCATTTACAAGTTCGTCTTCAATCTTGTTGGTGATACTAGTGGTATAATTTTGGTTCGTGTCCGTGATCCTGGTGGTATAATTTTAGTTCGTGTTGGTGATCCTGGTCCTATAATTTGAATTCGTGTTGGTGATCCTGGTGTTATAATTTTGGTTCGTTTTGGTGACCCTTTTGGTATCGTTTTGGTTCGAGTTGGTGATATAATTTTGAGTTAGCTTATATTCTATTAGTCCCAAATAACCAGATTTCTTTTGCCAAATTAATTATGGAGAAGAAGGATAATCCTACCGAAGGAAGACGTATGTCCCCAAGACGTAAGTACTAATTTAGTTTTATATTACATTTATTTTTTCATGACATATTTATTTATGTTTCTAACGTTATCTATTCCATATAATTGAAAGGTTTGAAAGGAAAATTTCAGGGAACATAGTACTCTTTAATTTTAAATGTGATTAATTGTAATTATAAAATAATTTTAATTATTTTTATTTTAATTATTTTTATAAAATTTAATTTTAATTATAAATTGATATTCTTTAATTTTCATGTAAACAGCCTAATTTTGTTTTTAATCAAGATTAAATTTCTTCTCTGTTTACATGAAATATTTTACTACAGAAACAATAAAAGTTTAACTTTATAAAAATTATTTAATTTTGTTATAAAAAAAACAATAAATTTTAAAAATCTTATTATATAAGAGTATAGTAAAAAAATCCAATTATTCACAAAATAATGTTTGTAATATAAAAATATATTATATATGTATTATATATATGTATGTATATATATATATATATATATATATATATATATATATATTTATATATATATATATATATATATTTAAAACAAATATATCATTACAAAGTATTTTGTTTGTACCATATTGTAGCTAGTTATCTTTTTCAATCTGTGAACCTCAATTACATAAATATATTGATATATTGTTTTTATTGTATTATTGATATTCTAAATTTTAACATGTGAGACAATTTTTAAGTTTTTGTGTTTTAGTAAGTACTTTCATTGGATCAACCATACTTAAAGGATATATATTATTATTTTTGATATAAAAATATAGTTTATAATACACATATTTCAAAACTTATATGGGTAACTGAATTTCAATTTTTTCATTTGGTGTATATTTTTTTTTTTATTTGAATACAGAATTAATAAAATATAAAACTAAATATTCTTTCTAATATTCACAAATTAACTCGTTCTAAAAGGAACAATATATTTCATTTTATGCTGAATCGAAAGAAGTCTGTTATAATGAAAATTTTAAGTTTCAAAATTAACCAATTCCTCTGAATGGGAAACGTTCCAAAATCTTAATTTAAAATATAGTTTTAACTGATATAGAAGATATTAAAAAATGCAAAAAATTCAATTCACTTACTGGCAAGATAATTTTTTCAAATATTTCTATCGGAAAAATATATTTTTACTCATAACTGTACATAAAAATTCTTTTAATCTGCAAAATAAACACTTTGAACTGATAAAACATTTTAAAGTTTAAAAACTGTTAAGGAAATTAAAAACTTTTGTGCTTAATTAAGTACTTTAGCTTTGAGTGTACCAGACTTAAAAAATTCTGTCTTCAGTTTGGTATGAAAATTTAGTTTCTCATATACATATTCAATGAATTTTCAATATTTTAAGTAAATAAAATTAAAACTAATTTTTTGAAAGATAACTTTAGAAATCTAGAAATTAGACACTAATTTTATTATCAAATAGAAGATAATTAAATTGTTTATTATTTGAATATTATATTGTGAATTATAGTAATGAATTATATATTATATTGATGAATATATATTCATGAATGTCAGTTTTATTAATGTGAATGATATATTTTATATTTTAACAAAATAAAGGTTATAATTCTTATTTTAAAAGTATAAAAAGTTTTAACTTGTAATAAGACCCATACTTTTAGTTTTATATTACTAAAATAATTTCTATTTTTAAATCGATGCATATAGTTTCTAACTATACATGTATCAAAATTCATCAAAAATGTTCATTACTTTTTTTATTTGCTGTACAATTTTTACGTTAATTAAAAAATAAAGGAATAGGAAAGCAAAACTAAATAGCTTTTATAGATAAAGCATTATTAAATAAATAACTCTAAAAAAGCAGAAAATATCATTTTCTAATGAATCAAAAAATGGCTTTTACAATAAAGAATTTTAAGTTTCATAGAGTGCCATTTTCCCAAACTACCTTTCCAGTTTTAAATTATTAATTTTTTTCTGCATTTTAAATATTTCATCATGTGATAAATTAGTCGTATCATATAGTTATTTGGTATTATCATTTCAAATAATATATTTTTAAATAACATAAAAGTATACATCAAGTGAAAAACATGATATTCCTTTTCCCAAAAAATAAATTTTAATATATGTATATTAGAAACTCAATTTTTATATCAAATTCAAAATAGAATTCCTTGAAATTTGGTTTACCCAAACATCAAGTACCATTTTAAATATTTAAAAAAAATATTAATGAATTTTAAACTTTAATAAATATGGATTCATGCATTCTTTATCCTGCTTTTATAATATACCATTGTATTGAAAAATATTTGATGTTGAGAGAGAAATAGTTAAGAAATTTCTATCTTATTATAATTTCTAATTTATAAACCGCAAAAGCTAATTTGCGTTTAATTAAATTTCAATATATTTTACTTGCATCTAGTTTGTGTATTTTTATAACTTTATTGCTTCTTTCATCAAAACAAAAAATTCCTTAAAGTTTTAACTTTATTACAGGAAAAAAAATGTCTATTCAAAAAGATATATTTTATATTACATCCTAAATAGGCTTTTATAATAAAGATGTTTTTTCATGTAAAGAACATCAAGATTTAATTGAACATGGTTTTTAGTACCTCATAAAAATCTCGAACTGATAATGAATCTTTAACATCAGGAATTTTAATGCATTTCTTGAAGTAACGCATTTTTTCTTTTTAAATCGCATTTCCTGTTTGATGTTGCTAGGACTTGTATAGATCAATTGTTCAAAATACATAGTCATAGCATAAATTCACTGTAAGGATGTTCCCGTTATGATTCGGGGACATTCATAAAATTTTGAAAAAAAAATTACATTGCTAGCAGTATATTTTAATCTTTCGAATTATGCTGACACAAAAATATTTTTATTTGTTTATATGCCGTTGAAAATTGTTTTATAAAAAACCCATATACACTTACATACACACTCTTACTCAGTAACATTCTTAA
Organism: Pardosa pseudoannulata; assembly: GCA_032207245.1. Classification (NCBI taxonomy): domain Eukaryota; kingdom Metazoa; phylum Arthropoda; class Arachnida; order Araneae; family Lycosidae; genus Pardosa; species Pardosa pseudoannulata. Next base: position 21,599,104 of record CM063497.1, read on the forward strand.
GCATTATAACAATAATAATACTGTGTTTTATTCGACGGCTACATTTGCATTTTAAATACAGAATTCAGCCCACAGTATAAATTAAGAGTAAGTAGGATATATATTCAAGGATATCGGAATCTTAAAAGTAATTTTAAATTGAATCTACAATTTGTGCAACAATTTGTTTTGTTCACCGAGATCACGTTAATTTTTTCTAAATGAGACTGTTAAATATCTGCTAAACGTGAATATATAATTCTCTTACAAAAATTGTACAAAAATTATAAAATTTAATAATCAGTTTTCCAACATGCTATATGGTCGAAGTTTATATAAACATGCATTTATGTATTCTCAGCATGGCCTTTAAAGTTAAAGTTTTCTTTAACTGTTAAATGCAGTGAATTTTAGTAAGGGTGCACTTCTTAAATGGAAAAAAAATTTAGTGATTTCGGGTTTGGAAATATGAAATGCCTGAGGTTAGCTAAGGTCTTATTGATACCAACCTGGAAGGGGTAAATTACATTAAATATGTATAAATACTAAAATCATTATGATAAATTCTATGCAATTTCTTTTTTTCCCTCTAAGAGATTATCAGTTGCAGAAAACAATTTGGAATTCAACTTGAAAACTTTACTGCAATATAAAGTCTTCAATGAATAAGAAAATAATTTAAACATTTTTGCTGTTTTAAATATGATACATTACTGATTGCTGTACACTTCTAATTCGAACACACATAAGTTGCAATTTAATGCCTTTTCTCTTTTTGATAGCATTTTATAAATCTCTTGATCTCAACTGGTCATTCCCGTTCGGAAAAAAATGCAATAAATAATAAATAAATAAAATAAAGAAATTCACACATTAAATTTAAAATATTTCTCATTATCCCACCCTATTTAGGTATAGTTAAAACGAACAAATTTTTCCCTGTGTGTAAGTTTTGTTCACAGTTACACCTCTCTTAAAACTACCTCTAAACATACCGTATGGTATTTATCATAAGAATGAAAAATAGGTAGAAAAAAATATTTTTTCAATTATATTTATCCTAAAATTTGTTTCCTGCTACAACTTTTCAAAACTACGTTTGGAAATACCCGTATGATCTTTAGCATATGATATAAAATATTCCGAAGATAAAAATAATTTATAATCATATTTATCTCAAGTTCTGTTTCCAGCTACAACTCTTCAAACTTACCTCAAAAAAATACCGTATGATCTTTAGCATACGAAATAAAAATCCTCAGGGAGAAAAATAATTGTTTATTACCTTAATCTTAAGTTTTATTTTTTAGTTGCATCTCTTCAAAACTACCTCTGAACATAATGTATGATCTTTAGCATACGAATTAAAAATCCGCGAAAAAAATTATTTTTAATTATATTTATTTTAAGTTTTGTTTCCAGCTATACCTGTTTCAAACTACCACTGAACATACCGTATGATCTTTAGCCTACGGAGTAAAGATCTGCAGAAAGAAAATTATTTTTTTAATATATTTTTCTTATACGTTTCTCTCTACGAATTTGTGTTTTGCATTAAGTTCAATAAAATATGCACACAAATTCAGGAAATTGAATTATTCTAATAATTTTTTTAATCTTCTACATTTACAGTTGCCTTGAAGAGGAAGGTGCCCAGACTCTCCCCCACTCCCCTCCCCGAGAAAGGAAGCTGACTTGGCTTATATTGGAACAATCTCGAACGAAGCTTGCTAGAATCGAAGACAAAGAATTCTGCCTGTGGAGATATCTCATGATCAGCAATCTGCGAGACAGGGCACGGAAGGTTCTTCATTCCAGATGATGTCAAGTATGTTCTGAAGAAAGGAACGATTTCAATTCTGTGTTATGTCATTCTTCATTGTACATATATAGTCAATCTGATATCTAGATCATAATTCAAACATTGAAAATTGTAAATATTTGATGTAAATATTTTAAGAGTCAAGTTTTAATAAAGTGTTATTGTCTATCATTACTAATTTATGTGTCTTATTGTGTTCCGATTCTTTATAATTTTATATTGAATATTTCATTACTTAAAGGATCTCATAACGTTAGGACAAGATTTTTCAAAGAT
>CM063497.1:21606180-21618680 GCA_032207245.1 Pardosa pseudoannulata
TGATTTTGAAAACTTAGATGGTAGACTTTAACAATATCAGGTTGTTTGTACTTTTGGCAAATTTCATACTCATTTAAGAATCTCCAGCTATTAATATCATGGACTACACCAAAAAGTTTTCTTATAATTTTATGCTCAATGGTCATTAAATTATTTTCATGTAATTTTGTTTTCCCATCATTCACTTATATAAATCAAAATAAGATATAATAGTGCTTTACAGATGTTTATATTATTATTAAACTTATAAATTTTAATTGGATTTTCAGGCCCTGATAGCATATTTTCTTTACTGCTGGTAATTTCTAAAGCTCCATTTACAACAATGTAAAATGTTATTATTATACAGAAAATATAAAATTCAAATGCCCTATCTGTTTTATTTTATTCTCGTCCTCCGTATCCTCAGCTGCTAAAGTATCATATATGACTGCTTGAATTTTACATTATTCAACAATTAATATTTTCCTACATAATTTATGAAACTATTTTAAGCATGATAATACTCAAAATGATTTTGTCTTTGTATTTCATATAAGTACATGGGAGGGGCGGTAATTTTCAGTGGAAACACATTACTATAATAGGTAAATCAACAATGATTATGAAATTATTTATAGCTGGATGGGGTACATATCTACAAAGCCATGAAAGAAGCAATATCTTTAGTTTAGAATTACCAACTGGTTAAATTGACAAATACAATACATGAATCTATTTTATTCCTGTTTAAATATGTTCAATAAATAGTTATTAAACAGTTAAAAAACTGAATAAAAAGTATATAAATGTTTACAATTAAAAGCTAGGTATGGCAATAAAAAGAAGTTTCTTTTATAAGTTTTAATATATCTCTAGTAGTATAATTAAATACTTATCCTGAAATAAATAAATTCGAAAAAAATGGGGGAAGGAAGAGTTGACGTGTAGTTTTACATAATTATTGTGTGCACCATTGTCAATGAAACATTTGAAATTGCTCAGAAGTTCTGTTAGTATTTTCACATTCTTGTTCTCTTATTGACTGGAGATTAAGATTCCCTACTGAATATTTGAATTATTATATATAAAATTTATCAGATACTTAAAATCACTGAGAGGTGCTAAGCTAATTTTTAAAAAAATTGTAACAACTGTGATTTAAGAAATAATTATCCTGAACTCTTACAACTTCTAAAAATTATGGTTGGAAGCACAACTGCACTTTCATAATTCCTGGGTATACCACTGTCAATGACACGTTTAAAATTGGTCAGAATTTCTATTTCTATATTAGGTTTCTTCTTGCTTTTATAGACTAGAGATTAAATTTTCCTATGGAATTTTTGTATTGTCATATATCAACCGTTGTCACAGCCTCAAAATGAGCGAGAGGTACTAATCCTTGCACAATAGGTAACAAAAGACGTCAACCTGGGAGATACAATTTTTACTTCCAAGTGTGCAACGATTGGTGAAGAGAGGACGTATTAAAAGGGTTGAAATATGTAATTTAGAAAGATTAGGCGAGTGCTAAATAGAAGGTACCACGTGGTTTTCGAAATGTAAATAACTTAATACAACCAATCAGGTAACACTGGACTGAGTCATTGGTCGAGCATATTTAGTGTATGAGTTTAGTGGTCATTTACAAGTTCGTCTTCAATCGTGTTGTTGATACTGATGGTACAATTTTGGTTCTTGTCCGTGATCCTGGTGGTATAATTTGGATTCGTGTTGGTGATCCTGGTGTTATCATTTTGGTTCGAGTTGGTGATATATAATTTTGAGTTCGTTTATATTCTGTGTCCGGTTTAATTCTATTAGTGACAAATAACCAGATTCTGTGTTGCCAACTTAATCATGGAGAAGAAGGAGAATCCTACCGAAGGCAGACGTATGTCCGCAAGACGTAAGTATTAATTTAGTTTTATATTACTTTTTAATTTTTCAGGACATATTTATTTATGTTTCTACTGTTATCTCTTCCATATCATTGAAATGTTTAAAATGAAAATTTCAGGGAACATAGTATTCATTAATTTTAAATTTCTTCATGTAAACAGACTAATTTTATTTTAAATCAAGATTCAAATTTCTTCTCTATTTGCATTAAATATATTTCTACAGAAACAATTTAAAGTTTTAATATTAAAAAAATTATTTAATTTTGTTATACGAAGCAATAAGTTTAAAAGTTCTAATTATATAAGCCTATAGTGAAAAAAAAAAAATCATATTACCAAAAAATAAGGATTCAAATTTAAGAATATATATGTATATATATATGTATGTATGTATGTTATATATATATATATATATATTATATATATATATATATATATATATATATATATCTATATATATATATATATATATATATAAATATATATATATATATATATATATATATATATATATATTTATATATGTATGTATATATATGTATATATATATGTATATATATGTATATATGTATGTATATATATATATATATATGTATGTATATGTATGTATGTATACATATATATATATATATATATATATATATATATATATATATATATATATATATATATATATATGTAAATATATAATATATCAATATATTTAAAGTAATATATCAATAAAAAGTATTTTGTTTATATCAAATAATAGCTAGTTATCTTTTACAATCTGTGAATCTCAATTACATAGATACGAACGATATATTGTTTTTATTGTATTATTAATATTTTAAATTTTAACATGTGAGACAATAAATTTTAAAATTTATTGTATATAAGCCTATAGTGAAAAAAATCGATTTACCAAAAGATAAGGATTGAAATTTATGAATTATATATGTGTATATATGTATGTTATGTATATATATATATGTGTGTGTGTATCTATATATGTAGATATATATGTATATATATATATGTATGTATCTATGTATATATATATATGTATATGTATATATATATGTATGTATCTATGTATATATATATATATATATATATATATATGTATATATGTATATATATATATGCATATATATATGTATACAATATGTATTGTATATATATATATATATTAATGTAATATATCATTAAAAATATTTTGTTTATATCAAATAATAGCTAGTTATCTTTTAGAATCTGTGAACCTCAATTACATAATACGAACGATATATTGGTTTTCATTTTATTATTAATATTTTAAATTTTAAAAAACGTGAGAATTTTAAAGTTTTTGTGTTTTAGTAAGTAATTTATTGGTTGTACCTTACTTTTATGGATATATATTTTTAGTTTGGTATAAGAATTTAGTTTTTAATATACATATTTCAAACTGATATTGCGGGTAACTGAATTTCAATTTTTTTTCATTTGGTGTATATTTTTATGTTATTTGAAAACATAAATTAATAAACAACAAAACTAAATATTTTTTCTAATATTCTCAAAATTACTCGTTCTAAAAGGAATGGAACATTTCATTGTATGCTGAATCGAAAGAAGTCTGTTATAATGAAAATTTTAAGTTGCAAAAGTTACCACTTCCTCTGGAGGGGAAACTTTACAAAATCTTAATTTAAAATATAGTTTTAACTGATATAGAAAATATTGAATAAATTCACTTACCGGCAAGATAATGTTTAAAATATGTATATCGGGATCTAAATTTTTACTTGTAATTGGACATAAAAATTCTTTTTATTCTGCAAGCTAAACACTTTGAACTGATAAACTATTTTAAAGTTAAGGAATTAAAAATTTTTATGTTTAATTAAGTACTTTAGCTTTGGGTGTACCAGACTTAAAAGATTTCTATCTTCAGTTTGGTACGAAAATTTAGTTTAATACATATTCAATAAATTTCAATATTTTCTGTAAAACAAAATTAAAATTAATGTTTTGAAAGATAACTTTTGAAAACTACAAATTAGAAACTAATTATTTTTTAAAGAGAAGATAATTAAGTTGTTTATTATTTGAATATTATATTAATGTGAATTATACTAATGAATTATATATTATATTTATGAATATAATATTCATGAATGTCAGTTTTTATTAATTTGAATGATATATTTTATATTTTAACATAATAAATGTAATAGTTTTTATTTTAAAAATGTAAGTTTTATCATTTTAATAAGCCCCATACTTTTAGGTTTATGTGACTAAAATAAATTTCTACTTTTAAATCGATGCATAAATGTATAGTTTCTACTATATATGTATCAAAATTCATCAAAATTATTCATGACTTTTTTTATTTGCTGTACATTTTACGTTAATTAAAAAATACAAGAATAGAAAAGCACAACTAAATAGCTTTTATAGATGAAGCATTATTAAATAAATAATTCGAAAAAAGCTGAGAATATCAGATTCTGATTAATCAAATAATGGCTTTTACAATAAAGCATTTAAATCTCACAGAGGGCTATTTTCACCAAAGTACCTTTCCAGTTTTAAATTATAAATTTTTTAAGCATTTTTAAATTTTTCACCATATGAAAAATTAGTAGTATCATATAAATATTTGTTATTTTCATTTCAAGTATTGTATTTTTAACTAACATAAAAGTACAGATCAACTGAAAACATGATATTCACATTCTACAAAATATAAATTTTAATATATGTATATTAGAAACTCAATTTTTATCTGAAATATGAAATATAATTACTTGAAATTTGGTTTACCCAAACTTCAAGTACCATTTTAAAATATTTAAAAAAATTGTTAATTAATTTAAAATATTTAAAAAATATGTATCTTTATAATGCTTTTATAATATGTCACTCATCTTATTGAAAAATATTTGAGGTTGAGAGAGAAATAGTTAAGAAATTTCTATGTTATTTTAATTCATAATTTACAAACCGCAAAAGCAATTTTGCGTTTTAATTGAATTCCAATGTATTTTTCCTTGCATCTAGTTTGTGTATTTTTATAACTTTATTGCTTCATGTATCAAAACAAAAAAATCCTTAAAGTTTAAACTTTATTACAGGAAAAAAATGTCTATGCAAAAAAAATTATATTTTTTATTACATCATAAATAGGCTTTTATAATAAAGATGTTTTTTCATGTAAAATCAGGATTTCATCAAGATTTAATTGAACATGGATTTTAGTAACTCATAAAAATCTCGAACAGATAATGAATCTTTAACATCATGAATTTTAATGCATTTCTTGAAGTAACGTATTTTTTCCTTTTTAAATCGCATTTCCTGTTTGATGTTGCTAATACTGGTATAGATCAATTGTTCAAAATATATAATCATAGCATAAATTCACTGTAAGGATGTTCCGTTATAACTCGGGGACATTCATAAAATTTTGAAAAAAAAAATTATATTGTTAGCAGTATATTTTAATCTTTCGAATTATGCTGACACAAAAATGTTTTTATTTGTGTATATGCCGTTGAAAATTGCTTTTATAAAAATGCCCATATATAATCATATACAAACTCTTACTCAGTAACATTCTTCATCATTATACCAATAATAATACTGTGTTTTATTCGACGGCTGCATTTGCACTTTAAATACAGAATTCAGCCCACAGTAATAAATTATGAGTAAGTAGGATATATATTCAAGGATATCGGAATCTTAGTTAAAAGTAAATTTAAATTGAATCTACAATTTGTGCAACAATTTGTTTTGTTCACCGAGATCACGTTAATTTTTTTCTAAATGAGACGTTAAATATCTGCTAAGCGTGAATCCATAATTCTCTTACAAAAATTGTTAACAAAAATTATAAAATTTAATAATCAGTTTTCCAACATGCTATATGGTCGAAGTTTATAAAAAATGCATTTATGTATTCTCAGCATGCCTTTAAAGTTAAAGTTTTTTTTAACTGTTAAAAATCTTGCAGTGAATTTTAGTATCATTACCACTAACTAAATGGAAAAAAGAAATTTAGTGATTTCTATTTTGAAATATGAAATGGCTGAGGTTACCTAAGGTCTTATTGATACGCCGTCTGGAAGGGGTAAATTACATTAACATATGTATAAATACTAAAATCATTATGAAAAATTTCATGCAATTTCTTTCTTTTCTCTTTTTCTAAGAGATTATCAGAGTTGCAGAAAACAATTTGGAATTAACTTGAAATATTTACTGCAATAGAATGTCTTCGATGAATAAGGAAAATATTTAAACATTTTGCTGTTTTAAATATGATACATTTTTTATTGCTGTACACTTCTAATTCGAACATATTATAAGTTGCAGTTTAATGCCTTTTCTCTTTTTGATAGCATTTCATAAATCTCTTGATCTCAACTGGTCCTTCCCGTTCGGAAAAAAATGCAAAAAAAATAAGATATTCACACATTACGTTTAAAATATTTTCCAATTATCCCACTATATTTGTATATAGTTAAAATGATGAACAAATTTTTCCCTGTGTGTAAGTTTTTTTACAGTTACACCAATTCGAAACTATCTCTAAACATACTGTATGATATTTAGCATAGACTGAAAAAATCGGTAGCAAAAAAATATTTTTTAATTATATTTATCTTAAATTTTGTTTTCCTGCTACAACCTTTTCAAAATTACTTTTGGAAATACCGTACGATCTTCAGAATATGAAATAAAAATCCGAAGATAAAAAATATTTTATAATCATATTTATCTCAAGTTCTGCTTTCAGCTACAACTCTTCAAAATTTACCTCAAAAGATACCGTATGTTCTTTAGCATACGAAATAAAAATCCTCAGAGAAAAAAAATTTTTTAATTACCTTAATTTATTTTAAGTTTCGTTTCCAAGTATACCTGTTCAAAACTACCCCTGAACATAACCGTATGATCTTTAGCATACGAATTAAAATCCTTAGCGAAAAAATAATTTTTTACATTTATCTTATGCTTTATTTTCAGTTGCATCTCTTCAAAACTACCTCTGAAACACTACTGTATGATCTTTAGCATACTAAAAATCCACTAAAAAATATTTTTAATCATATTTATCTCAAGTTTTGTTTCATATATACCTGTTCAAACTACCCTGAACATACCGTATGATCTTTAGCCTACAAAGTAAAAATCTGCAGAAGAAAATTATTTTTTAACTATATTTTTCTTATGCGTTTCTCTCTACGAATTTGTGTTTTGCATTAAGTTCAATAAAATATGCACATATATCAGGGAATTGAATTATTCTAATAATTCTTTAATCTTCTACATTTACAGTTGCCTTGAAGAGGAAGGTGCCAGACTCTCCCCCACTCCCTCCCCGAGAAAGGAAGCTAACTTGGCTTATATTGGAACAATCTCGAACGAAGCTTGCTAGGATCGAAGACAAAGAATTCTGCCTATGGAGATATCTCATGATCAGCAATCTGCGAGACAGGGCAAGGAAGGTTCTTCATTCCAGATAATGTCAAGTATGTTCTGAAGAAAGCAACGATTTCAATTCTGTGTTATGTCATTCTTCATTGTACATTTATAGTCAATCTGATATCTAGATCATAATTCAAACATTGAAAATTGTAAATATTTGATGTAAATATTGTAATAGTGTACTATTCAAGTTTTAATAAAGTGTTATTGTCAATCATTACTAATTTATGTGTCGTATTGTGTTTCCATTCTTTACAATTTTATTTTGCATATTTCATTACTTAAAGGATCTCATAACGTTAGGACAAGATTTTTCAAAGATTCATAAAACTAAGTGTACATTTTTCAGTTTAAGTTATACAATTAAACTTTAACAGTGTGTCAGTTTTTTTCCACTATACCTCTTCAAAACTACCTCTGAACATACCGTATCTTCTTTAGCATACGAATTAAATATCCACGGAAATTTATCTCTTAAATTATATTTGTCTTAACTTTTCTTTGAAGCTACACCTCTCCAAAACTACCTCTGAACATATATTATATTTAGCACACGAAATAAAAATCCGAAGAAAAAAAAATTTTTATTCACACTTCACTAACATTTTGTTTCAACCTACCTACACCTCATTATCAAGCAATTAATTGTATACTTATCAGTTTCAGAAGTACACATAAACTTCATATATATACGTATGTGTTTGTCCATGTATATATATATATATATATATATATATATATATTTATATATATATATATATATATATATATATATATATATATATATATATATATTAGTGTATCGATAACACAATTTAATACCGCTAAACGTAACCAAATTTATATTGATATATTGATACATACAATACTACTTTACTGCTTTAAAGTATGGAATATTACTATAGTTAAATAACCTTAGCATATATTTCTTTTGTAATTTTTTCATGGTATATTAAAATATTTAGAAAGGTGAAAAACAACTTTTAGGTATATAATTCATTGTTAATACTTAAATAGATATAGATATATATATGTATATATATATATATATATATATATATATATATATATATATATATATATATATATATATATATATATATATATATATATATATATATATAATATATATTATATTATATATATATTACATATACTGTTTGGAAGTATAATTTTTTTAATATTGAACAGTATTGTTTAATCAAATTGAAAAAATTATTATTAGATATTTTTCAAAAATCACAAGAACAACATAGTGTACATTTTTCAGTAAAATTAAATTTTAGATATGTTTGTGTGCATGTATATATATATATAAATATATATATATATATATATATATTATATATATATTATATATATATATATATATATATATATATATATATATATATATATTATACACGTGTGTGTATCATTTACAGCTAAAATTATTAATCCACTTTTTCAATAAAAATTAAGCCTCTATTATTTTTAATTGCCTGTGCTTACTGTGACAATGAGAAACCTAGGGAATAAGTTAAGCAAGTATACACTCGTGGCACCATATGAAGGAAATGGGGAGTCCGTTGTGTAATTTATACTTCATATATATAGTTCCAAGAAAAAATATTTTGATCTATTGGAATGAAACATATATACCCTTGCACTTAGAATATATATGTACCCTACAGCGAGTGATATACATACATGATTATAGAAACTCGAAGCATACTCAGCTTTTTAATATATATAATATATATAGCTCAGTGGAAAAAATGTGATATTGTATGGGGACAGGTGAAATTTAATGACGCGAGGAGACACAAAATTGAGCATTTATTTTATAGTTGTCTTTCGGAAATGGGTTGGAATAATTCAAGTCTCGGACAAACCTGAGGACAATTCTGAGATATTGTGCATGAAAAACAGATAAGAAAGAATTGAGATTAGGAAATAAAATGCATTTTAAGATATATTTTAATTGTAATAAATTTAATATATTAAACACACATTAATTTGTTAATTAATTGGTTGCTGTTTTTGTGAGTTTTAAATAGGAGTTGGTTTCAGTAAGTTGTTAGGTTAGCCGGGGTCTTGTTTTTATGTAATGAGCGCAGGAGAATGCTTTTAGTAACATGTTGATTGGTGGACTGAGTTCGTAACAAATTAAATTTTTATTTTGTGGGGAGCTAGATGTTTTTGGATTAAGGCTTGAATTTATAGTCATTAATTGTTGACTGATGAAGACCAGTAATTCCTATATTAGTTGGACTGTGCAGGGAAGAGGATAACTGGGAAGTTAGAATTTTATTAAGGTTAGAGCGTTACCTGTTTGAGTTTTTAATTAGTTAGGTTTCTAAAAGGAGGCGGACGGACTGACCGGGATATTGATTGTTAATTCAGTGTTGGTGAATGACGAGTGACTAAAAAGACTGTGGTAGTAATTTATATTAAGATTTTTAAGAGGGAATTGAATGTTCTGTTGGGTGCTGTGAATGAGGACTGGGAATAAATGAATTTATTTTGATTTTTTTTTATTTAGATTCATGTGGGCTAGGATGAGTTAAATTATTTATTTGAAATTATTAAATGTTGTTATTCAGTTGGAATCGTTTGAGTTGAACGTTTGTTTTAAATTAAAGAATGTTAAATGTGATAAACTATGGCTTGGATAGAATTATATTGGCTCTCTGAGATTGATAAGTATTAAATGGGATTATGACCAGATTAGTGAGGCTTAAGGGAATAACTTTGTTAAAGCTTTCAGGTAAAAATCAATTGCTCTAAGAATTTACTGGGATTATTTCTTATAGGATTAAAGCTATATTTGCATGTATTTGCATTTATTTGCTGGGGTATTCTTTGCACTGAAATTTTGCACTAGGTGTCAAGATAATGTTATGATCCTAATTCAAGACCAAGTGATGGAATATGATGTTAGCTAAAAAAGTAGAGGATTTGAAATGAGTTGGGTGAAAGTGGAATTAATTAAGTGAAGAATGGAATGCGAGATGAGGGTTTAAGTCTGTTGGCCTGGTTTTTGTGGGGTTGTGGTTAGGTTATTAATAAGGGAATTCGTTTTAAAAGGGAATTTAATTAAATGTTTAATTTGTTTGCACTCGTTCGAGCGTATGGGCCCAAATATTGTTAGTTTATAGAGAGAAATGTTATTATTAAAATTCCAATAAATATGAATAAAACTACAGGTTTTAAATTTTATTGATTTTGAAAACTTAGATGGTAGACTTTAACAATATCAGGTTGTTTGTACTTTTGGCAAATTTCATACTCATTTAAGAATCTCCAGCTATTAATATCATGGACTACACCAAAAAGTTTTCTTATAATTTTATGCTCAATGGTCATTAAATTATTTTCATGTAATTTTGTTTTCCCATCATTCACTTATATAAATCAAAATAAGATATAATAGTGCTTTACAGATGTTTATATTATTATTAAACTTATAAATTTTAATTGGATTTTCAGGCCCTGATAGCATATTTTCTTTACTGCTGGTAATTTCTAAAGCTCCATTTACAACAATGTAAAATGTTATTATTATACAGAAAATATAAAATTCAAATGCCCTATCTGTTTTATTTTATTCTCGTCCTCCGTATCCTCAGCTGCTAAAGTATCATATATGACTGCTTGAATTTTACATTATTCAACAATTAATATTTTCCTACATAATTTATGAAACTATTTTAAGCATGATAATACTCAAAATGATTTTGTCTTTGTATTTCATATAAGTACATGGGAGGGGCGGTAATTTTCAGTGGAAACACATTACTATAATAGGTAAATCAACAATGATTATGAAATTATTTATAGCTGGATGGGGTACATATCTACAAAGCCATGAAAGAAGCAATATCTTTAGTTTAGAATTACCAACTGGTTAAATTGACAAATACAATACATGAATCTATTTTATTCCTGTTTAAATATGTTCAATAAATAGTTATTAAACAGTTAAAAAACTGAATAAAAAGTATATAAATGTTTACAATTAAAAGCTAGGTATGGCAATAAAAAGAAGTTTCTTTTATAAGTTTTAATATATCTCTAGTAGTATAATTAAATACTTATCCTGAAATAAATAAATTCGAAAAAAATGGGGGAAGGAAGAGTTGACGTGTAGTTTTACATAATTATTGTGTACACCAGGGTCAATAAAAAATTTGAAATTGGTCAGAAGTTGCTTTTATTTCCCCATTCTTGACTCTCTGATTGACTGGAGATTAAGATTCCTTACGGAATTTTTGAATTGTTAAATATAAAATTATCAGATACTTAAAACCACTGAGAGGTACTAAGCCAATTTTTATAAATTTTGTAACATCTGTGATTTAAGAAATAATTATCCTGAACTCTTACAACTTCTAAAAATTATGGTTGGAAGCACAACTGCACTTTCATAATTCCTGGGTATACCACTGTCAATGACACGTTTAAAATTGGTCAGAATTTCTATTTCTATATTAGGTTTCTTCTTGCTTTTATAGACTAGAGATTAAATTTTCCTATGGAATTTTTGTATTGTCATATATCAACCGTTGTCACAGCCTCAAAATGAGCGAGAGGTACTAATCCTTGCACAATAGGTAACAAAAGACGTCAACCTGGGAGATACAATTTTTACTTCCAAGTGTGCAACGATTGGTGAAGAGAGGACGTATTAAAAGGGTTGAAATATGTAATTTAGAAAGATTAGGCGAGTGCTAAATAGAAGGTACCACGTGGTTTTCGAAATGTAAATAACTTAATACAACCAATCAGGTAACACTGGACTGAGTCATTGGTCGAGCATCTTTAGTGTAGGGCTTGAGTGGTCATTTACAAGTTCGTCTTCAATCTTGTTGGTGATACTAGTGGTATAATTTTGGTTCGTGTCCGTGATCCTGGTGGTATAATTTTAGTTCGTGTTGGTGATCCTGGTCCTATAATTTGAATTCGTGTTGGTGATCCTGGTGTTATAATTTGGTTTGTTTTGGTGATCCTTGTGGTATCATTTTGGTTCGAGTTGGTGATATAATTTTGAGTTCGTTTATATTCTGTGTCCGGTATAATTCTATTAGTCCCAAATAACCAGATTTCTTTTGCCATATTATTCATGGAGAAGAAGGATAATCCTACCGAAGGAAGACGTATGTCCCCAAG
>CM063497.1:21621180-21623680 GCA_032207245.1 Pardosa pseudoannulata
GGCTTTTACAATAAAGCATTTAAATCTCACAGAGGGCTATTTCACCAAAGTACCTTTCCAGTTTTAAATTATAAATTTTTTAAGCATTTTTAAATTTTTCACCATATGAAAAATTAGTAGTATCATATAAATATTTGTTATTTTCATTTCAAGTATTGTATTTTTAACTAACATAAAAGTACAGATCAACTGAAACACATGATATTCACATTCTAAAATAAATTTTAATATATGTATATTAGAAACTCAATTTTTATCTGAAATATGAAATATAATTACTTGAAATTTGGTTTACCCAAACTTCAAGTACCATTTTAAAATATTTAAAAATTGTTAATTAATTTAAAATATTTAAAAAATATGTATCCTTTATAATGCTTTATAATATGTCACTCATCTTAAAAAATATTTGAGGTTGAGAGAGAAATAGTTAAGAAACTTCTATGTTATTTTAATTCATAATTTACAAACCGCAAAAGCAATTTTGCGTTTAATTGAATTCCAATGTATTTTCCTTGCATCTAGTTTGTGTATTTTTATAACTTTATTGCTTCTTGTATCAAAACAAAAAAATCCTTAAAGTTTAAACTTTATTACAGGAAAAAATGTCTATGCAAAAAATTATATTTTATATTACATCATAAATAGGCTTTTATAATAAAGATGTTTTTTCATGTAAAATCAGGATTTCATATCTTCAGGATTTAATTGAACATGGATTTTAGTACCTCATAAAAATCTCGAACAGATAATGAATCTTTAACATCATGAATTTTAATGCATTTCTTGAAGTAACGTATTTTTTCTTTTTCAATCGCATTTCCTGTTTGATGTTGCTAATACTGGTATAGATCAATTGTTCAAAATATATAATCAGCATAAATTCACTGTAAGGATGTTCCGTTATAACTCGGGGACATTCATAAAATTTTGAAAAAAAAATTATATTGTTAGCAGTATATTTTAATCTTTCGAATTATGCTGACACAAAAATGTTTTTATTTGTGTATATGCCGTTGAAAATTGGTATTATAAAACGTCCCATATACACTCATATACACACTCTTACTCAGTAACATTCTCAATCATTATAACAAGAATAATACTGTGTTTTATTCGAAGGCTACATTTGCATTTTAAATATAGAATTCGGCCCACAGAATAAATTATGAGTAAGTAGGATATATATTCAAGGATATCGGAATGTTAGTTAAAAGTAATTTTAAATTGAATCTACAATTTTGTGCAACAATTTGTTTTGTTCACCGAGATCACGTTAATTTTTGCTAAATGAGACTGTTAAATATCTGCCAAACGTGAATCCATAATCCTCTTACAAAAATTTTACAAAAATTATAGAATTTAATAATCAGTTTTCAAACATGCTATATGGTCGAAGTTTAAAAACATATATATTTATGTATTCTGAGCATGCCAATAAAATAAATTTTTTAACTGCAAAAATCTTGCCGGGAATTTTAGTTCTAATACCCCTAATGAAATGAAGCAAAAAAATCAGTGATTTCTATTTTCAAACGATGAAATGGCTGAGGTTAGATCAGGTCTTTTTTACGGCGTCTTGGGAGGAGTAAATTAGTAAACATATATAAGTAATAAAACCGTTATGAGAAATTTCATGCAATTTCTTTCTTTTCTCTTTTTTTTCTAGAAACTTTCAGATGTGAGAAACAATTTGGAACTTAACTTGAAATATTTACTGCAATAGAATGTCTTCCATGAATACGGAAAAAATTACACATTTTGCTGTTTTAAATATGATACATCATTGATTGCTGTACACTTCTACTGCGAACACATTATAAGTTGAAGCTTAATGCCTTTTCTCTTTTTGATAGCATTTCATAATTATCTTAAGCTCAACTGGTCCTTCTCTTTTTGAAAAAATGCAAAAAAAAACAAAAGAAATTCACACCTTACGTTTCAAATATTTTTCATTTCCTACTCTATTTGGGTATAGTTAAAACGAACAAATTTTTCCCGGTGTCTAAATTTTGTTTACAGTTACACCTCTTCGAAACTTTCTCTAAACATACCGTATGATATTTAGCATAGAAATAAAAAGTCTATAGAAATATATTTTAAATTATATTTATCCTAAATTTTATTTCCTTCTACAATTTCTCAAAACTACGTTTGGGAATACCGTATGATTTTTAGCATATGAAATAAATATCCAAAGATAAAAAATAATTTATAATCATATTTATCTCAAGTTCTGTTTCCAGCTACAACTCTTCAAACCTACCTCCAAAAATACCGTATGATCTTTAGTATACGAAATAAAAATCCTCAGACAGAAAAATAATTTTTAATTACATTAATCTTAAGTTTTATTTTCAGTTGCATCTCTTCAAAACTACCTCTGAATATACTGTATGATCTTTAGTATACGAATTAAAAATCCGCGAAAAAATATTTTTAATTATATTTATTTTAATTTTTGTTTCCAGCTATACCTGTTTCAAACTACCACTGAACA
>CM063497.1:21628680-21636180 GCA_032207245.1 Pardosa pseudoannulata
TTTAGATTCATGTGTGCTAGGATGAGTTAAAATAGTTTATTTGAAATTATTAAATGGTAGTTAGTCAGTTTTATCGTTTTAGTTGAACGTTTGCTCCTAAATTATCATCATCAGCGTTGGCACGACAGCCCTTTGTGGGTCTGGGCCTTCCTTAGAAGCTTTTCCCCATCTGCCCTTCTCCCAGCATTTGATCTCCAGTTCTTTACCTTTAAGATGGCAAACTCCTCATCCACACAGTCTTTCCACCGTTTCTTACGCCTTCCTTTTGGTCTTTTATTGGAAGGGAGTGCATTAAAACCCCCCAAAGTTGTTCGTTCTGGACTCATTCTCATTACATGTCCTGCCCATCTCATTCTATTCAGCTTTATAGATTTGATAACATCATCACTGTTAAAGATCTTATATAATTCCAAAATTATATCTTTTTCTCCAGTTGTTATTTTTAAAGAGGATTAACTGGGATTATAGCTGGATTAGTGAAGATCAAGAGATTACTTTTTTGAAAGCTTTCGGGTAAAATGAATTGCTGTAAGAATTTAAGGTGATTATTGCAGTTAGGATTAAAGACAAATTTGATGCATTTGCATTTATTTGTATACTTTGGGTTGTTCTCTGCACTGAAATTGTGCATTTGGTGTAAAGATGAATTTATGATCCTAATCCAGGACCAAGTGATGAAATATGATGTTACTGAAAAAATTAGATGATTTGAACTGAGTTGAGTGAAAGTGGAATTAATTAAGTGAAGAATGGAATGTGAGAAAAGAGTTTAAATCTGTGGATCTGGTGATTGAGGGGTTATGGTTAGGTTATTTATCGTGGAATTCATTAACAGGGATTTTAACTAGATGTTTAATATGTTTCTACTCGTTTTAGTGTATGGGCTCGAAATATTGTAGGTTTTTTGAGAGAAATTTTATTATTAAAGTGTGGTTAAAGCTATGGGTTTTAACTTTTATTGGTTTTCAACTTAAGTTAGATGGTTGACTTGAACAATATCAGGTTGCTTATACCTTTGGGAAATTTCATAGTCAAATAAGAATTTCCAGCTATTAATGTCATAGGCAACACCAAAAGTTTTTCTTAAAATTTTATCCTCAACGGTTTATAATTTAATTTCATGTAATTTGGTTTATGCCCAAAATTCACTTCCATAAAGCAGAATAAGTTATAATAGTCTTTTATAGATGTGAATTTTAATATAAAGCTTATAAATTGAGATTTCAATTGGATTTTAGGTCCTGATAGCATATTTTCTTTACTTCTGGTAATTTCTAAAGCCCTATATACAACAATGTAAAATGTAATTATTATACACAACATATAAAATCTAAGTATCATCTCTGTTGCATTTTAATTTCTTCTTCCACAACATCAGCTGCTAAAGCATCATATCTAACTTTTTGAATTTTACTTAAATGGACTACTGAACAAATAATATTTTCCTATATAATTTATAAGCATGATAATTCTCATATTTTTTTATCCTTGTATTTCATATAAGTACATAGGAGGAAGGTTAATGTCTAGTAAAAGCCTTTACATATATATGTAAATCAGTTGTAACATGCCTTGAAATAAGTCACGAGGGGGTGGGGTACTTATCGTTAATGTCATGAAAGGAGAAATATCTTTAGTTTAGAATTACCAATTGGTAAAACTGACAATTACGCTAACCCAATCTGATTTTTTTTACTATTTCAGACTATTTTAGGAATTAATATTAAATAGTTAAAAAAGAATAAATGAGTTTTGAAAGTTAAAAGTTAAAAATATTAGGCATTACAGTAAAAAAGGCTCATTTATAAGCTTTAATATATCTATAATAGCGTAATTAAATAATTACCAGAAATATTTCAATTCGAATTTTTTAGGCCATGTAGTATATTTTCTTTACTGATCGTAATTTCTAAAGCTCCATTTACAGCAATGTAAAACGCTATTATTAAGCAAAAAATATAAAATTTAAAAGCCCTGTCTATTTTATTTTAAATTCGTCCTCCATATCCTCAGCTGCTAAAGCATCATATCTGACTTCATGAATTTTACTTTATGCCATTATTCAACTAATAATATTTCCCTACATAATTTATAAAAATATTTTAAGCATGATTATTTTCAAAATAATTATGTCTTTGTTTTTCATATAAGTACATAGTACAGGTGAGGTAGGGGGGTAATTTTCAGAGGAAACCATTACTAATATAGGTAAAGCAACAATGACTATGGAATCATATATAGGGAAATCGGGTCCATATCTACAAAGCCATATGAGAATACCTTTAGTTTAGAAATACAAATTGGTTAAATTAACAAATACAATACATTAATGTATTTTTTTCTGCTTAAAACTGTTCAAGCAATAATTATTAAACAGTTAAAAATTAAATAAAAAATACTTAAATGTTTACAATTAAAAAATTAGGCAAGAGAATAAAAAAGGGATTTTATAAGTTTTTCATATATCTCTAATAGCATAACTAAATAATTTATACTGAATAATTCAAATCTGAAAAAAGGTATTTACATGTAGCTTAACATAATTCCTGTGTACAACATTGCAAATGGAACATTTAAAATTGCTCAGGTTCTGTTTTAATTTTCGTGTTCTTGTTGCTCTGATTGACTGGAGATTAAGATTTATTACGTAATTTTTGAATTATTAAATATGGGCATAATCAGAAATAATTATCCTGAACTATTTCAATTTCCAGAAAAATATGGTTGGAAACACATTATTTAAATTCTTCTTACACTCTCCTAATCATGGATCTTGTTGGTGCTTCAACCATATTTCGAAATTTTTGCAATTTGCGTGTTTTCTGTTTGATTGGCGAGATCGTAACTCAACAAATTGATACATAACATTTTTGAGGAATTTTACATTGAATATTTAATCTAATTGATTCAAAGAAAACACTGAATAACATTCATAAAAATAGACTGAACATTCACTATCACAAATTAAATAAACTGAGTGTGATTTTTAAAAATTTGTGATTTAGTGTAAATTGTAAATTAATTATTTTTGAACTATTTTCAATTTGAAAATTGTAAAATTGAAAATATTTTCAAATCTCTTATTTTAAAATTCCTGGGTATACCAATGTGAATGACACGTTTAAAAATTGCTCAGAAGTTCTGTTTTTATATTCGGTTCTTCTTCTTTTATTGACTAGAGATTAAGCCTTCCTATTTAATTTTTGAATTATAAAAACCGTTATCACAGACTCAAAATCAGCGAGTGGTACTAATCCTTGCACAATAGGTAACAAAAGACATCAACCTGGGAAATACAATTTTTACCTCCAGGTCTGCAACAATTGATGAAAAGAGGACGTATTAAAAGGGTTGAAATATGTAATTTAGAAAATAGAAGGGGGATGCTAAATAGGTGGTACCACGTGGTGTACCAATTGTAAATAATCTAATAATACAACCAATCAGGTAACACTGGACTGTGAGTCACTGGTCGAGCATCTTTACTGTATGGCTTGAGTAGTCATTTAGCAGTTCGTCTTCAATCTTGCTGGTGATACTGGAGGTATAATTTTGGTTCCTGCTAGTGATCCTGGTAGTATAATTTTGGCTCGTGTAGGTGATCGTTGTGGTATAATTTTTGTTTGTGTTGATGATACTGGTGGTATATTTTGAGTTCGTTTATATTCTGTGTCCGATATAATTCTATTAGTAAAAAATAACCAGATTACTTTTGCCAAATTATCATGGAGAAGAAGGAGAATCCTACCGAAGGCAGACGCATGTCGGCAAGACGTAAGTATTCATTTTATTTTATATTATTTTAATTTTTTCATGACATACTTATTTATGTTTCTACTGTTATCTCTTCCATATCATTGAAATGTTTGAAATGTAAATTTCAGGGAACATAGTACTCTTTAATTTAAAATGTCTTCATTTAAGCAGCCTAATTTTTTTTCAAATCTAGATTAAAATTACTTCTTTGTTTACATTAAATATTTCACTACAGGAACAAAAAAGTTAAATTTTATAAAATTAGTGAATTTCATTATGAAAAGCAATAAATTTTAAAAATCTTATTATAAAAGCCTATAATGAAAAAACAATTACCCACAAAATAATGTTTGAAATTTATGAATTATATATAGTGTATATATATATATATATATATATATATATAAAGAAATATATGATTAAAAATTATTTTGTTTATATCAAGTAATAGCTAGTTATCTTTTTCAATCTGTGAACCTCAATTTTATCAATTCGAAAGCTATATTGCTTTTATTGTACTGTTAATATTTTAAATTATAACATGTGAGCAATTTTAAATTTTTGTGTTTTAGGAAGTACTGTATTGGATGTACTATTCTTTAAGGATATATATTTTTAGTTTGTTATAACAATTTAGTTTTTAATATACATATTTCAATAGTTTATTGCGGGTAACTAAATTTTAATTTTTTCTTTAGTGTACAAGTTAGTTTTTAAGTTATTTGAAAATATAATTAATAAACTACAAAACTTATATTCTTCCTAATATTCTCAAAATTAACTCGCTATAAAAGGAGCAGCACATTTCATTGTTTGCTGCACCGAAAGAAGAATGTTATATTGAAAATTTTAAGTTGTAAAAGTTACCACTTTGTCTGGAGGGGAAACTTTACAAAATCTAATATAAATTTATTTTTAACTGATATAGAAAATATTAAATAAATGCAAACAAATTCAATTCACTTACCGGTAAGATAATTTTTAAAATATACTTATCGGAAACTAAAATTTTATTTGTAATTGGACATAAAAATTATTTTCATTCTGTAAGCTTAAGACTTTGAACTTATAAAACATTTTAAAGTTTATAAACTGTTAAGGAATTTAAAAAAATTTGTGTTTAAGTAAGTACTTTAGCTTTGAGTGCACCATACTTAAAAGATTTTTATCTTCAGTTTGGTATAAAAATTTAGTTTAAAATATACATATTCAATAAATTTCAATTTTTTAAGTGAAACAAAATAGAAATTTACTTTTTTGAAAGATAACTTTTGAAATCTATAAATTAGAAACTAATTTATTATCAAATAGAAGATAAAATTTTTATTATTTGAACCTCAGTTACATTAATGTCAATGATATAGTTTATTTTATAACATAATAAAGGTTGCAGTTTTTATTTTGGAATTGTTAAAAGTTTTCACTTTTAATATGCCGGATGCTTTTAGATTTATATGATTAAAATATTCTCTATTTTTAAATTCATACATAAATGTATAGTTAGTGCTATGCATGAATCAACTTTTATCTAAAAAGTAAATTATTTTTTCATAGGATGTACAATTTTTACGTTAATTAGAAATATATAGTAGTTGAAAAGCAAAACTAAATAGCTTTCAAAGGTAAAGCATTATTAAATAAGTAATTTGAATAGTAAATTTCATTCTCTGATTAATGAAAAATTGGTTGTTACAATAAAAACTTTTAGTCTCATAGAAGGCAATTTTCGTCAAGTATCTTTCCAGTTTTTAATTGTTAATTTTTCCTTTATTTTCAATATTTCATCCTATGATAAATTAGTAATATTATATAATTCTTTGTCATATCAAGTAGTGTATTTTTATATAACATAAAAGTATACGTTAAGTGAAAAACATGAGATTCAGTTTCCCACAAAATAAATTTTAATATATTATTTTAGAAACTCAATTCCTACATTCAATTAAAGACGGAAATCCTTTAAACTTGGTTTACCCAAACTTCAAGTACCATTCTGAAATATTTAAAAACTGTTAAGGAATTTAAAATTTTTTTAAATGTATCCTTTATCATGCTTTAACATAAATCACTCGTGTTAATTAAAATGTTATTAATTTTATGTTAATTTAAAAATATAGTGGTTGAAAGGCAAACCTAAATAGATTTTAAAGATAGAGCATTGTTAAATAAGTAATTCCAAAAGTAATAAGAAAAATTCTTTTTCGGATTAATCAAAAAATGATTATTACAATAAAAAGTTTTACTCTCATAGAGTTCTATTTCCTGGAAGTATCTTTTTAATTTTTAATTGTTAATTTTTTTCTTTATTTTCAATATTTCATCATATGATAAATTAGTAATATTATATGATTATTCGGTATTGTCATTTCAAGTAATATATTTTTAAATAACCTAAAAATATACACCAAGTGAAAAACATGTGATTCACTTTCCCAAAAATTAAATTATAATATATATATATTAAAAACTCAGTTCTTATATCAAATTAAAGACAGAATTATTCGAAATATCGTTTAAATTACCATTTTGAAATATTTAAAATCTGTTGAGGATTTAAAATTTTTTAAAATTATGTATCCTTTTTCATGCTTTAAAATATATTTCTCGTATTAAAAATTATTTCAGTTTGAGAGATAAATAATTAAGAAACTTATATTATATTTTAATTCCTAATTTATAAACCGCAAAAGCTAATTTCTATTTAATTGAAATTCAATATATTTCCCTTGTATCTAGTTTGTGTATTTTTATAACTTTATTGCTTCTTGTATCAAAACTAAAAATTAACTTTATTACAGGAAAAAGCAGTCTAAACAAAAAATTATTTTTTATATTAATTATATTTAATATTATTTTATTTTAAAGTAGGCTTTTATAATAAAGATATTTTTTCATGTAAAGGACATCCTAATTTAATTGAACGTGGTGTTAAGTACCTCATAAAAATCTCGAACTGATAATGAATCTTTAACATCATGTGTCTTAGTGCTTAACATAAACAATTTCTCGAAATAGCGCATTTGTCCCTTTTAAATCGGATTTACCGTTTGATGTTGCTAATACTGGCACAGAAAAATTGCTGAAAATATTATTTTTTCGTAGCATATATTCACTGTAAGGATGTTTGTTCCCCTATGATTTTTGGATATTCATAAAATTTTGAAAAAACTCTTATAGTTAACAGTATATATTAGTCTTTCGAATTATATTGATTCAAAAAAATTTTATTTGTGTATGGGCTGTTAAAAATTAATTTATATAAATGCCTATATACACTCATGTACAAACTCTTACTCAATAACATTTTAATCACTATGACAAAAATAATAGTCTGTTTTATTCGACGTCTATATTTGCATTTTAATACAGAAGTTGGCGCACAAAATAATTTAGAACAGTACCCGCTCACAATGTGTAAAAATGTCCTCCAAGCTTGAATTCATAAGTCTGTAATAAAAATGGTACAAAAATTATAAAATGTAGTAATCAGTTTGACAATATACCTGTTATTCGAATTTTAAAAATATTTTTTTTCAGTATGCTTTAAAATTAATATATTTTTAACTAAAAATCTTACGTTGAATTTTAGTACCACTGCACTAATTAAATCAAGCTGAAAAATTCAATGATTTCAGGTTCCAAATCAAGAAATGTGTGAGGTTTGTTCCCTTCTCGTTAATGCCGATTTGGAAGAGGTAAATTACTTAAACATATATATAAATAATAAAACCTTTATGAAATAAT
>CM063497.1:21643680-21651180 GCA_032207245.1 Pardosa pseudoannulata
CTGTAGGTCCCGGTCTCATTAAACCCTCGTGTGGCAAAAAGTAGACAGTAGCACTCCAAAAAAAAACCGAAACCAAACCGATCCCGTGATATGACAAGTTATATTCTAGTCAAATATATTTTTTTACTTTTCATAAAGTACAAATTTTCAAACTCTAAGTTAAATCAATTCATATAATAGTATTTAAATGGACAAATTTTTCTACTATTTTATTAAAATTTACTTTGATTATTCTTAGTTTATATATTTTTAAGTGGCATATCGTTATATTTATTTTAAATTTTGCCATTTTTACAAACTCTTTGTATGCCTGTTTATTCCTTTGCTAGGAAAAATGTTCTGATCGTTACTAAAATCACAATTATTTAGCATTTTATGTATGGCCAATGCTTAATATATTTATAGTTGCCTTGTTTTGTTTTTTATTTAAATAATCTCGCAAAAAAACTTTATCGTTAGAGAGTGAGAGAGAAATTGACATAATTTCGTGAAATATGACACCTTTATTTAATACTTTATATGCTTTATGTTTTTATGAAAAAGAATATATTTAAAAAATGTGTAATTTTATTTTTGAAACTTCTTATATTTGTGGTATGTAATTTAAACTAAAAACTAATATTTATTCTGAACTGAATATAACCTTTATATTGAAATTTCAATTACCTATTACTGGACACAAAGAGGATAGGGTTAAAAAAATTTAAAAAGTGGAAAAATGTATTCTACTTGACACAGAAAAATAGCTTCAGTTTTTTCATTTCATCTTTTATAACACTCATGCATTTATAAATCCAAGCAGCAAGAAAACCTTGAATTCCAACTTATCAAATTTTGTATTTATTATTTTAAAAAACTGTAAAAAAATCTTATATCCGTATTTATATTTCTTTGTGATTTACTAAAGATAACTTAAAAATAGATAATATTAAGTATCCTAGCACAAAAATTTAAGTACTCGAAAAATCCAACAAAAAATCACACTTTTCTAATTATTAAATTTTATTTTATTATTTTAAAACTAACTGTAAGTTTCCTTATAAATCTCTCTGTTTATATTCTTTATGAACTATTAAGATAACTTTAAAAAGTACATCATATTAAGTATCGTAGCTCAAGAATTTAAGTACTCGAAACAGCCACAAAAAATCACGCTTTTCTATTTTAAATTAGATTTTATTAATTAAAGAACTAACTTTAAGGTTCTTATAAATCTCTCTGATTTATATTTCTTTATGAACTATAATAAAGATAACTTAAAAGTACATCATATTAGTATCGTAGCTCAAGAATTTAAGGTACTACTCGAAACAGCACAAAAAATCACGCTTTTTAATTTTAAATTCTTAGATTTTATTAATTAAAACTAAAATAACTTTAAGGTTCTTATAAATCTCTCTGTTTATTTTTCTTTATGAACTATAAAAGATAACTTAAAAGTACATCATATTAAAGTATCGTAGCTCAAGAATTTAAGTACTCGAAACAGCACAAAAAATCACGCTTTTCTAATTTTAAATTAGATTTTATTAATTAAAACTAACTTTAAGGTTCTTATAAATCTCTCTGGTTTATATTTCTTTATGAACTATAAAAGATAACTTAAAAGTAATCATATTAAGTATCGTAGCTCAAGAATTTAAGTACTCGAAACAGCACAAAAAATCACGCTTTCTAATTTTAAATTAGATTTATTAATTAAAACTAACTTTAAGGTTCTTATAAATCTCTCTGTTTATATTTCTTTATGAACTTTAAAAAGATAACTTAAAAAGTTACATCATATTAAGTATCGTAGCTCAAGAATTTATGTACTCGAAACAGCACAAAAAATCACGCTTTTCTAATTTTAAATTAGATTTTATTAATTAAAACTAGAACTTTAAGGTTCTTATAAATCTCTTGTTTATTATTTCTTTATGAACTATAAAAGATAACTTAAAGTACATCATATTAAGTATCGTAGCTCAGAATTTAAGTACTCGAAACAGCACAAAAATCACGCTTTTATAATTTTAAATTATATTTTATTAATTAAAACTAACTTTAAGGTTCTTATAAATCTCTCTGTTTATATTTCTTTATGAACTATAAAAGATAATTAAAAAGTACATCATAAAGTATCGTAGCTCAAGAATTTAAGTAACTCGAAACAGCACAAAATAATCTCGCTTTTCTAATTTTAAATTAGATTTTATTAATTAAAACTAACTTTAAGGTTCTTATAAATCTCTCTGTTTATATTTCTTTATGAACTATAAAAGAAAACTTTAAAAGTACATCATATTATGTATCGTAGCTCAAGAATTTAAGTACTCGAAACAGCACAAAAATCACGCTTTTATAATTTTAAATTAGATTTTTATTAATTAAAACTAACTTTAAGGTTCTTATAAATCTCTCTGTTTATATTTCTTTATGAACTATAAAAGATAACTTAAAAGTACATCATATTAAGTATCGTAGCTCAAGAATTTAAGTACTCGAAACAGCACAAAAAATCACGCTTTTATAATTTTAAATTAGATTTTATTAATTAAAACTAACTTTAAGGTTCTTATAAATCTCTCTGTTTATATTTCTTTATGAACTATAAAAGATAACTTAAAAGTACATCATAATAAGTATCGTAGCTCAAGATTTTAAGTACTCGAAACAGCACAAAAAATCCCACTTTTCTAAAATTAAATTTGATTTTATTACTTAAAACTAACTGTAAAGTTCTTATAAATCTCTCTGTTTATATTTCTTTATGAACTATAAAAGATAACTTAAAAGTAGATCATATTAAGCATCGTAGCACAAGAATTTAAGTACCCGAAACAACACAATAAATCCAGCTTTTCTAATTTTAAATTTGATTTTATTAATTAAAATTAACAGTAAGGTTCTTATAAATCTCTCTGTTTATATTTCTTTATGAACTATAAAAGATAACTTAAAAGTACATCATATTAAGTATCGTAGCTCAAGAATTTAAGTACTCGAAACAGCACAAAAAATCACGCTTTTATAATTTTAAATTATATTTTATTAATTAAAACTAATTTTAAGGTTCTTATAAATCTCTCTGCTTATATTTCTTTATGAACTATAAAAGATAACTTAAAAGTAGAGCATATTAAGTATCATAGCACAAAATTTTAAGTACTCGAAACTGCACAAAAAAATCACGCTTTTCTAATTTTAAATTTTATTTTATTATTTAAAACTAACTGTAAGATTCTTATAAATCTCTCTGTTTATATTTCTTTATGAACTATAAAAGATAACTTAAAAGTAGATCATATTAAGTAGCGTAGCACAAGAATTTAAGTACTCGAAACAGCACAAAAAAAATCACGCTTTTCTAATTTTAAATTAGATTTTATTAATTAAAACTAATTTTAAGGTTCTTATAAATCTCTCTGCTTATATTTCTTTATGAACTATAAAAGATAACATGAAAGTAGATCATATTAAGAATCGTAGCACAAAATATTTTCATACTCGAAACACCACAAAAAAATTAGGCTTTTCTAATATTAATTTTGATTTTATGATTAAAACTAACATTTAGTTTCTTATAAATCTCTCTGTTTAAATTTCTTTATGAACTATAAAAGATAACTTAAAAGTAGATCATATTAAGTATCATAAGACAAGAATTTACATACTCGAAACAGCACAAAAATTCAGGCATTTCTAATTTTATTTTTGATTTTATTAGTAAAGTTTATAAAGTTCTTACATATCTCTCTGTTTATATTTATTTATGAACTATAACAGATAAGTTTAAAATAAATCACATTCAGTTTCTAAAAACAAGCATTTATATACTCCAAACAGTACAAAAAATCATTCTTATCAATTTTTACTTTTATTATAAAAAAATTGTAAAGTTCTCATAAATATCCGTATTTATCTCTTTTTGTGAATTACAAAAGATAAGTTAAAAGTAGAACTTTACAACTAATTTTTGTTCTCATATATATCCGTAATTATATTTTTTGTGAATTACAAAAGATAAGTTAACAGTAGAACTTTACTACTAAATTTTGTTAACATATATATCCGTAATTATATTTTTTTTGTGAATTACAAAATATAAGTTAAAAGTAGAACTTTACAACTATTTTTTGTTCTCATATATATCCGTAATTAAATATTTTTATTATAAAAGATAAGTTAAAAGTAGAATTTTACAACTATTTTTGTTCTTATATATATATCCGTAATTTGTATTTCCGTATATAAATCCGTATCACAACTTCACAACTAATTTTTGTTCTCATATATATCCGTAATTATATTTTTTGTGAATTTTAAAATATAAGTTAAGAGTAGAACTTTAAAACTATTTTTTGTTCTCTTATATACCCGTAATTATATAATTTTTTTAATTATAAAAGAAAATTTAAAAGTAGTATTTTACAACTATTTTTTGTTCTCATATATATCCGTAATTATATATATATATATATTTTTAATTATAAAAGATAAGTTAAAAGTAGAACTTTACAACTATTTTTTGTTCTCATATATATCCGTAATTATATATAATTTTTTAATTATAAAAGATAAGTTAAAAGTAGAACTTTACAACTATTTTTTGTTCTCGTATATATCCGTAATTATATTTTTTTGTGAATTACAAAAGATAAGTTAAAAGTAGAATTTTTTAGCTACTTTTTTGTTTTATATATATCCGTTATTATATTTTTTGAGAAATATAAAAGATAAAATAAAAGTAGAACTTCCCAACTATTTTTTATTCTCATATTCACAGTTATATTTTTTTTGTGAATTACAAACGATAAGTTAAAGTAGAACTTTTACACTCTCTTACAACAAGCATTTATACTATACTCAAAATCCACAGAATGTTAGAGTGTTTGTACCATACAGCACGAAACATCAAGCAAAAGTTTATAAGCTCTTTAAATATAAGAGGGAAGGTTACTCGTGATGTCAACAAATGACGAAAAGCGCGTTCCATGTGCGCAGTAGATGAGCAAAAGTTGCTGAACAGGTCCTAGAGGCTTTTATCATTGCCGCCCAATTGTGTTTTTTTCCCGCGCTCTCCCTGCAACCTTCAGATCGCGTGTAGACACGGAAGAAACAGGAAGGACCTCTCTCTCTCTTTTTTTTTTTATTCCTCTTCTGTCATTCCATTTCGGATTGTTCCAAAGTCAGGCGGAATTTTTTTCTCTTCTCTAATCCGTCCCACGCTGCTCTCTGTTCTCCGTTCTCTCTTCTCCTCAAACGAGAACCGACAGAGAACGATGGACGCTTCGAAGACGTCAAACAGCCTGTGCTTCAGACAAGGCAGAGGGTATTTCATCCAACGCTGGGTCCTCGTGTTGATTGTACTAGTCGCAGCCGTCTGCTTCCTCATCGTGGGACTTCTGGTCGGGCATTTGAAACCATGCAAGAAAGAAATCATAGAGGATACGTCCTCTAAGCCCGAGACGCTTAAACACAAAAGGGAATTCCCTTACGTAAGGCTCCCAAGGAGCGTGGTGCCGGAACACTACGACGTAGAGCTACGTCCTCACATCATACCGGACAACTTCACGTTCGACGGAACGGTGAGGATCTTGGTGAAAGCGTTACAGGCGACGAACAACATCACGCTGCACGTGCACGAGCTGATGGTGGATGCGGACAGCGTCCAGCTGACAGATGTCCGGTCCGGCAACGTCATCCCAGTGTCCTCGACCAGCGAGGACGAAGAGAGGCAGTTCTACATTCTGCACCTGAAGGGAAAGCTGGTGCAAGGGAAGACATACGAGGTGTATATGGAGTTTGTGGGCTTGCTCAATGACGAACTGGCGGGATTCTACAGAAGTTCCTACGTGGACGAATATGGCAATGAAAGGTAAGGTTGCAATTTTTTTTATTAAAAAATTTTAACCCAATAATTCTCGAATGATTTCTGCAAAAAATATATTGTAGGACCAAGGTACAACAGACCTGCCGGTTCAAGGTACAA
Source organism: Pardosa pseudoannulata (assembly GCA_032207245.1). Taxonomy (NCBI): domain Eukaryota; kingdom Metazoa; phylum Arthropoda; class Arachnida; order Araneae; family Lycosidae; genus Pardosa; species Pardosa pseudoannulata. The sequence goes on from CM063497.1 coordinate 21,649,655, forward strand.
CTAGTAGACAGTCCAAATAATTGTTATTTACACTCATCTAGAGTTTAAGTTAACGCGTTAATGACCGATTAACTCCTGTCGAATACGCATTAATGAATAATATAAATCTGAGTAATTATAGACTACAGAAAATAAAGCAAATATGAAATTCAAACAACTTTGATTTTTACAGACTGTTCTTAGCACATTGTATGCAGGACACGCACTAGTACGTTTTCTGACGATTGATACTTGAGCGCGGGACACATACTAGTACGTTTTCAGACGATTGACACTTGAGCGAGGGTCACGTGCTAGTACGTTTTCTGACGACTGATACTTGAGAACGGGTCACGCACTAGTACGGGTTAGTGTAACAACATGGTTTGTTTGTGGGTACAAAAATAACGGTATATACAGGAAAATGAAGCCGAATGTTCTTGTCTACTACATAGATTCTAGAAAAATTTAGACAAATAGAAATTAGTTTTTACATTTTAACTATATAATACTATTTCTATTTCATTTTTCATATTTATACTATTATAAATTTATATAATATTTATAATTAATAATTATATTTCATAATTATATTTATATTTAATATTTATATTTAATATTTATATTTATATTTATATAATAATACTATTATAAATTTATATTTCATATTTATACTATTATAAATTTATCCCCAAAAATATATATTTTGTTTACAAAAATCTTATGGTTGTTATTTACATACTTCTATTTATACATTTGTTTATATGTTTCAATATAAAATACAAAAAGTTTGTTAAAAAATGAAATAATTTTCGATCTATTGAGATTTAACTGAATAACTCATTTTACGCGCAAAACGCCTGCTCCCGGTACAACTCCGCTGTGAAATGTACCAGCACACAATGTGTTAATATTGATTGCCGAACGAGGCCGAATGTTAGAGTGCTACTCTTTGATACCGGAGTTCGTGGATTCGAATCCAACAGTGGCATGGACGTTCGTAGCCGTTCGGAATCGGCTTTAAGCAGTAAATTCCGGTCTCGTTAGCCTTTGTGAGCAAAACATTACATCGTAGAGCTCCAAACCAAATTACCATTAATCAGCTGTTATGTTAACCCCTTAAAGCACGAGTTTGCTTTAGAAAAATTTATAAAATATGACATATTTTCTTCACAGAAAAGGGATATATAGGTACAATGTAAGTTATTTTTTGCAATTTCAGTTTTGGGGGTGACTAGGGAGCTTGGAAGGAGTAAAAAGTATATAAAAAAATTATTATACAAACAAAGTGTAAACGATTTTATTACATGTTTAATTTGAATTTCGCCCGTGTCAGACACGAGCAAATGCGTTAAGGGGTTAAGTGTCATAGAAGGCAATTTATAAAAAAAAAAAAGAAAATTTCGAAGAGAAATTTGTTAGATATCGTAAGCAAACAGTGCTGCAGAGGGAGACTTTACGATTAATAAAGCAATTTGGGGAGAATTCAATCAACGTACCTGTCGAAAAATCCTTAGATGGCAGTCGAAACTACAAATTTATAAGCA
>CM063497.1:21661180-21678680 GCA_032207245.1 Pardosa pseudoannulata
CATTAAGATACTTAGGAAATGCATGAAAAATGGAGACCTGACAAAATAGGGGCCTCCCAGATTTTGTCATATTGCATCCCATTAGTTCACTGTTCATCAGTGAGAGAAAATATTTCTACTAGATATACAAACTTTTGTTTACAGATTTGTTTAAAGATATTAATCATCAGAGTTACATACTAATAATTTTCCAATAATAATTTTAATGCTCATGAACGTGATTTCATATTAAGATACTTAGGAAATGCATGAAAAATGGAGACCCTACAAAATAGGGGTTGCCCAGATTTTGTCATATTGGATCCCATTAGTTCATTGTTCATCAGTGAGAGAAAATGTTTCTACTAGATATACAAACTTTTGTTTAAAGATTTGTTTAAAGATATTAATCATCAGAGTTTACAAACTAATAATTTTCCATATTAATTTTAATGCTCATGAGCATGATTCCATATTAAGATACTTAGGAAATGCATGGGAAATGGAGCCCCTACAAAATAGGGGCCTCCCAGATTTCGTCATATTGGATTCCATTAGTTCATTGTTCATCAGTGAGAGAAAATGTTTCTATTACATAAAAATATTTTTGTTTGTAGATTTGCTTAAAGTTATTAATCATCAGCGTTACATACTAATAATTTTCACATAACAATTTTAATGCTGTTAAAGGTTATTTCATATTAAGATACTTAGGAAATACATAAGAAATAAAGTCCCTACAAAATAGGGGCCTCCCAGATTTTGTCATATTGGATCCCATTAGTTCATTGTTCATCAGTGAGAGAAAATGTTTCTGTTACATAAACAAACTTTTGTTTACAGATTTGTTTAAAGATATTAATCATCAGAGTTACATACCAATAATTTTCTCATAATAATTTTAATACTCATGAATGTGATTTCATATTACAATACTTAGGAAATGCATGAAAAATGGAGACCCTACAAAATAGGGGCCTCCCATATTTCGTCATATTGGATACCACTAGTTCATTCTTCATCACTGAGAGAAAATATTTCTACTAGATAGACAAATTTTTGTTTATAGATTTGTTTAAAGATAATAATTCTCAGAGTTACAAACTAATAATTTTCCGATAATAATTTTAATACTCATGAACGTGATTTCATATTAAGATATTTGGAGAAATGCATGTGAAATGGAGCCCCTACAAAATAGGTTACTCCCAGATTTTGTCATATTGGATCCCATTAGTTCATTGTTCATCAGTGAGAGAAAATATTTCTACTAGATCGATTAACATTTGTTTACAGCTAAGTTTAAATATATTAATCATTAGCGTTACATATTAATAAAGTTCCATATTAATCTTAATGCTCATGAACGTGATTACATATTAAGTTACTTAGGAAATGCATGGGAAATGGAGCCCATAGAAAATAGGGGAATCCCAGATTTTGTCATATTGTATCCCATTAGTTCATTATTCATCAGTGAGACAAAATATTTCTACTACAAACTTTTGTTTAAAGTTATTAATCATCAGCATTACATACTAATAATTTTCTCATAATAATTTTAATACTCATGAACGTGATTTCATATTAAGATACTTAGGAAATGCATGGGAAATGGAGCCCCTACAAAATAGGGGCCACCCAGATTTTGTCATATTGCATCCCATTAGTTCATTGTTCATCAGTGAAAGAAAATATTTCTACTACATAGACAAACTTTTGTTTAAAATATAAATCATCAGCGTTACATACTAATAAAGTTCCATATAACTTTTAATGCTCATGAACGTGATTACATATTAAGATAATTAGGAAATGCATGGGAAATGGAGCCCCTACAAAATAGGGGCCACCCAAATTTCGTCATATTGGATTCCATTAGTTCATTGTTCATCAGGGAGACAAAATATTTCTACTACATAGACAAACTCTTGTTTAAAGTTATTAATCATCAGCGTTAAATACTAATAATTTCCCATAATAATTTTAATGCTCATGAATGTGATTCCATATTAAAATACTTAGGAAATGCATGGGAAATGAAGACCCTACAAAATAGGGGCCGCTCAGATTTCGTCGTATTGGATCCCATTAGTTCATTGTTCATCAGGGAGACAAAATATTTCTACTACATAGACAAACTCTTGTTTAAAGTTATTAATCATCAGCGTTAAATACTAATAATTTCACCTAATAATTTTAATGCTCACGAATTTGATTTCATATGAAGATACTTAGGAAATACATGGGAAATGAAGACCCTACAAAATAGGGGCCGCTCAGATTTCGTCATATTGGATCCCATTAGTTCATTGTTCATCAGTGAGACAAAATATTTCTACTAGACAAACTTTTGTTTAAAGATATTAATCATCAGCATTACATACTAATAATTTTCCCATAATAATTTTAATGCTCATGAATGTCATTACACATTAAGATAATTATTAAATGCATGAAAAATGGAGCCCCTACGAATTAAGAGCCGCCCATATTTAATCATACTGGATCCCATTAATTCATTGTTTATCAGTAAGAGAAAATATTTCTACTACATAGACAAAGTTTGTTTAAAATTATTAATAATCAGCGTTAAATACTAATAATTTCCCATAATAATTTTAATGCTCATGAATGTGATTACATATTAAGATGCTTAGGAAATGCATGGAAAATTGAGCCCCTACAGAATAGGGGCCACCCAGATTTCGCCATATTGGATTCCATTATTTCATTGTTCATCAGTGATACAAAATATTTCTACTACATAGACAAAGTTTGTTTAAAATTATTAATCATCAGCGTTAAATACTAATAATTTCCCATAATAATTTTAATGCTCATGAATGTGATTACATAATAAGATACTTAGGTAAATGCATGGCAATTGTAGACCCTACAAAATATTGGCCGCCCAGATTTCTTCATATTGGATTCCATTAGTTCATTGTTGATCAGTAATACAAAATATTTCTACTACATAGACAAAGTTTGTTTAAAATTATTAATAATCAGCGTTACATAGTAATAATTTTCCTATAATAATTTTAAGGCTCATGAACGTGATTACATATTAAGATACTTAGGAAATGCATGGGAAATGGAACTCCTACAAAATAGGGGCCACCCAAATTTCGTCATATTGGATTCCATTAGTTCATTGTTCATCAGTGATACAAAATATTTCTACTACATAGACAAAGTTTGTTTAAAATTATTAATAATCAGCGTTAAATACTAATAATTTCCCATAATAATTTTAATGCTCATGAATGTGATTACATATTAAGATACTTAGGAAATGCATGGCAAATGAAGACCCTACAAAATAGGGGCCACCCAGATTTCTTCATATTGGATTCCATTAGTTCATTGTTGATCAGTAATACAAAATATTTCTACTACATAGACAAAGTTTGTTTAAAATTATTAATCATCAGCGTTAAATACTAATAATTTTCCCATAATAATTTTAATGCTCATGAATGTGATTACATATTAAGATACTTAGGAAATGCATGGCAATTGTAGACCCTACAAAATATTGGCCGCCCAGATTTCTTCATATTGGATTCCATTAGTTCATTGTTGATCAGTAATACAAAATATTTCTACTACATAGACAAAGTTTGTTTAAAATTATTAATCATCAGCGTTAAATACTAATAATTTCCCATAATAATTTTAATGCTCATGAATGTGATTACATATTAAGATACTTAGGAAATGCATGGCAAATGAAGACCCTACAAAATAGGGGCCACCCAGATTTCTTCATATTGGATCCCATAAGTTCATTGTTCATCAGTGCGAGAAAATATTTCTACTATATATACAAACTTTTGTTTAAAGATATTAATCATCAGCGTCACACTAATTATTTTCCCATAATTCTTTTAATGCTCATGAACGTGAATTCCTATTAATATACTTAGGAAATGCATGGGAAATGGAGATCCTACAAAGTTTGGGGGCCGCTCAGATTTCGTCACCGTTAATTATTCTCACGTCACATTTGATCCCATTAGTCTATGTCTCATCACTGAGAAAAAATATTTCTACTAGATAGACAATTTTTTGTCTAAAGATTCCGTTTAACATAATTTGACCTCGAGACAGAATAAGAAAATGTCTAAGATTATTTGCCTTTCCATTTTTATGCCATATAATTATCCACTTAGCTGTTTTACTCATGCTGGATATGAGTAACTTTGTTTTTTCTTTTAAAGCACGATATTTCCTTGTATGTGATGAGGACACCGCGTTTTCAATACCTCGTGTTTGTGATTATCCCGTTCAAAACTACAATCACGTGATTCTCTATATATTTAACCACAGGCTGGTTCAAACTTACCCCGATCAATATAAATCCATGCACTTATTCAAAAAGTAGACTGTCTTTATACTCAATATTTATTTACTAGGAAATAGCCCGTCATATGACGGGATCAATAAAATTTTTAATTTTCCAGAATTGTAAAGTACCCTATGAGGCAGGTAAAATAATGGTTTGTTTGTTTGGCTGAAAATTATCTGCAACAAAAAATAATCGATGATTAAATTTAAAATTTTGACAATAAATTTTGTATTTAATTATAACCAGATATTTTAAATAGCACAAAAAACTACTTTTTTAACTATTCAGATTTCATACCTATATTCAAACAGTCAAAATAACTGCATGTAAATAATGAATATGTAAAGAATTTTTTGTTTAAAATTAATTTTTAAATTATATAATAAAGGACAAGTAATAAATTATTCATAAAAATTATCTGTTAAGAAAAAAATCACAAAATTTAAAATTTTGTGTCATTAAAAATTGTTTTTATATTATTAAAAAACATTAAATAGCAAATACTATTTATTTAAACTAAACACATTAACTTTGTTAGATATATCTACACTCAAGAACCAAAACATTCTGACCACCTGTCAATAACGAGTAGGCCCACCTTTGGCGAGCAACAAAGCTTCAACCCACCTTGGCATGAAAGCTACAAGTCCTTGGTAGATGGCCGGAGACAGATTATACCAGATATTTAAGCAACGGTTACACAAATCCCAGATATTGCGAATGGGTGGTCTTTGAACTCTGAGCTGCCGTCCCATGACATCCCAAATGTGTTCTATCGGATTGAGATCTGAAAAGTTAGGTGGCCAGGACATTAACTAGAATTCAGCATCATGTTCCTGGAACCACTCCAACTCAATTTTGGCCTTGTAACACGGGACGTTATCCAGTTGGAACATTCCATTTCCAGCTGGAAAAACAGAGGACATGTAAGGGTGCAACTGGTCCGCAATGATGTTCAGATACCCTGTACCATCCATGGTCTTCTCTACCACAACCACAGGTCCCAGAGACGCCCAAGAGAACGTCCCCCAAAGCATAATACCGCCACCATCGGCCTGTGCATGGCATACTGTACATTGAAGGAGCAACTGTTCGCCTGGAAGACGGCGTATCCTGACACTGCCATCGGCGTGATGAATGATAAACCGTGATTCATCTGATCAGCAACTCTCTCCAATTGATCCATGGACCCGGGTTCAACGTAAGCACAGTTGGCGATGACGCTTGGTCAGCAAAGGCACACGAGTGGGACGTTTGCTGCGTAGCCCCATATCCAACAGTGTCCACTGAACAGTGTGCTCCACTGTTCTACTTGGCACTGCATTGTATTGGGTTGTCAGCTGATCCACTGTCTGGCTCCGGTTTTGCTTCACCATCGAGACAGTCTCCGACGAACTTTTTCTTTGATAGCGTGTGGAAGTCCAATATCATGTCGTCTACTGCTGGTTTCATCGTCATTCATCCACTTTGCATAAGTACTAACAACTGTAGATCGCAAGTTGTGCAGTTTCGGAAATACTTGTTACGAGCCTTCGAGCCATTACGATCTACCCTCTATCAAAATAGCTTTGATCCGCAGCCTTTCCCATCACACACAGAATTAAGTGAAAGAATGATTTTTCAGACTCTCTATCAGCAGTTAAATACCACTTCCCGTGCCTTCCACATCATCCAGGCGAGTTCATTGCAAAATGTAGGGGTGGTCATGTTTTGGCTCTTGTATGTTTTGACTTATTGCACCGTCATAAAACTCTAACATATTAAGGACACCAGGAAAAAAGTGTTTGGGAAACACTGAGATAGTAGAATTCAGTATGAGTAGAGAATGATACGATTTATGCGAAATCAATCGTTAAGATGAAGTATTGAAATATTGAAGAAGACTAAGTAGATTATTCTACTTCAATAAGATGAGGTATTGAAATATTGATGTAGAATGAACTACGGCACTACCTTGAATGCAAAATTATTGAAATTAAAAATTTAAATACAAATTTAAAATATTGAAATTTTTGTTTAAAAATTAAATTTTGCTTAAATATGCAATTAAAAAATTTTATGTTTGTAAAAGTGAGATTGGGATTAAGGCATGATATGATTTATGCCTGTAAAATTAATCGTTAAAATGAAGTATTTAAATATTGAAGAAGACTAAGTAGATAAGTCTACTTCAATAGAATGACATATTGAAATATTAGAGTAGACTAGTCTACTTCAATAAGATGAGGTATTGAAATATTGATGTAGACTAATCTACTGCATTTTCTTCAATGAAAAATTAAGGAAATAATTAAAAATTTAAATACAAATTTAAAATATTGAAATCTTTATTTAAAAATTAGATTTTGATAAAATCTGCATTTAAAAAAGTTTACATTTGTAAAAATTACTTTAGTACCAAGACATAACTTGATTTACGCCGGCGAAATTCATCGTTTAGATGAGGTACCGAAATATTAAAGAAGACTAGTCTACTTCAGTAAGAGAAGGCAATGAAATATTGACGTAGAGTAGTCTATTTCAATGAGATGAGGTATTGAAATATTGAAATAGACTGGTCTACTTCGATAAGAGAAAGTATTGAAATATTGAAGCAGACTAGTCTACTTCAATAAGACGAGGTTTTGAACTATTGGAGTAGACTAATCTACTTCAATACATTAAATGAGAAAATACGGAAATTGAAAATGTAAATACAAATTTAAAATATTGAAATTTTTGTTTAAATATGCAATTAAAAAAGTTTATATTTGTAAGAGCTACTTTGGAACCAGGCGATGATTTAATTTATGCCAGCAAAATTAATCGTTAAGATGAAGTATTGAAATAATGAAGTAGACTAAGTAGACTAGTCTACTTTAATACGATGATACATTGAAATATTAAAGTAGACTAGTGTATTTCAATGAGGTATTGAAATATTGATGTAGACTAATCTACTTCACTGCCTTCCATGCAAAATTACGGAAATTAAAAATCTAAAAACAAATTAATATATTGACATTTTTGTTTAAAAATTAAATTTTGATTAAATATGTAGTTAAAAAAGTTTACATTTGTAAAAATTACTTTGATACCAAGACATAATTTGATTTGTTCCGGCGAAATTAGTCGTTAAGATGAGGTACTAAAATATTGAAGAAGACTGATCTACTTCAATAAGAGGAGGCAATGAAATATTGCTGCAGATTAGTCTACTTCAATAAGATGAGGTATTGAAATATTGAAATAGACTGGTCTACTTCAATTAGAGAAAGTATTGAAATATTGAAGCAGACTAGTCTACTTCAATAAGATGAGATTTTGAACTATTGAAGTAGACTATTCTACTTCAATAAGATGAAGTATTGAAATATTAAAGTAGACTAATGTACTTCAATAAGATGAGGTATTGAAATATTGAAGTAGAGCAGTCTACTTCAATATTCCAATACCTCATCTTACTATCAATCTTAGTCTACTTCAATAAGATGAGTTACTGAAATATTGAAGTAGATTAACTTACTTCAATACCTTCAATGCAAAAATACGGAAATTGAAAATCTAAATACAAATTTAAAATATTGAAATTTTTGTCTAAAAATTAAATTTTGATTAAATATGCAGTTAGAAAAGATTATATTTGTAAAAATTACTTTGGGACCAGGGAATGATTTGATTTATGACTGTGAAATTAATCGTTCAGATGAGGTATTGAAATATTGAAGCAGACTAGTCTACTTCAATAAGATGAGATTTTGAACTATTGAAGTAGACTATTCTACTTCAATAAGGTGAAGTATTGAAATATTGAAGTAGAGTAGTCTACTTCAATATTCCAATACCTCATCTTACTATCAATCTTAGTCTACTTCAATAGGATGAGTTACTGAAATATTGAAGTAGATTAACTTACTTCAGTACCTTCAATGTAAAAATACGGAAATTGAAAATCTAAATACAAATTTAAAATATTCAAATTTTTGTCTAAAAATTAAATTTTGATTAAATATGCAGTTAGAAAAGATTATGCTTGTAAAAATTACTTTGTTTCAATGTTCAAATGCAGTATAGAAAACTCCAGAATATCGTAAGGAGGGGAGCTCAACGTGCTGGAACACCCTAAGGCCGATTGGTTAGGGTGCTGGCCTTTGGTACCGGAGTCCGTGGGTTCAAATCCCACAGTGGCATGGATGTTCGTAGCCATTCGGAATCGGCTTTAAGCTGTAGGTCCCGGTCTCATTAGCCCTCTTGTTACAAAAAGTAGACCGTAGCACTCCAAACCCAAACCTAAGGCTACGTCCCTCTATCATCCCCTGTTCGCTATAATAAAATACCGTTGAAGTGTAACTAAAGGCGTATGAACACCGTTCTTTAGAAAAGCATTCGCAAAAAAATATTATTAAGGAAAAAACACAGAGAATTTCTCCCTGCACAAATGAGGTGGGAAAAAAATGGAAGAAAACACACTGTGCCGAAGAAATATTCATTTCCGCGTTGTTAACAACTAGTCTTTGACGGGTGGCCTTGTCGAATTGAAAGAAAGGGGTAGCAGAAGTTTCTAATTATTAGACCACTCAGTTGTTAATAAAGGACTATACGGGGTGTCAGTTGAGGCTCATTTTGCGAATAGAATGCGAGCGTTTCTGGAACATTGGAACCAAAAAGTAATTCTCAAAGTATCGGTGTACTTTTTTCCCCACAATCGTGTAATTTTTGCCTTTATTAGCATTTTACCATACAATCGGTTGATTTGTTGCCTTTTTTGTTAACACATTGTGTGCGGGTACATTTCGTAGCGGAATTGTACCGGGATCGAGCGTTTTGCGAATAAATTTAGTTACTCAGTTAAATCTCAATATATCAAAAATTATTTCATTTTTTAACCCACTTTTCTTATTTTATACTGAAATATATAAACAAATGTATAAATAGAAATATATAAATTACAACTATCAGATTTTTCTAAACAAAAATATATTTTTTAGAGATAAATTTATAATAGTATCGTAAATATGAAAAATCAAATAGAAATAGTAGTATATAGTTTTATTTTTTTTCGATTTATGTTATATATAATCATTTTTACATTATAAAAACATGAAAGAAACAACATTCGGCTTCGTTTTCCTGTATATACCGTTATTTTTGTACCCACAAACAAACCATGTTGTTACACTAACCCGTACTAGTACGTTACCCGCGCTGAGTATCAGTCGTCAGAAAACGTACTAGTACGTGTCCCGCATACAATGTTAACACTTCTCGCTCTCCAGAAAAATTCGGCACTTATACTGATTCGTATTTGTCTTCCTCTTGCTCACAACCTCGATATTGATCTGTACGTAGGTTCTTCACTTTTGAGGTTTGCTTTTGGTTGTTATCGACTGCTACATTACCCTCAAGTTTATGTCAATTAACTTTTTAACACTTTGTTTGCTCTCCAGAAAAACTTGGCAATTATACTGGTTCTTCTTCATCTTCCTCTTGCTCACAACCTCGATTCAGATCTGTGCTTAGATTCTTCACTTTCGAGGTTTGAGTAGGTTATTATCGATTGAAACATTACCCTCAAGTTTATGTCAATTAACTTTTTAACACTTTGTTTGCTCTCCAGAAAAACTTGGGAATTATACTTATTCGTCTTCGTCTTCCTCTGGCTCATAACCTAGATTCTGATCTTTAAGTAGGTTCTTCACTTTGTCGGCTTGAGTAGGTATTATCGACTGCAACATTATCCTTATGTGTATGTCAATTAACTTTTTAACACTTTTCGTGCTCTTCCGAAAAATTCGGCACTTATTCTGATTCTTCTTCGTCTTCCTTTTGCTTATAACCTTAATTCTGATCTGCACATAGGTTCTTAACTTTCGGGGTTTGCGTAGATTATTATAGATTGTAAGATTACACTGAAAGTTTATGTCAAATATTTTAACACTTTTTATGCTCTCCAGAAAAACTTGGCAATTATACCGGTTCGTCTTCCTCTTGCTCACAGCATCAATTCTGATCTGTGAGTAGGTTCTTCACTTTCGAGGTTCACCTAGATTGTTTTCAACTGAAACATTATCCTCAAATGCATATGAATTAAACTTTAAAACTTTTCGTGCTCTTCAGAAAAACTTCACAATTTTACTGGTTCGACTTCGTCTTCCTCTTGCTCACAACCTCGATTCTGATCTGTTTGTAGGTTCTTCACTTTTGAGGTTCGCATAGATTATAATCGATTGTAACATTATCCTCAAATTTTATGTCAATTAACTTTTTAGCACTTTTTGTGCTCTTCAGAAAAACTTGGCAATTATACTGGTTCATCTTAGTCTTCCTCTTCCTCACAACCTCGACTCAGATCTGTGAGTATGTTCTTCACTTTCGAGGTTGTGTAAATTATTATCGATTGCAATATTATCCTCAAAGTTTATATCAGTTAACTTTTGAATACTTTTTGTGCTTTCCATAAAAACTTAGCAATTATATGCTCACAACCTCAATCCTGTTCTGGGTATATGTTCTTCATTGCTGGGATCTCTGTAGTTAGGCTAGGTTATCATCGATTATCAGTTAAGTTTAATTTGTTAAGTTGCATGTCATCCAGATTGTAAAGTTTGTTAGCGTATTATGCTCCCACCTGATGGGTTTGGTGGGAACAAGGCTTTGTTGTATTGTGTGTTGTCCCCTGATAGAGAGCAGTGATATCTTATCTATATGGTGATACCCATAATGAACTGGTTGTACTCTTTTGTTGTTCACTAATAGGGAGCGATGTTGCCCTGCCTATATCATGCTCCCATAATAAAAAAGGCAACAAATCAGCGGTTTGTACGGTAAAATGCAAAAAAAAGGAAAGTTCTCAGCATTTGTTTAAAAAAAGGGTTGGATTACATTAGTTAGGTAATTATTGATTACAACATTAACCTCAAGTTTATGGCAACTAACTTTTTTATAATAATCCTGGATAGAATCCGATTCAAATCAAACGTGTATCTCTTATATCTCCTCTTACGTCCTCAAACTTGAGAAGATATGAAAGTTTCGGGTTTGGTTTGTGTTTTACTGCTACGGTCTACCTTTGGAACACGAAAGCTAATGAGGCAGGGACCTACTGCTTAAAGCCGATTCTGGATGGGTAAGAACATCCATGCTTCGGTGGGATTAGAATTAACCAAGTAGGTTCTGTGGGTTCCGGTATGTTCGAATCTCACCGAAGCGTGGATATTCCTAGCCATTCGGAATCGGCTTTAAGCAGTAGGTCCTGGTCTTATTAGCTTTCTTATTGCAAAAGTAGACCGTAGAGCTCCAATCCAAACCTAACCAAACCCGAACTTTGCACCCGAATTTTGCGGACCAAAGGTGAGATACGAGAGATTCAAGTTTGACTTGAATTCGACCTTAAGTTTGGTTATCCTCACTTAGTACTCTAAAACGGGTTTTAAAGAAACAGTTATTAAACCATTAATGCCTGTTGCCAGTTATTAAACCATATTTCCCTAAAAGAATTGACAAGTCCTTTTCACTACCTCCATGTTCAAAACCAGGAATATAGGGCCATGGCCCATCGACACCCCAAAGACTGATCCATTGTCCTTTCTTACTGAGGTTTGACAAACAGTAGGGGGCTGGAAATTTTAAATTAACCCCAAATGCTGAAATGTTGGGCTTTAAGAAAAGATTATAGTTATAACTTATAGTAATCGTCTACATAATAATAACCTAAGTTATCTGTCCGTCTGTCCTCGAATTTATGAAGCGGTTGGACCTGAAATGGATAGAGGCATCCATATTGGATTTTTGATGAGTTAAGGTTAGCAAAATTCAAAGCGAAAACGTTCGAAATCCACCCCTTCCCCTCCTATTCGAAAGTTTAATGCCATTATTTCAAGCTCTATTGTCCCCAATTAAAAGCAGCCGATTAAATTTATCAATTTATCACATAATAAATAGGTAAAAATAACATTTTTTTCTATTATTATGTCGTCATTCCTTCAGCCATCTCGTTGAATCATTTCTTATTTTAAATTATTTGAATATCGTCTGCATTATTTTCGTACGTTTTATAACTGAACTTATTACGTAAATAATTTTCTTTTATATTTGGCTTTAAATAATAGATTAGCTATACATGTGATAATTTTAAGTTGAATTATCGATTATTTTTTGTTGCAATAAAAATTTTATCAGCGGTATTAACAACAAATTCTTTTCATAAAAGTCTAGGAGTCTATTTCACGTGCTAATAATGTTAACTTCTAAGTTATATATCTTTGAATATTGAGAAGTTTGTTCGTGTTTTTTTATACATAACACACAGTTTGCAATTGATTCTCTTAATTTTGGACATCATTAATGCATACCGCCAAATAATCACTGTCAATATTAAAACCTCTGCTGTCCATCGTATAACGCATTACGACAAGATAAATTAAAGTTGGCAAGTAACATGCGGTCGGGAATGATAAACAAATTATTGAGCTTGTACCAGATAATTTTCATCCAAAAAACAAACTATCTTTTTACCTGCCTTATAGGGTACTTTATAATTCTAGAAAATTAAAAAATTTTACTGATCCCGTCATATGACGGGCTATATGCTAGTAAGTTAATAATGTAGAAAGATTTATAACTTAAAAGTGATTAAATAATAAAAATTGTGATAACAAACTTTTGTGAGCCGAATGGTAATAGAATAAGCCGAAAAAATAAAACCAATGCGCTTTCTCGAAAACTGTTGTGGTTTCGACGTTGGTAACGCCCCATGAAATGTAACGGTAACGCCCCGTGAAAAGATACACATGAAGGGAGGAGGCGTGGTGTATTGGGACAACACCTGTTGATTGGGATCAAAAAACATTCCCGCTGTAAAAAATCTTTTTTGTTCTTCTTTTTTATTTTTTATAGGTTTTACTTGTAATGGGTGGGTGTCTATTTCTATCGATTTCCGATCGTTTCTCACCAGTTTGCCAGTAAATATCAAGTAAAATAAATGTAAATTTCACAAATTAATTTTTTCATTAATTTTAATGTATTGTTATTTAAAAGTATTCGTTAACTAAAATTTGGAAAATATATTTTTCAACGTTTTTCTTATCACTACCTATACCCATATAGTCTCTAGTAGGTATTGTCTATACTCGAGATGACGACGGTAGCTAAATGGGTAGGACGTTGCTTTTTAGTAACAAAGTGTGTTTCCCGTTAATGGCATAGGTAGCTGTTCAGAATCGGTTCTAAACAAAAGTACTTGGTTTCATCAACTCTCATGTGTAAAAACAGTATACCGTAGAGATCTAAACCTAAACCAAACACTACTCAGGGTAGCAGAAGAGTAGAGCTCTGCACACCCCACCTATCCGAGGGCTAACCATTGTCGTTTGGATCATGTTTTCATCCTGGTGCAGCACCCCTATGACACCTACAGTAGTAGAGAATACCTTATTTGTCATGTTCTATTGTCGTGTAGTCCTCGTTTATATTTGGGTATTAACCTGTGATCAAATTCTATTGTGGCATTTATTTTGGTTACGTTGTGTAAAAATATTTTAGTACTAAATTTAACCACAGGTTCTGAGAAACTACATACATAAAATATGAAAATAAACTAAAAGCTAATTTAAAAGCATCTGAAACCAGCTTAAAATAAAAAAAAGTAAATTTATTATAATGATATATAAATATCTATGTACACACAAACTGATTCTATGACTGATTCTAAACCTTCTAGATTAGAGGTTTAGATTATTTAACAGTGTGCGTGTTTTGGAGTAGATAGGAGGCAGGATTAAGAAGAAAAACTAAACAGTATTTTGATATTGCACTTAAATTATGCCCAGAGGTTACACCCTAATAAGATGAAAGGCATATTTAAAAGCATATAGTTTAATTTCTGTCATAATTATACTTCTAACTTTTTTTTTTGACTTTTTTCTTAGATATCTCTCTGAAAGCAATCATTCATTATGGTACTTTTCGAATTTAATGCAGGACTATTATAAACTAGCATATAGCCCGTCATATGGCAGGATCAGTAAAATTTTTAATTTTCCAGAATTGTAAAGAAGAACCCTATGAGACAGGTACAAAAATGATTTGTTTTTTGGCTGAGAATTACCTTTCAATACATATGTACTTAATCTATTATTTAAGTTAAATAAAAAAGAAAATTATTTATGTAATATCTAATTTTAGTGATAAAGCGTATGAAAATAATGCAGAAAATATTTAAATAATTTAAAATAAGAAATGATTCAATGAAATGGTTAAAGGAATGAAGTCATAATGCTAGAAAAAAAATTGTTATTTTTACCTATTTATTATGTGATAAATTGATAAATTTAATTGCTTGCTCTTAAAATGGGGCTTGATATAATGGCATTAAACGCTCGAAAAGGGGGATTTCGAACGTTTTAAAGAGAACAGTAGTTTTCGCTGTGATACGAAGCTTATTCCTACCAATTTACTTCAGAATCGGATCTATAGTTTAAGGAAAAGATAAACTTTACTCGCTTTGAATTTTGCAAACTCTAACTGATCAAAAATCCAATATGGATGCTCTATCCATTCCAGGTCCAACAGCTTCATAACTTCGAAGACAGACGGGTAGATAACTCAGGCTATTATTACATTACGAGAAGAAAGTTTAAGGATACACAACATGAAATGTTTATGTGGCCAGGGACACCCGTAAAGCAATACGCGAATTTAATATAATAAAAATAATAAAAATTATAAAAAGTTGAAAAAATAGTAAAAAATTGTTTTTAAAATAATAAAATAACTTTAGGAATAAGAATTTAAAAGAAAAAGCAAAAAATATTAAATTTATTAGACATTAAAAAAATGGCTGCGTCGGGGATAGAACTGTTAAACCGAGAAGTACGACGATCAAGTGGACGAATTTCTACCAAACGTACAACGCCTGCACGTTGCGACGAACTAATTAGAGTATATGAAGTCAGGTAGTCAAGTAGAAACAGTCCGGAAATTTAAATATTACTCTCCGCCTTTGCCATCCTATCAAGAATGAATTTCGTATAGAATAAGAGGAAGGATAAGGCTTGGAATAATAGCATTAAACGCTCGAAAAGGGGGGATGGGGTGGATTTCGAACTCGCTTTCAATTTTGCTAACCCTAACTCATGAAAAATCCAATATAGATGCCTGTATCCATTCCAGGTACAACCGCTTCAGAAATTCGCGGACAGACAACTTAGGCTATTATTATATAGGGGATATTAAAAATTTTCCTTGAGAAAAACAAAAGAATAAAAGAACAGAACATTTGGTTTTCCATGATGAACCTTATGTAAATTTCATTATTATGTAATTTACCATTTATATAAACCTTAAGTATGTATCAAGCAAAGTGTTAAGTGAATATCCTTCGGATTAATCGAGGACTGTAATTTTCACACACATTTAATTAACAAATACTATTTACAAATAAAAAACATACATTTTTACTTAACGTGAGTCAATAAGAGACAAGCTCTCTTATCTGTGGCTGCGTTGACAAGCGTCTAAAAACTGAGAATCTGAAAGAGTGACGTCATACCCCTTTAGAAGTTCAAAGAATCAACTAGCGCCCTCTAGTGCAGAAAAAATGCTTAAGTTGTCTAATCTGAGAAAAAAGCACTTCTTTACTGCATATAAAATTATAATTCAGAATGTTAAACAACATTTTGCTAATTTTTACATCAGCTAGTTTAATTTTTATTATTAATGAAAATTCTTTGATTTTTAAAAAAAGAGTGATGTTTAATATAGATAAATGCCATTTTTATAAAAATCCTAGTTAAATATCTTCTATAATGCTCATTAAATTTATAAAACATAGGTAACAGGTTGATGTTATGGAAAATAATCAACAAATAAAATAAAAAGTTTTTATTAATAAAACCATTGTTTAAGACATTATAAGAAAAAGAAAGTATACAAAATGTTAACATTATTATCAATATGTGGTGTATGCACTAAAACTTGAAAAATGCAAAAGAAATGCTATATGTAAGCAACATAAGTGATTGTGGAACTACAAACTGCAATAATTTACTTAACAATAAAATATTCACAGAAGTTATACTAAGATTGGAAAGCCATAAATGATTTTTAATAAGTGGAAGTATTAATAGTAAGATATAAATACAGAATACAGTTGTAGGTTACTAACGATACGCTGATTGCGAACTATACACATGATTCTGGAACTTAGTTTGGTTTGGTTTGGAGCACTACGGTCTACTGTTTTGCACACGAGGGCTAATGAGACCAGGACCTACTGCTTAAAGCCGATTCCGAACGGCTACGAACATCCATGCCATAGTGGGATTCGAACCCACGAACTCCGGTACCAATGATCAGCACCCTAACCAATCGGCCAGCGTTCGGCTCTGGAACTTAGAACACTATATTTAAAAACACCATAAATATTCACAGGTTATACCAAAATTAGAAAACAACGATTTTAATAAATGATCCTTGAGTAATAATATTAAAAAAGAAATAAAAATGTTTGTAAATGTTTGTGATCTGAGCACTTCTAATTTTTAAAGCATACTAGTGTTTAAGAAATGGGTAATCTTTGAATGAAATAAATGGCTTAATTACAAAAAAAAATAATAGTGTTGAATAAATCACAATTAAGATAATATATTAAATATCATTTTGTTCTTTAGAATGTGAGTTCTTGTTTAAAATTAAAGATAAGGCTATATTTTGTCATGAAAGGGGTGTGACGTCAATCTTTCAGATTCTCAGTTTCTAGAGCAGGGGTAGGCAACGCGGCGCCCCCGATCGATTTTTAATGCGCCCTCGCTGGACTTATGTAAATGTATGATAGCCAGAGCGATTTACTTACTCTTGTCAAACGGCGATATACAGCAAGTAGTCAGTCGAGTTTAGGACATTCAAATGCAAGTTAGTGTTGTTGAAATCCAATCTATTGAAAAAATCATTATCACATATCCCAAATACAAAAATATACTGTTGAGAGTTTAAATTTGAATAACGAAAATTTTACTGCTACATCATATTTAGAAATTATAAATAAGCTAATAGAAGAGTTTTCTTCTAGATTTGACGATTTTGCAGCATTAGAACCCGTTCTAAAATTTTTCTTAAATCCATTCAATGTTACTGAAGATGATGTCCTTGAATTAGTTTCAGTGTATTTCGAGCTTCATAATATCGAAG
>CM063497.1:21683680-21696180 GCA_032207245.1 Pardosa pseudoannulata
AATTATTGAGAGTGTACCAAATAATGCTCAGCCAATAATCAAATCATTTTTTTTATCTGCCTCATAGGGTATTTTACAATTCTGGAGAATTAAAATTTTACTGATTCCGTCGTATGACGGGCTATATGCTAGTATTTAAATAATTTAAAATAAGAAATGATTAAATGAGAAGGTTAAAGGAATGAAGTCATGATGATAGAAAAAAAATGTTATTTTCATCTATTTATTATATAATAAATTGATAAATTTAATCACCTGCTTTTAACCGGGGAAAACAGGGCTTGAAATAATCGCATTAAACTCTCGAAAAGAGGGGAAAGAGTGGATTTCGAACGTTTTAAATACGACAGTATTTTTTGCTGTGATGTGAAGCATATTTACACCAATTTATTTTAGAATCGGATCGATAGTTAAGGAGAAGATAAACTTAACTCGCTTTAAATTTTGCTAACCCTAACTCATTAAGAATCCAATATGGACGCCGATTTCCCTTCCAGGTACAACCGCTTCAAAAATTCGTGGACAGACGGATAGATAACTTAGGTTATTATTATATAGGGGTTAGTTTTATAGTAATTTTTCAGGTATTAATAACAAAAATAAGAAAATCTCATTGAATTTTCTGATTTTTAGATGGCTTGCTACCACTCAATTTGAACCTACTGATGCCCGGAGAGCATTTCCCTGCTTCGACGAACCTGCGATGAAAGCTACTTTTAACATCACTCTAGTCAGAAGGACGAACATGACGAGTCTGTCCAATATGCCAAGATACAAAACGGAAAAAAGGTGAGTTGTTTAGCTTCTACGTTAGATATGTCTATGTATATTAAATAACATTTAAAACAGGAATCTGTTATAACCATCTCTCACCATTGTCGATTAGAGCTAATCCTTAATAAAACATTATATCAAAAAATTGCAAGAAATCACCATTTGTAATGGCTAACTTCCAGTTTGTTAGACTTTTGGTAGCTTATTAAGTACCAATGACTTATACCAGACCCAGTGGCGTGCGGTAGGTTTTTATGCAGGGTGTGCAGAGAACATGGATTTTCCAATAAATCTTTAATTATTAAGACATCTGAGTTCTCCATTCTGAAACGGGTTATTTATATGAATACAAATTTAAAGAATACAATAAATATTTACTTACGAGTAGTCGAGTTATAACTATAAAAACAGCTAAACTAATGAGAATTCTACCAGCACTGAAGCAAAAATCATGTCTTTTGTTGTATAGTGTCATATCGGCGTCGAAAAAGCAACGCTTCGGGCTTCCACGAAAAACTTATATGTTCAGCAAACGTAGCACCACATGGCGCCCGCCGCTGCGGTGCCTCATCCGGATGCTCATCGGTGCCGACAAACCGAACGTCTATTCCACGTGCAGAGGATTTCACTGCACGCTGGCACAATAGAGCGAACTGTTTCTCGTTCGGTCAGTGGATTAAATTATATTTATTAATTGTTTTTAACATTTGGAAATCATATATTCTGCGAAAAACATCTCGACAATTTTCAAAAACAAAACCAGGGATATAGTGTTACAGATATAACTTATACGCTGTCTGTAAGACACAATGAATGGTAAAATTTGGACTGTTCTGTTAAAATTCGTTTCTTTAAAACAAAACAACATTGTTTTTCAGAGAATTATTTCAATAAATATAATACATCACCGAAATTAATTTACCACACTAAAACATTTCACTTTATATTGATGAAATACTTCTTTTATATTTCCATGAAAACAAAATCTTACAATATATAAATTTAAACATTAACCGTCTGCAAAATCGTATGGCCATTTAATCAGTTAAAAAACCAAAAAAAAAAAGTCCCCGCTCTAATACAACGTTTAATAAACCGTATCTTCGGATGATTCTGAATGCCAAGTGCAGGAAAAATAGCTGCACTTGCCTCAGTGCCATAGTATACTGTTCTTCTCCAGTAGCCCATACATATAAAGCGTGAGTTTTGATTTAGAGCGCAGTGCTTACACATCAGAACTTCGTATGTTCGTTTCCACGCTACGTGGTGCAGCACCTAGTACCGCACGCACTGCGGGAATACAAGCAAGAAAAACAACATAATATTTGAATATATTATAAATAATATTTATTATATACCATATAAAGATAGGTAGACATAGGTGAAGAAAATTGTTGTCCCTCATAATTTTTCCAGGGTGTGCAGTGCACACCATGCACATATGGACTGTACGCCAATGACCAGACCTGCCGAGATAACACAAGAAATATGACACCCGGTGCAAATGAGGGAAAACTTACCCTTTTGCAGACTAGTTTTGATGAAAAACAATCTGGTGACACAAATAAAACAAATTAAGTATCAATATGGAGTCTCCATATACTGCTGGAAATGTTGGAGTAACTCCCTGCCTCTGATTACGCTATCTGTTCAGTTAAAAAAAATGGTGGAGCACTGCCTGCCTCTGATGAAGTTATCCGTTCTCTCCGTCATGGCCTGCTTTTTCTCCGAATGTGCCTTCACTACCGAGCAAAATCCAATGACTACTGCTGCCAGAAGACGACTGTCCGGCGTTAGCAACCCCTCTTGTCCAATACAGTCGAAGGGGTTGGGTCACTGACATCGCTTTCGTCCTTTGGTCAGTCTCCCGAGCTGGCATTACCCAGTAGTGTAACTCATTGTTACATAGCCAAATGGAATGACTCTTCAGGAAAACATCAGTCTTGGTGAGTTTTCTCCATTTGGCGATATTTGGCGATTATCGTCATTACTTGTACATTGTGCCGAATGATGGCCGATTAGTTAGGGCACTGATAGGGTACCAGAGTATCATTGGGAAATTCGAAGGACATTGTGACTACAAACCTATTTTAAGTGCCCCAGCTGCCATTAACGAACACAGGGTATCTTTGGCCGGCTAAAGCCTCGAACTTACAACTCTCTGGCTATGAGATCGAGTGATGTACCACAGCTCATTTAGATAATATTCGTAGTCTATAAGCTGAATTGTTTTAGTGTTTCTTTATTACTTAAAACCCAGATATTCGAGAATTTTTGTAACTGTTGCGAAGAATAAACAAGTTTTTTTGTTGAAGTTAATTTCTCAGTTACTGGTTTGTGGTTACTCCAAATACTAACCTGTAGCACTCAATATTGTATTTAATCATTGATTAACGATGCCGAAAGCTGGCAAAATTCAAGAGCGCTGCTTTCTTCACCGGAGTTCCTGGGTTCGAATCCCGTTGATGACAAGGATGTTCGTAGCCGTTCGGAATCGGCTATAAGCTGTAGGTCATGGTGTCATCATCACTCGTGAGCAAAGCGGTAGCACTCCAAACCAAACAACCAAGCAATCATTGATTAAATCTCTCAGGATATCGTAAAACAGAACCTACAGATTTCAAATCCAGCTGCTACCATGGATGTCCGTGTGGGTAACTAGGCATGGCAAAGATGACATCAGTCTTAGGGGCACCGCACTGTGAGGAAAATGGGGTCCGATAGATGACGATTCGCCTCAAGTATAAATAAGGAAAAGTTGAAAAAAACTTTTTTTTATTATAAAATCCAATGTGTTTAAAAATTATTTTTTATGAATTTTTTATGACCACCCCTTGAAAATTATGACCCCCCCCTTGAAAAAATTCTGCGTACGCTACTGGTCTGTATCGCTTGCTGCATTGGAAAAAAATAAATAAATAACGCACACCAAGATAACGTGAACTTTGTAGATCCAAAAACGACAGATAAAATTTGAGCTAAAATTTTAATTCTGCAGTATTTGAACTTTAAACTTTGTCTTAGTTATTTAAGAGAACATAGTGTGTTTCAAACTTGCTTCATTATAACAGCTTATTTTTTTGTTCAATATAAAATACAACGTCTTGTGCAGTCTAGAATAAAAATTTTCAAAGATCATAAATAAGGTTCTAATGTTATAAAGAGTTTTAAAAAATTATTTAGTTTTATCATTTGAAGTAGTAAATTTTTAAAATAAAAGTACAAAATGTACACCAAATGAAAATAAATTAAATTCAGTTACCCGCAAAATAACTTTTGAAATTTGTGAATTAGAAACTAATTTTTTTATACAGAATAAAAACTAATTATGTTTTTTTATATGTTATCTCCTATACGGGTCTAACGTTATAAAAGTTTTAAAAAGCTGCTAAATAGTTTTAAAGAACTATTTAGTTTTGTAATTTATATAGTATATTTTTAAAATAGCACTAGAAAATGTACACGAAATCTAAAAAAAAATGAAATTCAGCTACCCGCAAGATAAGTTTCGAAATGTAAGTTTGTAAATTAGAAACTAATTTTTTCTATACCAAATAAAACTGATTATGTAGTTTTATATGTGATCTAAGGGTCTAACGTTAAAAAATAAATATATTTTATAGTTATGGTAAGTTATGGTAAATATTTTTGGTAGTTATGGTAAATATTTTTTATAGTTATGGTTAAAAATAACCATAACTATAAAAGTAACCATTACTAAAAACATTTTTATGAATTTCAAACTTTAAAATAACTTCTTTGAAATTATTCCAAAAGTGTCCTTCATCTAAACCAGTTTTCCTTCTTCCGGTTATGTTTATTTTGTCTTTTGTCTACTACACTTCGTTGCCACAATTTAAATTGAAATAAACTTAATTCATTACGTAACCTACATTAACCTAAAATTCGTTAATTTCAAAAAACTTCAACTAATTAAACGTTTAATAACAATTAAATATTAATTGTGAATATTTAGCGAATGCAAGCCACTCCCCCTTTGACATGGGCGTGGGTGAAATTTTTTTTCTTTTCCTGAGAGATTGAGAGACTCTTTGTGTCGTTAAGGCGACAGTCATATTAAAGATAATATCTCAATTTCGAATTTTCGAGAACCATTCATTGTGTGCGTTAAGATGGTTTGCTGTACTTAAAGAAACGCGTTTACACTGTAGCCTTCAGTAATTACACTGGGTATCGCAAGGACACGTTCAGTGAAAATTACAGTGAAGGACGCACACATTAAAGGGGAAAAAATAATATCTTTAGAATTTAGTGTTGTGAACGTATTTTGTTACACAATTGCTGTGGTGCGGCCTGGCAGACCACATTTGTAAAAATAAGATAATACTATCACCAGTTATTTAAGAGAACATTGTGTATTTCAAACTTACTTCATTATAATACCTTTTTTTTTTTTGTTAAATATAAAATACAATGCCTTAGTTTTTTAAGAGAACATAGTGTATTTCAAGCTTGCTTCATTATAACAGCTTATTTTATGTTCAATAGGAAATACAATGTCTTAGTTATTTAAGAGAACATAGTGTATTTCAAGCTTGCTTCATTATAACAGCTTATTTTATGTTCAATAGGATATACAATGTCTTAGTTATTTAAGAGAACATAGTGTATTTCAAACTTGCTTCATTATAACAGCTTATTTTTTGTTCAATATGAAATACAATGTCTTAGTTATTTAAGAGAACATAGTGTATTTCAAACTTGCTTCATTATAACAGCTTAATATTTATTCAATATGAAATACAATATCTAAGTTATTTAAGAGAACATAGTGTATTTCAAACTTGCTTCATTATAACAGCATATTTTTTGTTAAATATTAAATACAATGTCTTAGTTATTTAAGAGAACATAATGTATTTCAAACTTGCTTCATTATAACAGCTTAATATTTGTTCAATATGAGATACAATATGTAAGTTATTTAAGAGAACATAGTGTATTTCAAACTTGTTTCAATATAACAGCTTATTTTTTGTTCAATATGAAATATAATGTCTTAGTTATTTAAGAGAATATAATGTATTTTAAACTTGCTTCATTATAACAGCATATATTTTATTAAATATGAAATACAATGTCTTAGTTATTTAAAAGAATATAGTGTATTTCAAACTTGTTTCATTATAACAGCATATTTTTTGTTAAATATTAAATACAATGTCTTAGTTACTTAAGAGACCATAGTGTATTTCAAATTTGCTTCATTATAACAGTTAATTTTGTGTTCAATATGAAACGCAATGTCTTAGTTATTTAAGAGAACATAGTGCATTTCAAACTTACTTCATTATAACAGCTTATTTTTTTGTTCAATATAAAATAATTTCAATATGAAATTTTGGCTTAGTTATTTAAGAGACCATAGTGTATTTCAAACTTGCTTCATTATAGCAGCTTATTTTTTGTTCAATATGAAATGCGTCTTAGTTATTTAAGAGAACATACTGTATTTCAAACTTGCTTCATTATAACAGCTTATTTTTTGTTAAATATGAAATACAATGTCATAGTTATTTAAGAGAATATAGTGTATTTCAAACTTGCTTCGTTATAACAGCTTATTTTTTGTTCAATATAAAATACAATATCTTGTCTAGTCTCGAATAAAATTTTTCCAAAATCATAAATAAGGTTCTAATGTTTTAAAAAGTTTTAAAAAGCTATTTAGTTTTATCATTTGAAGTAGTATATTTTTAAAATAAAAGTAGAAAATGTACACCAAATGAAAATAAATTAAATTCAGTTACCCGCAAAATAACTTTTGAAATTTGTGAATTAGAAACTAATTTTTTTATACAGAATAAAAACTGATTATGTTTTTTTTTATATGTGATCGCCTATACGGGTCTAACGTTATAAAAGTTTTAAAAAACTGCTAAATAGTTTAAAAGAACTATTTAGTTTTGTAATTTTAAATAATATATTTTTAAAATAGCGCTAGAAAATGTACACGAAATTAAAAGAAAAATGAAATTCAGCTACCCGCAAGATAAGTTTCGAAATGTAAGTTTGTAAATTAGAAACTAATTTTTTATACCAAATGAAACTGATTATGTCTTTTTATATGTGATCTAAGGGTCTAACCTTATAAAAGATTTTGAAAAACTACTAAATAGTTTTAAAGAACTATTTAGTTTTGGTAATTTTAAATATTATATTTTTAAAACAGCAGTAGAAAATGTACATCAAATACAAAAAAAAAAATGAAATTCAATTACCCACAAGAAAACTTTTCAAATTTGTAAATAAGGAATTTTATTTGGTAATTTTTTATTACCAAATAAAAGATAATTATGTTTTTTTAATCTGTGATCCCTTATTATATAAGGTAATAACGTTATAGAAAGCTTTAAAAAACTACCAAATAGTTTTAAACAACTATTTAGTTTTGTAATTTTAAATAGTATATTTTTAAAATAACAGTAGAAGTGTACACCAAATAAAAAAAATATGAAATTCAGTTACCCGCAAGATAACTTTTGAAATTTGTAATTAAGAAATTTTAACTGGTAATGTTTTATTACCAAATGAAAGCTAATTATGTTTTTTTAATCTGTGATCCCTTATTATATAAGGTAATAATGTTATAGAAAGTTTTAAAAAACTACTAAATAGTTTTAAAGAACTATTTGGTTTTGTAATTTTAAATAGTATATTTTTAAAATAGCAGTAAAAATGTGCAGCAAATGAAAAGAAAAATGAAATTCAGTTACCCGTAAGATAACTTTTGAAATTTGTAAATAAGACAGACATAGCAACATTCAGGCACTTGTGTTTTTAAATAATTTTAAACTAATTTTAAATTTTGTCTGCTGGAAATTTACTTTTGTCCCAAGTATATTGCAATAAACTGTGAATTTCTGTCACTGTGCGTTTAGTTTTTATTAATTTTTCAAACACCCTGTTATTTTATAAACACCCTGTATTTAGGCAACGTAAACAATGAACCGTCAACACTACCTAAAATCGGACGCATGTTACTTTAGAACAAATTAAATTTTATAAAAAGTTAGTTGATGTATGAAGTGTTAGAAGATAAAGCTGATGTGCTAATTATCAATACTGGAAATTTAAAAAAATATGTTAATTACAATCAAAATATTGGCAAAATGGAAGTAGTGGATGGAAAATGTTCAAAGTTGTAAAGAGACGATACAAGATTTAACAATAAAAATACCATCAGTAGAAATCTCTAACGTCAACAATAGCATAGAATGAACACATGTTACTTTACAACAAATTAAATTCAATGAAACGTTAGGTGAAGATCAAAAGCGTGTTTGGCTAGACCTCGAATTTAAAACTAGCATGTCTAGAAGATCGGTTTATGCATGATCTTGACAGCCCCTTTAGAAGAGTACCGAAAAACACAAGTCTCAATTATAATTTTCAGACGTAAAAAGACTCAGTTAAAAGTTAGTTAAAAGTCAATTATGATTATGGCAGAAGATAGAAATTTAGACTCGTTATTAGATGCCAGAAGGTAAAGTTAGCGTATATTTACGTGTATAAGCCGAGAGTTTTTTGAGCTTTTTAAAGACTCAAACTAGAAGATCTAGAAGATCGGTTTAGACATGACTTTGACAGCACCTTTAGGAAGGTACAGAAAAAGAGAAGTCTCAATTATAATTTTTGAAACTTAAAAAGACTCAGAGAGTTAAAAGTTAGTTAAAAGTTAATTATGATTATGGCAGAAGATAAATATTTAGACTCGTTATTAGATGCCAGAAGGTAAAGTTAGCATATATTTACGTGTATAAGCCGAGAATTTTTTGGGCTTTACCCAAACTAGCATGTCTAGAAGATCGGTTTAGACATAACCTTCAGAGCCCCTTTAGGAAAGTAGTGAAAACTCAAGTCTCAATTATAATTTTAAGAAGTGAAAAGACTCAGTTAAAAGTTAGTTAAAAATTAGTTAAAAGTCAATTATGATTATAGCAGAAGATAGAAATTTAGACTCGTTATTAGATGCCAGAAGGTAAAGTTAGCGTATATTTACGTGTATAAGCCGAGAATTTTTTGGGCTTTTTAAAGACTCAAACTAGAAGATCTAGAAGATCGGTTTAGACATGACTTTGACAGCACCTTTAGGAAGGTACAGAAAAAGAGAAGTCTCAATTATAATTTTTGAAACTTAAAAAGACTCAGAGAGTTAAAAGTTAGTTAAAAGTTAATTATGATTATGGCAGAAGATAAATATTTAGACTCGTTATTAGATGCCAGAAGGTAAAGTTAGCGTATATTTACGTGTATAAGCCGAGAATTTTTTGGGCTTTACCCAAACTAACATGTCTAGAAGATCGGCTTAGACATAACCTTCAGAGCCCCTTTAGGAAAGTAGTGAAAACACAAGTCTCAATTATAATTTTAAGAAGTGAAAAGACTCAGTTAAAAGTTAGTTAAAAATTAGTTAAAAGTCAATTATGGTTATGGCAGAAGATAGAAATTTAGATTCTTTATTAGATGCCAGAAGGTAAAGTTAGAGTATATTTACATGTATAAGACGAGAATTTTTTGGGCTTTTTAAATACCCAAACTAGAAGATCTAGAAGATCGGTTTTAGACATGACCTTGACAGCACCTTTAGGAAGGTACAGAAAAAGAGAAGTCTCAATTATAATTTTTGAAACTTAAAAAGACTCAGAGAGTTAAAAGTTAGTTAAAAGTTAATTATGATTATGGCAGAAGATAAATATTTAGACTCGTTATTAGATGCCAGAAGGTAAAGTTAGCATATATTTACGTGTATAAGCCGAGAATTTTTTGGGCTTTACCCAAACTAGCATGTCTAGAAGATCGGTTTAGACATAACCTTGAGAGCACCTTTAAGAAAGTAGCGAAAACACAAGTCTCAATTATAATTTTAAGAAGTGAAAAGACTCAGTTGAAAGTTAGTTAAAAATTAGTTAAAAGTCAATTATGATTATAGCAGAAGATAAATATTACTCGTTAAAATATACTCGTTTTTAGATGCCAGAAGGTAAAGTTAGCGTATATTTACGTATAGAAGCTGAGAATTTTTTGAGATTTTTAAAGACCCAAACTAGCATGTCTAGAAGATCGGTTTAGATATAACCTTGACAGCACCTTTAGGAAGATACCGATAAACACAAGTCTCAATTATAATTTTAAGACTTGAAAAGGCTCAGTTAAAAGTTAGTTAAAAATTAGTTAAAAGTCAATTATGGTTATGGCAGAAGATAGAAATTTAGATTCTTTATTAGATGCCAGAAGGTAAATTTAGCGTATATTTTCGGTGTATAAGCCTGAGAATTTTTTGGGCTTTTTAAAGACCCAAACTAGCATGTCTAGAAGATCGTTTTAGACATAACCTTGAGAGTACCTTTAGGAAAGTACCGAAAAACAGAAGTCTCAATTATAATTTTAAGACGTGAAAAGACTCAGTTAAAAATTAGTTAAAAGTTAATTATGATTAAGGCAGAAGATAGAAATTTAGATTCGTTATTAGATGACAGAAGGTAAAATTAGCGTATATTTCGGTGTATAAGCCGAGAATTTTTTGGGCTTTTTAAAGACCCAAACTAGCATGTCTAGAAGATTGGTTTAGACATAACCTAGAGAACACCTTTAGGAAGGTACCGAATAATACAAGTCTCAATTATAATTTTAAGACATTAAAAGACTCAGTTAAAAGTTAGTTAAAAATTAGTTAAAAGTTAATTATGATTAAGGCAGAAGATAGAAATTTAGACTCGTTATTAGATGCCAGAAGGTAAAGTTAGCGTATATTTACGTGTATAAGCCGAGAATTTTTTGGTTTTTTTAAATACCCAAACTAGCATGTCTAGAAGATCGGCTTAGACATAACCTTCAGAGCACCTTTAGGAAAGTAGTGAAAACTCAAGTCTCAATTATAATTTTAAGAAGTGAAAAGACTCAGTTAAAAGTTAGTTAAAAGTTAATTATGATTAAGGCAGAAGATAGAAATTTAGATTCGTTATTAGATGACAGAAGGTAAAATTAGCGTATATTTCGGTGTATAAGCCGAGAATTTTTTGAGCTTTTTAAAGACCCAAACTAGCATGTCTAGAAGATTGGTTTAGCCGTAACCTAGAGAACACCTTTAGAAAGGTACCGAAAAACACAAGTCTCAATTATAATTTTAAGACGTGAAAAGACTCAGTTAAAAGTTAGTTAAAAATTAGTTAAAAGTTAATTATGATTGGGGCAGAAGATAGAAATTTAGACTCGTTATTAGATGCCAGAAGGTAAAGTTAGCGTATATTTACGTGTATAAGCCGAGAATTTTTTGAGATTTTTAAAGACCCAAACTAGCATGTCTAGAAGATCGGTTTAGATATAACCTTGACAGCACCTTTAGGAAGATACCGATAAACACAAGTCTCAATTATAATTTTAAGACTTGAAAAGGCTCAGTTAAAATTTAGTTAAAAGTCAATTATGATAAGGGCAGAAGATAGAAATTTAGACTCGTTATTAGATGCCAAAAGGTAAAGTTAGCGTATATTTCCGTGTATAAGCCGAGAATTTTTTGGGCTTTTTAAAGACCCAAACTAGCATGTCTAGAAGATTGGTTTAGACATAACCTAGAGAACACCTTTAGGAAGGTACCGAATAATACAAGTCTCAATTATAATTTTAAGACATTAAAAGACTCAGTTAAAAGTTAGTTAAAAATTAGTTAAAAGTTAATTATGATTAAGGCAGAAGATAGAAATTTAGATTCGTTATTAGATGACAGAAGGTAAAATTAGCGTATATTTCGGTGTATAAGCCGAGAATTTTTTGAGCTTTTTAAAGACCCAAACTAGCATGTCTAGAAGATTGGTTTAGACATAACCTTGAAATCACCTTTAGGGTCCTAAAAACACAAGTCTCAATTATAATTTTAAGACGTGAAAAGACTCAGTTAAAAGTTAGTTAAAAATTAGTTAAAAGTTAATTATGATTGGGGCAGAAGATAGAAATTTAGACTCGTTATTAGATGACAGAAGGTAAAATAGCATATATTTCCGTGTATAAGCCGAGAATTTTTTTCTTTTTTAAAGACCCAAACTAGCATGTCGAGAAGATCGGTTTAGATATAACCTTGACAGCACCTTTAGGAAGATACCGATAAACACAAGTCTCAATTATAATTTTAAGACGAAAAGACTCAGTTAAATTTAGTTAAAATTAGTTAAAAGTCAATTAGATTAGGCAGAAGATAGAAATTTAGACTCGTTATTAGATGACAGAAGGTAAAATAGCATATATTTCCGTGTATAAGCCGAGAATTTTGGGGGCTTTGTAAAGACCTAAAGTGGGGGGTCGGCTTATATACGGGTTCATGGAACATATGATATATATGTGTTTTGTGTTTTTGGCGACGTTTTTTTGCCGTTGGCTACAAAGAGTCACCATATTAGCAAAAATTAACGAAACGGGTAAAGAAAGTGAAGGACAAAAAAGAAAATGCATAACGTCGAAAAGTAAATAGAGCGTGTAAAAATTTTTAATTGAGAAAATATAAAAACTTAAAACAAATTTAAAATGACTCTGTGTTATAATCGTTCCAAAACAGTAGTACTATAACGGTAGCTGCTCGGTTAATCTTCTAGCAAACTTCTAATTCTGCATAACTCGGTAGCTATCGATGAATTAATAACATAGCATCGTCTTTCCTCTTTTTTTACTTTTATATAGGACTGCCAGAATTGAAACTTGTCGTTAGCGTCTAA
>CM063497.1:21706180-21711180 GCA_032207245.1 Pardosa pseudoannulata
GCAAAAGATATTATCTGTTTGTGTTTTATGCAAATTAAATATATTTATTGTCATAGAATTACCAAATTTCCAACAGTCTTACTTTAATTGCACCAATCAGTCCCTGTTTTCAATATTGAAACCGCTCACGACTAACATATCATGTGATATGGTAGTATAATGTATGTTAACTTTGCCGGACGATGATAAATGACTTGCATAGATACAGTGATCCCTCGCCACTTTGAGCTTTATGTTTTACCTTCTTCATTGCTTCGCGGGTTTTACAAAAATATTCATGAAAAAATAAAAATGAAAAATTATAACCATGTCGACAGCCAAGTTGTGCAAAGAAGCGTTGTTTCATGATGATGCGCTAGAAAGAAGGATCTCTGCATGTCAAACAAAGAGATGAGTTGACTCAGGGTACATACCACGGGCTCTTGAGAGGACAAAGTCTGCAATTGAGGAAGAAAATGAAGAGGAAGACGAAGAACAAACTGAAAACCGTGGGCTTACCCTCGAGAATCTGCAACAGTTGTGCAACATGGTAAGAATTTGCACAAGACATTGACGACAATATGGTTTGAACTGTCGAGTTCAGCAATCGTGTTCACGGAGTTATGTCCTTGTACACTTGAATTTTGAAATAAAGGGAAAAGAAAGGACAACAACAACAACAACCCATCACCATGTTTCTCTCCAAGATAAAGCCCCCTGGCTCTACCGTCAGTACCTCCAGCAGAAGAGTCTCCGAGTGAGCCTAAAACTTCTAAGAGTCAAGTGAGAGCCTCTTCTCCGCCACCAACACAAGACTCTTCTCCTCTCTCAGAAAGCAATGTTGATTAATGCTTATTACTCTGTAAGGTTTTGTAATTAACCTTATTAATTAGCACTGACACGTTTAAATAAATACGTATACTGTTGTAATTTTTGTCTTAAATGTTTAAAATATAAACTCTGGTTATATATTTCAAAACATTCGTGTACCCGCATACACGAAAATTCCTGGACCAAATCCTACTTCGCGGTTTTTCAGCTTTCGCGGAAGGTTCTGGTCCCCACTAAACGCGAAAAACGAGGGATCACTGTATTGTTATTGCAGTTTACTTCATGAAAAATAGAACAGTAAATTTAAGATATTGGCGCGAAATGAAAGATTATGTTCAAATATGTAGTCGCACTCTTATTTGGCGACTTGGCATTTTGGCGGGATTCAAGAAATAGCTTTCTTAGATGCACGATGATTATTTTTTGTCTCGTGCTTATAATTTGATCATTTGTTTGGCTGGACTCAGGATCTGCACTAAAATTATAAAAGCCCAATGTAACTTGTATTTTGATTATTATTAGAATTTGCTCTGAGCTTTTCTCGCCATGAATTTTAAGCTGAATCTAATTTTTAATTTTAATTTTTTAACTTTAATTTTACTTCTTGTACTAACTTAATGTAATTTCACTTATTATTTCTCTCGTCAACATTCACCTATATCTTCACTGTCTTGTACAGTAATTTAGTAATAAAAATAAAGAAATAAATAAAAATTTAAAAAAAACCAATTTTAAATTTTAAAAATAAATAAATAAATAAATAAAAATTTCTTGCTATTCTTAGGCTTTTTTCTTTTTATTTTAAATGTATTTCATCTTAATTTATTTAACTTGTTAAAGGCCTAGCAATTTATCTCGTCCCATCATTAAGGCCTGCATTTTTTTACTTGTTTTTCATCTTAAAAGACTGGACACCTGATTTTGAATTCTTAACTTGCAACAGGGTATAAGGCCTTCGGCCAAGGTACCCCGGTCAACTCTTCAATAACTCATTTTGATTATTATTTCTTTGAGTGTTTTAAATAAAAGTCTAGTTGATCTTGAGCGCTTTCGTTTTCTCATCTATTCATCTACGTGACAATATAGCAAACAATAATTTATCTATAGAATTCTATATGCTAACCTGATTTCACATGATATGGAAGTATGAAAGATTTTAACGTTGCCAGTCGATGACAGATAACATTGCATAAATTTACTTACTGTATTTTACCTCATGTAAAAACAGATTAACGAATCCATAGCAGTCTCATGTGACCTGTAGATGATTCAGAGGTGTAATTAAAAATTTCCTTAGACAATTATGGAAAAGTAGATTTTGTCTCCAAATAAAAAGATATATGATATGACTATTTTGAAAATTACTAATAAATTATTGGGTAGGTCAAAGGTTTTCCTCTATAAAGTGTTTAAGAAGGGAATTCTAAGGAAGATTTTGAAGATTCTCTTAGTTCAAATTATCATAATGAATTTTAAAAATCCCCTATATAATAATAGCCTAAGTTATCTGTCCGTCTGTCCTAGAATTTATGAAGCGGTTGGACCTGGAATGGATAGAGGCATCCATATTGGAATTTTGTTGAGTTAGGAATAGCAACGTTCGAAATCCACCCCTTCCCGTTTTTTCTAGCTTTTAATGCCATTATTTCAAGCCCTATTTTCCCCGATTAGAAACAGGAGATTAAATGTATTAATTTATCGCATAATAAATAGGTAAAATTAACATTTTTTCTAGCATTATGACGTCATTCCTTTCATCTTCTCACTGAATCATCTCTTATTTTAAATTGTTTAAATATCGTCTGAATTGTTTTCATACGTTTTGTCACTGAACTTAGATATGACGTCAATAATTTTCTTTTATATTTGACTTAAGTAATAGATTAGGTACATATGTCATCATTTTAAATTGAATCATTGATTATTTTTTGGTTAGAATGAAAATTGTATCACCGGTATTAACAACAATTTCTATCTACCTCCAGGGTGTACAGGAAATGATATATTCATTCCTTTACTTCCATTAATTACTGTGGCAAAAAAAAATTGGGAAAAACTTAACGATAATTTTGACTTAGCTAAGAAAACTTTGAATTACACTCATGTCCATAAATTAAGGATAATGAAGTTCAGGCAATGAAAGAGATAAAAGCAAAACAAATTTGACTTATTTGTGAAGTCTATTTATTAAACAAAAGGTAAAAAACAAAAAAGATGCTATATGTTTGACATAATTAATAAAAATTGCGATTTTTACTCCCTGGAGCAAATTTTAAAAAAGAACCTATTTACAGAAAACAGTATAACATGGTTAGTATGACGGTTAATACGGAGTATGTCTCCCGGACGATGCAATACAAGCGTTACAACGCCTACGCATGCTGAGTATCAGATTATCAATCTGATCTTGGGGAAAATTACACCACTCATCAAGCAATGCCCTCCGAAGTTCCGATAGACAGTTGGGAGGGGGTTGACGGGCTGCAATTCGTCGGCCAAGCATGTCCCACACATGCTTAATTGGATTCAAGTCCGGGGATTATGCTGGCCAATCCATACGGGGGATATCCTCCGATTGAAGGCATTCGTCTACAATGTTTGCACGGTGAAGTCGGGTGTTGTCATCCATATACAGAAATTCAGGACCCATGGCGCCCCGAAACAAACTTACATGTTGTTCCAGAATGACATCCCGATAGATGTGGCCTGTCATCGTTACACTCTGCATGCAGGTCAGTTCTGGAACCAAGAATAATTCCTCCCCAAACGAGCCATCCTGCACCACCGTAACGGTGTCGTTCAATGGTGTTCTCTTGGTGGTAACGGGTACCTGGCGCTCTCCATATGAAAGTCCGGTGAGAATCAGAATGTAAACTGAACCTGGACTCGTCGGAAAACATCACACAAGACCACTGTTGCGGTGTCCACAATGCATGCTCTCTAGCCCAGCATAATCGCAGGCGACAGTGAGTTGCGGTAAGGGGAACACATCTGACAGGCCTACGAGCATATAGACCAATGTTCCCTAAGCGTCTGTACACGGTCTGCCTTGAAACTGTCGTACCGGTAGCTGAAGAGAGCTGACGAGACAGGTTTGATGCTGTGCTCCTTCTGTTTCTTTTGGAAGTAACTGCCAAATACCGGTCATCATTCGGCGTATTAACTCGGGGGAGGCCTGGGATGTAACATCTACTCACATTACCATCATGTTTGAATCGTTGCCAAAGCCTGGAGATGACACTCTTGGCGATTCCAAGTTCCTCGGATACTTCCAGCTGGGTACGTCCACATTCCAGTCGTCCGATAATTCTACCACGTAAAAAATCATCCAAATGCTTCCTTTGTGCCATAACTATGCGGTTATTGCACTGAAAGGCTTTTAAAGCGCTTGTGAACCATTTTACTTCTTTGCTACCATTCCTTATATACCCCTTTCATACACTCTCGTTTTTGTGACGTACTATCTGCGCCATCTGGTGGTTACCTGCAATTTGCATCTTCTTCTTCAAGATGTGTGTGATAATTCTACAGGTGAAATTTTTATTTTAGAGCTCAATTTCTGTGTGATTCTGAATTATCCTTAATTTATGGACATGAGTATATCTTCCAAAATAAATTCAACCTGATTCTAAACTGCAATCACAGTATCAGAAGACTTTAGAGGCGTATGAAGATAAAGAAATTATTGAGAGTGTTTCAAATAATTGTGAGCCAAAAAACAAACCATTTTTTTTATCTGCCTTACAGGGTACTTTACAATTCTGGGAAATGAAAAATTTTACTGATCCCGTCATATGACGGGCTATATGCTAGTTATAACATATTACGTCAAATAAAAACGGAATTTTTTTTTTAATTTCAGTTTTCCGTGTGGAGTCGGAGAGAAGTTCTCAACAGTACTGACTTTGCTTTGCAAATCGGACCCCAAATCCTTAAATTCTTTGAGGATTTCTTCAACATCGACTATCCATTGCCAAAAACAGGTAATTCAATGAAGTTATATTTGTATTACCTGTGAGTTGGGTTATTATAATTGTTCAGATCCTCTATTAATGTGTTGTTTTAGTCATACACCCTTAATTCTCTTTTTTGCCACATAACCTTAACATTAAACTTTAAAATATAGTATTTTACAGTTGGACTATTTTTGCATCGAATGAGTAATTTTTTGAAATATTTCAAGTGCAGCA
>CM063497.1:21721180-21741180 GCA_032207245.1 Pardosa pseudoannulata
AAGTCGTGTGACCTAGAGATTTGACGCAAATACTGAAGTGTTAAAGCAGAAAATATTTATCCTCGCTTGATCCTCATATTCGTGGGCAACCTATCACATCAATAAAAAGTGTAGCTGAGAGATCTGACGCAAGTATTCGAGAGTTAAAATAGAAAATATTTATCCTCTCTTGATCCTCATATTCATGGGCAACCTATCATATCAATTAAAAGTGTAGCTGAGAGATCTGACGCAAATACTGGAGTTAAAATAGAAAATATTTATCTCTCTTGATCCTCATATTCGTAGGTAACCTATCCCATCAATATAAAGTGTAGCTGAGAGATCCGATGCAAGTATTGGAGAGTTAAAATATAAAATATTTGTCCTCGCTTAATCCTCATATTCGTGGGTAGCCTATCACATCAATAAGAAGTCGTGTGACCTAGAGATTTGACGCAAATACTGAAGTGTTAAAGCAGAAAATATTTATCCTCGCTTGATCCTCATATTCGTGGGCAACCTATCACATCAATAAAAAGTGTAGCTGAGAGATCTGACGCAAGTATTGGAGAGTTAAAATAGAAAATATTTATGCTCACTTGATCCTCATATTAATGGGTAACCTATCACATCAATAAGAAGTCGTGTGACCGAGAGATTTGACGCAAATACTGAAGTGTTAAAGCAGAAAATATTTATCCTCGCTTGATCCTCATATTCGTGGGCAACCTATCACATCAATAAGAAGTCATGTGGCTGAGAGATCAGACGCAAGTATTCGAGAGTTAAAATAGAAAATATTTATCCTCTCTTGATCCTCATATTCATGGGCAACCTATCATATCAATTAAAAGTGTAGCTGAGAGATCTGACGCAAATACTGGAGTTAAAATAGAAAATATTTATCTCTCTTGATCCTCATATTCGTAGGTAACCTATCCCATCAATATAAAGTGTAGCTGAGAGATCTGACTCAAGTATTGGAGAGTTAAAATAGAAAATATTTGTCCTCGCTTGATCCTCATATTCGTGGGCAACCTATCATATCAATTAAAAGTGTAGCTGAGAGATCTGACGCAAATACTGGAGTTAAAATAGAAAATATTTATCTCTCTTGATCCTCATATTCGTAGGTAACCTATCCCATCAATATAAAGTGTAGCTGAGAGATCCGATGCAAGTATTGGAGAGTTAAAATAGAAAATATTTGTCCTCGCTTGATCCTCATATTCGTGGGCAACCTATCATATCAATTAAAAGTGTAGCTGAGAGATCTGACGCAAATACTGGAGTTAAAATAGAAAATATTTATCTCTCTTGATCCTCATATTCGTAGGTAACCTATCCCATCAATATAAAGTGTAGCTGAGAGATCCGATGCAAGTATTGGAGAGTTAAAATAGAAAATATTTGTCCTCGCTTGATCCTCATATTCGTGGGCAACCTATCATATCAATTAAAAGTGTAGCTGAGAGATCTGACGCAAATACTGGAGTTAAAATAGAACATATTTATCTCTCTTGATCCTCATATTGTGTAACCTATCCCATCAATATAAAGTGTAGCTGAGAGATCCGATGCAAGTATTGGAGAGTTAAAATAGAAAATATTTGTCCTCGCTTGATCCTCATATTCGTGGGCAACCTATCATATCAATTAAAAGTGTAGCTGATAGATCAGACGCAAGTATTGGAGAGTTAAAATAGAAAATATTTATCCTCTCTTGATCCTCATATTCGTGGGCAACCTATCACATCAATAAAAATTGTTGCTGAGAGATCAGAAGCAAGTATTGGGGAGTTAAAATAAAAAAATATTTATCCTCTCTTGATCCTCATATTCGTGGGCAACCTATTACATCAGTAAGAGGTCGTATAGTTGAGAGATCTGACTCAAGTAGAGTGTTAAACAGAAAATATTTACCCTGGCTTGATCCTTATATTCGGGAGTAATCCATCCCATCAATAAGATATCGTATAGCTGAGAGATTTGACTCAAGTACTGGAGTGTTAAAGCAGAAAATATTTATGCTCGATTGTTCCTCATATTCGTAGGCAACCTATCACATAAATAGGAAGTAGTGTAGCTGAAAGATTGGACGCACGTACCGGAGTGTTAAAATAGAAATTATTTATGCTCTATTGATCCTCATATTACATTGGCAATCTATCACATCAATAAGAAGTGTAACTGAGAGATCAGGGGCAAGTACTGGATGTTAAAGCAGAAAATATTTATGCTCGCTTGATCATCATATGCGTGGGCAACCTATCACATAAATAAGAAGTCGTTTAGCTGAGAGATCTAGCTCAAGTAAAGCAGAAATTATTTATGCTCTCTTGATGCTTATTTGTATAACATAAAAAGTAATGTACTGAAACATAGCACATACTGGGCTATACATATCTTATAAATAAGAATCGTATATAATCTTACAAGTACTGGAGTGTAAAATAGAAAAAAATGTATTATATGCATTTCAGTATTTTATATTTTTCTTCTATAATAACCAGGTAAAACAAGAAGGATAATTATTAAAAAGTCATATACATATATATTTGTAAGTGATTAGAATACAAATCAAATACAGCACAATGAATATACAGATTAATTAAATACGATAAAGACAATAAGTATGTTTCTTGTAACTCTCGTAACAATATCGGGAAGTAAATATTATAAATCTTATATAAATCTTAAAATTACTGTGAGTCGTAACGATAGTCAATAGCTGGAACTAGTTTGATTAATATGTTTTAATATTAAATATTAAAATAAGTTTCTTGGAATATTTGCCTTTTTCGCAGATTTGGTGTGTTCCTGCTTTCAGAAGTTGTGAGAAGATATCTCACATTTTACCGAGAAATGATCGAAAAGTAAGGTTACAATCTGCAGTGAAATGCGTATATTTTATTTAATATTGCAAAACAGATTCTGATTGTATATGCATGAGGTAATTCTTCAGCAAATTTTCCATATCGGTTCCAGCACTTGTCGTTTCATTGGATTGGTTTCAAAATTCCCTCCAAATGTTTTCTTAACCCTTTAACGGACAGTGGTTTCTAGCAAAACCACCTATTAAAACATCTTTTTTTTTTTAATTTTACTTTTTGGAGTACTTTACTTTATCTTTTTAATAATTATTTAATATCTGATACATCTTGATATATAAATGATGTAGAACAAGAGCTTTTGCAATTAAAAAACTTTTTGGAGACATATGAGTTTTCGATTATATATAATATATATATATATATATATAATATATTATATATATATATATATACATATACATATATTATACATATACATATACATATATATACATATATATATATATATATATATATATGTATATATATATATGTATATATATATACATATATATATATACATATATATATATATATATATATATATATTATATAATATATATATACACATATATACATATATATATATATATGTATACATATACATATATATATATATACATATACATATATATACATATATATATATATATATATATATATGTATACATATACATATATATATACATATACATATATATACATATATATATATATGTATACATATACAAATACATATATATATGCATATACATATAAATATATATATATATATTATATAATATATATATATATGTATACATATATATATATATATATATAGATATATGTATATGTATGTATATGTATGTATATATATATGTATATATGTATATATTATATATATATATATATAATATATATATATGTATATATTTATATGCATATATACATTTTTTATACATATAAAACATATATATATTATATTTTGATATTTTAAATATATAGCAGATGATAGTTCTACGTTTGACTTATTTATTTCTTTTTTTATTGAAATATATGTATTTAATTTCTGTTGCTTGAGAAGTCAGATTCAATTTATCTTACTTATGACCTCAAATAAAAGTGTATGTACAAACAACACTTTTTAAGTTGTTAAGCTATTTATTTATTATACCAGTTGAAGGATTATCATTTATTGTTCTCCCTGTATAGTTAAACTTTTAAAAAGGCATAATGTTCAAGCTGTACAAGGGTGGGGGTTAGTCAGTTAAATCACTTCTCAACCCTAATTTGGTATCCTCTAAGGCAAACCCTTCTAAGGAATATAAAAAAAAAAATATATATTTTACATATACAAGGCTTATAGATAACATTTATATACAAATTACATTAAATTCCCATGAATTTATTTTGGTGACCTTTAAAAGGTTAAAGATGCAAAGTCGGTTAATCAATTTTGGAAATGTGTACCAAAAATTAATTGCAAAAATTGTAATAATTCAGCATATCTTTCACTGTTGATATTTCGATGGGTGATGTCGGAGCATTGTACACTATGATGAAACTTATTAAATCCAAGTTCCATTCAAAGTTGACCATCCAGCATCTAAAAGAATTAAGAGGTTTTTTTTCTCAAAACTATAATTTTCACCACTATCCGTGAGATTTACAAAAATCTATCAAATATATCTGATTGAAACTTCCATCTTTGAATATATGTTTAATATCTGTAAAATAAATTTATATTTTGTAGAAAATTTAATATTTTTAATATTTTTTTTATTAAAATAAAATTAAAAATTGTATATTTATACATTTTTTTATTTTGAATTGTTTTTTAAATAGTTATCAATGTTAAATTTATATTGTAATTAATTTATTTTACAGATCATACATTTCTGATTAATTTAATATAAAATTAAGAAGAATTAATTCCAAGTTAACACTTTACTGACAACAAATGATGTCTCAAATTTTTTTTGTAATTTTGTTCTGTTAAATATATTATTTTTTTATTTTAAGATAAAAAATGTTTATTAAATGAAAATATTATTAAAAGTAGGTAAAATTTTTTTATTTGTAATAATATTTTATTAAGTTATTGATAGTCGAAATAAGAGCACATTTACATTGTTGCATAGCAATTTAACACTTTTGAGACCCCCCCCTTAACATAATGTCTAACTTACAACAAATATGGATATGGAATGTTAAAAAAAAGATTCCAAACATATATGTCCGCAGAGCTTAAAATTTTTTCTTCTTCATTTTTTAACTTCAGTTTTTTTTTTCTCGTACAAAACTGACTGTTGACTTACTATCATTCTTCGGTACCCAAAATGTTAGTAGTAAATAAAATGGCGCTCTGTTAAATTGGACACCTTTGATATACAGTTCTGGCAGCCATGAGTTATCTGTAATGTAACGCTTCAACTTAGCCTTGAAGTTTGCTCTCCTTTCAGTAAAAAAGCTTTTAATTTTATAAGATGCTCTTTATCGTTTAAAAGTTATGTCTTCCATTTGCATTTAAGACTGTTACTCATATAAATTTATAATATCTTTTGTCGGAATTATCCGTAGCATACCATTTATAAATTATTAACTTAGACGTAAAAGGAGGCATATGAGGATCTGTAGCACCTAGAAGTTAATAGATCTGCATCCACGGTGCACATTTAAATATGTGGTCAAGGCTGCTTATCACCGGGAATAGTCGATTTTTTTTTCGACTACGTCATTATGGTAAAAGTCTCCTCCAGAGTAGCAAAAACTTTCATCATCGACATAACCCAACGTGCCGAAATGCACTTCCAATGACGTCGATAGATAATCTAGTGGTGTAGATGATGGCTGTGAGTAGCAACCCATATTAAAGACCTATCTCACCAAAGTCGTTTAACGACTAACCGTGATTAATCCAAGGTGACGAATTTCTTCATTTAAACGAGTCTACCACATTGGTGACACCGGGTAAGGTCTCAAAATGCAATGGCAACCCTAAACAGAGTAATTCATGTTTGTTGTTGGTGAAATTTCATTGAATATCTCACTTGAGGTAACCTCTCAGTTTGTAAAGTCAACCCTAACATAGAAATTCATGTTTAATGTTGGCGAAATTTCATTGCCTATCTCACTTGAGGTAACCTCTCAGTTTGTAAAGGCAACCCTAACATACAAATTCATGTTTGTTGTCGGCGAAACTTCATTGCGTGTCTCACTTGAGGTAACCTCTCAGTTTGTAAAGGCAACCCTAACATAGAAATTCATGTTTAATGTTGGCGAAATTTCATTGCCTATCTCACTTGAGGTAACCTCTCAGTTTGTAAAGGCAACCCTAACATACAAATTCATGTTTGTTGTCGGCGAAACTTCATTGCCTGTCTCACTTGAGGTAACCTCTCAGTTTGTAAAGGCAACCTTAACACAGAAATTCATGTTTGTTGTTGGCGAAACTTCATTGCCTATCTCACTTGAGGTAACCTCTCAGTTTGTAAAGGCAACCTTAACACAGAAATTCATGTTTGTTGTTAGCAAAACTTCATTGCCTATCTCACTTGAGGTAACCTCTCAGTTTGTAAAGGCAATCCTAACACAGAAATTCATGTTTGTTGTTAGCAAAACTTTATATCATTTTACCAAATAAACAACCAGAAAGATTTTTAGCATTTTTTATAACATTTCTGGACATTTTCTATCTGATAGTGGCAGTATTAAAAGTTGTCTTTATGATGAATTTATTAATCAGTACAGTGGTGGTAGATCAAAAATAATATTTACACTCTGTACATCATGCCTTTATTATGATGCCACGTAAATAATTACCTTACTATCAGTACAGTGGTGGTAGATCAAAAATAATATTTACACTCTGTACATCATGCCTATGTTACGATGCCACGTAAATAATTATTTTACTATCAGTAGAGTGGTAGTAGTTCAAAAGTAACCTTTGCACTCTTTACTTCATGCCTCTGTTACGATACCACGTAAATACTTACTTTACTATCAGTACAGTGGTGGTAGTTCAAAAGTAATCTTTGCACTCTGTACTACACGCCTGTGTTACTTTGCAACGAAAATAATTACGTTACTGTCAGTACTGTGGTAGTAGTGGAAAAGTAATCTTAACACCCTGGACTTCATGCCCATGTTAAGTTGCCATGAAAATAATTACCGGTCTATCAGTACAGTGGTAGTAGTTGAAAAGGTAGTAGGGATTATAGTTTGTAATATTTTTACAGTTTGTAATATTTTATTTTTTATGTATTTCTTTTAACATAAAAAAAATCATTCTTTTTTCAGTGTCCAATGGGAGGTACCTTTCACATATACCGATGCCTTAAGCCGTAACTGGACACCCACCACTAAGCTTTGGCTTCACAAGACAAACGGTAAAAGTTATACATCTTGAAATA
Source organism: Pardosa pseudoannulata (assembly GCA_032207245.1). Taxonomy (NCBI): domain Eukaryota; kingdom Metazoa; phylum Arthropoda; class Arachnida; order Araneae; family Lycosidae; genus Pardosa; species Pardosa pseudoannulata. The sequence goes on from CM063497.1 coordinate 21,728,433, forward strand.
TTAGATATAAGGCTTAGTATGAGTTACCTTTAAATATTTTTAATACCCCAGGTAGTCTGTAAGAAAAAATCAGCTTGCTGCAACCCAAAAAATTTATTATAGGCAATATCCATTACATTTTGATTAATGAAACACCATTTGGCGTCAAATGTAAATGCTAACCGGAAATTTAGCTAAACACATGAATGGTAAACTTTAATAACATTAGTTATTCATTCCTGTTTGAATACGACAGAATTCTATCTGCTTACTCATCTGAAATCTGTATAATACATAAACTGTAAAAGGAAACTGAAAATATTCAAACTATGCAATGTTTAGACCTTTCTTAACTTCATTTATTGGTTACTCATTAGCATTAAAATAGGATTTGACATGTTGGTTTTCGGAAAAGATTTCAACGGTTAATAATCGGCAAACCATATTATCTATTCTGATTCATTCCTTAAAGAATAAACAAATTAATTAACGGAGAAAAAAATAAAAACAGCAAATGAAAAATTCATATTTTTGCTTCCTTTCGTTAACAACAGGCTTCAAACTTATTCTATCGACGATCACTGTCATAATTTTCAAGCTGTGTTTTTGGGACGTTCACAAAAGTTGCTCTGTACATTTAGCTAATATATTATGCACATGTTATTTTGATTGCATTCGCGCATGCGCAGTGAAACATTATTTAGTAAACCTGCTCATCTTTCATCCAATATTTATTACAGTAGAACCTCTATTTAACGACCACTTCATTAGAACGACCATCTTTAAAGGTCCCAATTATTTTACCATAGGAATAATGTTAATTTTGAATCATTACAACGACCCCAAAAGTATTATTTTTCGTTAGACCGACCGCCAATTTGAGTCCGCAGAACTCATGAGCAAGTGGGCTATTTCAAAACTATTGTACTGTGGTGCAACTTCAAGAAAACCTGTACTCCTCTCTTTGTGTTTGCTTAAAGGAGAGGAGGGGGCGTGACGAAAAGTTGAGAACTAAATCTTCAGTTATCTTTTGATCAGTTTGTTTGCGGTAGACGAAACTTTACAGTGCTGCGGAGAAAATTTGAATGAGGACGATTTTATTGCCCGTATTGCCGGAAATGAAGAAATCTGCGATTCCGACGACGGAGAAGAAATCGTCCAGGCTTTTGAAAAAGTGAACGAAAAAGAAGCCTTTAATGCAATCAATGCCTTGCGTCAATATTTTGAAGAACAATTTAATTGTGAAGATTTCCTTCGAAATCTAACGGATATGAAATCATTGATAATGAAAAATTCCCAAATGAACTTGAAACAGGCGTCAATCAAAGACTTTTTTTTCAAAAATTCAGTAATCGAAATACAAATAAATAGAAGTGTTCTCTAGGTATGTACTGTTGTATCATTTCTTTGTTGAATTTTTTTTATTATTATTTTTTCCATTTGTTACAACGACCTTTCGTTACAACGACCATATGATGTTGGTCCCACAGGGGGTCTTTATACCAAGGTTCTACTGTATCTTTTAATTTCGATTGCAGGGTACTGTGTACAATGTCGTCTGACATGCGTCATGAAAATGACATTTTTTGATATTGAGAACTCTGCAAATTATAAGCAAAACACTTCGAGAAACTTGGAATTGTTTTTATAAAAACCTTAATTTCTCCTCGAGTATACGTTCTATCCTCATAACAATGAACACAAATTATTGCAAGAAGCATCCTAATCATGTGCTAAAGTTTCAACGTTTTTCATGCATTACTTTTTAGAGGGTTATCCAAAATATATTCAGTTTTCTTCAATTTGTTGACGGTCCCCTATGGGGTTTCGCTGAAATATATGACGTGCACCATCCTGTTTACACGTCTGAGCTTTCAGGATAATTCCTCGTGTATTTTTCTAGATATTCAACAAAATGTCTAAAATCGCAAGTGACCGGTCATCATTGGCAATATAGTGTATATAGATGTTCCCGGATTCAGCTAGTAATTTCGAAAATACTATCTTAGAAAATCTGAATTTTTAAGTTCTTTGCTTAGAAATTTCAACCCCCTCCTAATATAACTGGTTATATCTAGTGGTAAATTAGAATTCATATAAATATATAGCAGCTAATCATCGACTGGATTGTATCAACTGCAGTTAGAAAGGGTCTTTGTTGATTAAGATTTTTCTTTATTTGGTTAAAAATGCAAACTTTGTTCAATGCTTACTTTTGACGGAGACCATCTTTTACAAAGTTGGTTTGGGGAATCTTCGTTTATTTCATAAATCTGGATCATGATTAAGTAAATACATTGAATAACTTTTGTCTAATATGAAGCTTCTTTCAAGGTTCCATAAGCGGTCTTCCAAACTCCAGGCATTGGATTTTGGCCAACTTGCAAGAAGCCGGTTTCTATAGAGTTAACTACGATGAGCACAACTGGAAATTGCTGATTCAACAGTTGAAGGATGACCATACGGTATGTTGTTTGTACAATCTAGTATTTTGTTTACCCTTGACATTACTGTCAACTGTCAACAGTAGGATGGTTGTGGAAAAGGGAAAGACGAACTATGATCCATGGTTTTTTTCTTTTGTATTTTTTTTAGTTTTTCCCTTGCCTAATGGCAACGGAAAAGAGAAGAACAATTTTTTGATTTTATTTCGTTTTTTGAGTTGTTCTCTTATAATCTATGTATAATGTACTTGTTTTAGTGTTTCGTCGTGTTAAATAAATGTATTATTCGTTGCGAAAGGCTTCATATTTAAATCGTAATTGTAGAATACATTTTTCCAGTGCTTCCCACGGAACCCGAAGTTGAAAGGGTAAGAGCCTTTAGATATTTATTTTTTCGATAAATGCTCTTCCCTTAAGGTCGAAATTTAATAGTGGTAATATGAGTTATCTAGACCGTAGGTCGAATTAGGTAAGGTAATTATTTCATTATTAAAGTGTCCTTTCATTAAAATAAAAATCACAAGTAGAATAATGCAGGTCTTAAAGATAGCATGGGAGAGAAAATATACAGTCTGCTCGCACATTTTTTAGACGATTTTGGTTAGCCGTAATAAAAAATCATTTGTTGCAAAATAAATAACTGCAAATGTACTATATTTTTAAAAGTCAAAATTATCGTCTGCGGCTTGAGAGGTTTGTTTTTTAATCAAAATGGCGTTTTTAACAAAGCAGTGGTTTGAAGACTGTATTTATGCTCTTTCCGAAGAGAAGTATTCCTATTCCGTTATTCAAAAACGATGTGAGAGTCGTGGTTTTGGGATATCTAAGCGTCGATAGGTAATATCGTCAAAAAGAATGGAAATAAACGTCAAATTGGAGCCTCAAGTGAGACAAAAATTCCAAACAAGTATCCAAGGACAAAAGGAACATCTTCCACTGTTGCAAAGGTACGTTGTTTAATGTTAAAAGAAAATCCCCCTAGTCAAAGGACAGTTGCAAAATCATTAAAATGCTCGGTGTCCACTGTAAACAAAATGATAAACGTTGATTTAAATCTTAAGAAAGCGAAAAAACGCAATGTACATCGTCTTTCTCTAAAGCATATAGCTGGAAGCAGGAAAAGCTGCAGAATTCTGTATAATCTATGTCTGTATAATAAAATGGTCTCCAAAAAACACATGTATTACATTTGTTCCATGGAACCGTATGTAAGCCGACTCCCACTTCAGTTCTCTATAAAGCCCCAAGCATTTCTATTTTGTTCTTTACTGTTTTTTTTTCCTTAAACCATTTCGTTAATTTTTGCCCATCTGGGGAATTTTTCTTACAGGCAGGAAAAATTGTCGCCAAAAACACCTGCATAACATCTGTTCCATAGATCCGTATATAAGCCGACTCACAATTCAGTTCTCTATAAAGACTCAAAAATTTCTTTTTTGTCTTTACTGTTTTTTTTTCTTAAACCGTTTCGTTAATTTTTGCTCATATGGCGAATTTTCCTGACCGACAAGAAAATATTTTCTCCAAAAAATACCTGAATTAAATCTGTTCCATAGATCCGTATATAAGCCGACCCCCTTTTCAGTTCTCTATAAAGCCCCCCAAAAAATTTTTTTTGTTCTTTACTGTTTTTTTTTTAAACCGTTTCGTTAATTTTTGCCCATCTGGCGAATTTTTCTGACCGACAGGAAAAAATTTTCTTCAAAAAACACCTGAATTACATCTGTTCCATATATCCGTATATAAGCCGACTCCCAATTCAGTTCTCTATAAAGCCCCAAAAATTTCATTTTTGTTCTTTACTGATTTTTCTTAAACCGTTTCATTAATTTTTGCTCATCTTGCGAATTTTTCTGACCGACAGGGAAAAATTTTCTCCAAAAAAACACCTGAATTACATCTGTTCCATATATCCGTATACAAGCCGACTACCACTTCAATTCTCTATAAAGCCCCAAAAATTTCATTTTTCTTCTTTACTGTTTTTTTTTCTTAAACCGTTTCGTTAATTTTTGCTCATCTGGCGAATTTTTATGACCGACAGGAAAATATTTTCTCCAAAAAACACCTGCATTACATCTGTGCCATAGATCCGTATATAAGCCGACTCCCACTTCAGTTCTCTATAAAACCAAAATTTCTTTTTTTTTTTTGTCCTTTATGTTTTTTCTGAATTTTCGTTAATTTGCCCAGCGAATTATCTGACCGACAAGAAAATTTGTCTCCAAAATACACATTACATTGTATTTTGGATGTATGTATTACATTGTCTTAGGATCTATAAAAAGAACTTTTATAAAAAAAATTTACAGCTTATACACGGAAATATACAGTATTTTAAATTTATGCTAAAATGCATATTTTTTATAATTTACTTAAAATACACATCATAAATTTAACAATTATATTTTAGCTTTGTAATATAATTCTAAACATTTGTTGACAACATTTATTTTTTTAAGAAGGTTTACATTTTGCATCTGGCAACATAGATTGCCTTGTTTGGAAGTAAAGAATACATTCTTCTTAGGTCTTAAAAACTTTTAAAAAAGTAATATTTTATTTCTTTTATCGTCATTATTTTTTCAATAATCAACTGCAAGAGTTTCTGAATAACAGTTTTTCAAAATCAGGTAAGAAATATTTTAAATATTTTATGTGTAATGGTTATTTTTGTATGAATTTCCTAAGCAACTTTGAAACACAGAAATTATTTTTTAAATGTATTGTACAGAACCAAATTATTAATATTCCATATATATATATATATATATATATATATATATATATATATGGGGAATACTTAAGAATTGGCTTCCCCTTGGCAAATTTGGCGTAAATGTTGGCGATATTTACTAAAACACAAAGGTAATCCATCCAAATATTGTATTTCCTGCTTTTTATGACGACTTTAATTAATGCACAGTGCGCATCGTAATAGAATTATATACTCCTACTTAATTAAAGAAAACGACTTGGAAACCGGATATTTATATTTATGGGCAGTTAATCCCTTAACAGTTTACAAACGCAACAACACGAAATTATTAAAAATCAGCCTTAGTGAAACATTAATGGTTTGTTATATCTAATTGTTTTAAGCATTGCGCACTTTTAATATATAAGAAAAGAGTTACACAAGGAGAGAGGGATGCAAATATCTTATAAATTATAACATAGATACAGACTGTTTGAACACGGTGAGATCAGGAGAAAATGTTAGGCGACCATACTTAAAGCATTATCGCCAAGTTGGCGGGGTAGCCCAGTTCTTAAGTCACCCCATATAATATGATGCTTGGTATATGGTCTGTCATTATATTTATGTTATATATTTTATTTTCAGAAAATTCACACAATCAACAGAGCTCAGATTATCGATGATTCAATGAGTTTAGCAAGGTAAATTCCTTTTATGATTTATTTCTTTTTATAAGTATAATACCGTGTGTGCCTATGCTTTGATACGCGGATTTTTCACAGATTTAAATTAGTCAGTATCTTTTTCAACTTCTACAATTAGTACACACTCTCCCTATATATATTTGTAATAGTAAAATTCTATGAAAGTAAAATCCTAACTTAAATGTTTTCTGTTTTCCATTGAAAATCTAGATTCTGTATTGATAAATTCCAAAGAACATTTTTCATAATAATTGTGGCTAACACTCATTTCCTGACACCTTGAATTTAGAATTGCAGCCCGGTTGATTCATTTTTCCAGCGCATTGTAGAGGTACTGTATCTTCTAGAATAAACTAGAAGTAATTAAAGAGACACAATTAGTTACCGGAATGACATCATTCCAGGACCCACAAAGCAGGAGGAGTTAAATTTCATTAAAATTTGTAATTCCTCAAGGGTACTCCACTTTACTTACCGCTGTCCTCGACGCTCAATCAGTCTTCACCTCTACAATCCCGATTTCATTAATCTTAGTGTAGCAAATTCGGTTCGAACCCGGCACCCTAGGAAATCGGGGCAGGCGCATTCGAAGGTGCCTGTACAGGAGCCACATTCTGTGTGACAATTACCTACTGTTATTTTAATTGTTATTCGCTAAGTCTTGGAGTAGTGACGTCACAGTTGCCACCTGCAGTATCAAGGCCACGAGTATCCCAACTGTGTCGCATACAAATTGTGGTTTTTTGTTTGTTTTTTTTTCAGGGCTGGACAACTCAGTTATCATTTGGCGATGAACACGACAATATATCTGAAAAATGAAGAGGAGTACTTACCATGGCAATCTGCGCTGGGTTCCTTTGGATTAATTGACTCCATGATCTGCAGAAGCGTTGTCTATGGAAAGTGGAAGGTAATTGTTTACTTTTTAGTAAATTTTATAAGGCACTAATAATGTTTCTCTAATAATCTCACTCTCTCTCTCTCTCTCTATATATATATATATATATATATATATATATATATATATATATATATATATTATATATATTATATATAATATATATATATATATATAATATATATATATATATATATATATATATATATATAAAATATATATATATATAATGTATATAATATAATATATAGTATATGTATATGTGTATATATACATATGTGTGTATATATATGTGTATATATATATGTATATTATATATATATATATATATATAATATATAATATATATATATATATATATATATATATATATATAAAAATATATATATTATATATATATATATATAAATATGATATATTTATATATATATATATATATATAATATATATATATATATAATATATTATATGTGGTATATGTTATATATAATATTCATGTATATAATTGTCCTCCTATATATTCTTTATTTATAAGATATAATTATGAATCATGAAGCACTGTCGCGTCACAAAAATGATATAAGAGCTACTGACATGACTAGTCTGATTGACACGACTAGTTTAACTGAAGGCTAGAGAGAGAATGTCTCCTTTTCTTACTGACTGCTCGACACAGAAATCTGAATCATTCTCACTGACATATAATGTAATATTTCCTGAAATCATATATCTTACACAAGTTTTTTTTTGTGGATGACCATTTAGAATTTGCGAGGGTGTGTTTGGGGCATACTTGAATCTCTTCATTGGCCCTTGAACTTTTTCGTTTTGTTTTTATCCTAGCCGAACAGATAGCGTGGGACGCGATCTTGTGGGGTGCAGGTGGCTGGCTCGGGAAAATAATTCCCGCAAGTTATGTGACTGTATAGTGTCAAAGGAGATTAACCTGTTTGATTTAACGACTTCTGTAACGTCAAAGGGGGATTAAAATTGCGTCTTCATGGCCTCCAGTTGGTTCACATCTGTATGTTTGCTGAAGGTCTTGTTTCCCACACTTAGGGTCTTTGTGGAGTTTTCCCTTATTACTTTTTGTTTTCGGGGGGCTTATTTCTAGATCTGTTATTTCTATATTACACTTATAATATAATTCCCTTCCTATATTACATATACATATGCAGTAAGTTAATCTTAACAGATTAACCCTGCCAAAGGAAAAGATCTGTGTATAGCAGGTGGTGACTATTAAGGTGATTTGTGAAATAGTGACTTGATTCAGGGACCCCACTGAAGGTTTAGGGCAATAGGAGCGAACTAACAAGTTAATGGCCTATTAATATGAAGTAGTAGACAGAAGAGTGGATCGGGACAGCCAATTTTGGGTGCTTACACTTCCTGTAGAAAATTGCTTGCTTCTCAGTTTATTGTAATGGACAGTAAATTGCTTGATTTAAGCATGAGAAAATTACTCATTGAAATATACTTCAATATGGTACTTTAGAAGCTTATATTTTCCTATCAAAGAATATCCAAGAAAAATTCTCTTTTACTCTTTATTAAGTGAAATAATCATCGAATATTGCTGTATACTTTTGAGAGGAATAGTAAAATTTAAACTTATGAATATTCTTTGATAGAAAAATGTAAGTTTCTAAATTATTATATTGTTATAAAATTTTTTCAGAACAATGTTTTTATCTTTAAAAATCAGGCTGTTTATTACCCATTATAGACAGCTTGAGGTATAAAGTTTAGAAAAGTAACATTTGATTTTAAAATAATAAAAAAAAAAATAAAAAAATCGACAGTTAAAATTAAAAATCAATTTTAAAAATTGTCAAAAATCTAAAAAAAAAATATTAGAAATAAAATAAAATATTAAATTATAATAATTATTAATTTATTAATTTTAATATTTATATTAAATTATAATAATAAATATTAAGATTAATAAATTTATTACAATAAAATATTAGAAATACTAGCACTTCTCAAGCTCATTTCTTAGCAAAAACTAATTTAATAAACTTAAAACGACCAAAACTAACAAAAATAAAAGTAAAAAATTAAATAAAAGTCAAATAAAAAGGAGAAAATGGACTGAAAATATTGTAAAAAATGTAAATAAAATAATAAAATAACTGTCCAATTAATTGAGTAGTTTTAGTTAATATATTAGTGAATAGATGGCGCAAGTGAGCCAATTTTCTACCGGAAGTGTAAGCACCCAAAATTGGCTGTCCCGATCCACTCGTGTAGACAGGGGTCACCTAAAGCTAACGGGTCAGGATCTGTGGCCACCTGCAACGTCAAGAGGTTCCCATGGGAAAGTGAGGTAAGACCCTAAGATGCATCTGGAGGAGTATCCAAAATGCTTATAGCAAATAGAAAAAGAGCTTCACCCAATATTTATTGCTATGGGCAAATCTTATTGTATTAGGAGAACGATTGAAAAAAAAAAGAGAAGAGTCGAGGGTTCGAGAGTGAAATGTCTAGTTATTCCCTGAGCCGTACCAAGTACACTCTGGATTAGAGCTCAGTGTTATGAGTACATATTAAATGATACGTACATTGTAACAATATATATGCACATACATACTCTAATTAGTTAACTCTTTCCATTTTTACAGAAATACGTCATGGATCAATTAAAACCCCTGTATGAAAACTTGGGTTGGGAGGAATATCCTGATGAAACCATACTCAAACAGTGAGTAACTTTTTTTAAAGATGATTTAAACAGAAACTTTAACAGATAGCTCCCTAATGATTACCTAATGATTATCACAAACTTTTCCTATTTTCTGAACACATTGTATCTTTCTTAAATCAGCCAATTGCTTTTTATGAATGTTTGTGACAAACTTTTCTTAATTTCTATGAACACATTATGCTTTTCGCAAATCAGCTAGTTGCATTTTATGAATGATTATGATAAACTTTTCCTACTTTCTGAACACATTATATCTTTCGTAAATCAGCCAGTTGTATTTTATGAATGATTATGACAAACTTTTCCTATTTTCTGAACACATTTTATCTTTCTTAAATCAGCCTATTGCATTTTATGTATGTTTGTGACAAACGTTTCTTAATTTCTATGAACACATTACGTTTTATACAAATGAAGCAGTTTCATTTATATGAGTGATTATGATAAAAATTTTGCTATTTTCTGAACACATTATGTTTTATGCAAATCAGCCAGTTGCATTTTATGAATGATTATGACAAACTTTTCCTATTTTCTGAACACATTTTATCTTTCTTAAATCAGCCTATTGCATTTTATGTATGTTTGTGACAAACGTTTCTTAATTTCTATGAACACATTACGTTTTATACAAATGAAGCAGTTTCATTTTCTGACTGTCTGTAAAAACTTTTCCTGTTTTCCGAACGCATTATTTTTAATGCAAAAGAGCTGGTTTTATTTTATGAATGATTATGACAAACTTTTCCCAATTTCTGAATATATTATGATCTATGGAAATCAGAGAGTTGCATTTTCCGAATGTTTGTGGCAAACATTTCCTATTTTCTGAACTGATTATATTTTATGCTAATCAGCCAGTTGTATCTTATAAATTATATAATTTGTTGTCTGTGTTCAGCGATTTCATTTGTTTCTCGCTTTTGGATATATATAAGGTATTGCTCATTTTTATATTCAGATTGTTATGCTTTCTGATTTATTATGTTTTACTTTGAAAAAAAACTAAATAGACGTTTAATTTTTAGGCTGTCTCTTCACTTGCTCCAACCACTGCTGCATTCTTCAATCCTGTTTTCAAAGTTTTTATACTTTGCTTATTGTTTTAAGTCGGTCACCAAAACCTAAAGAGAATATTGTCACGAATTGTGTTTCGGCTTGTTGGCGAAGTTTTAGGTCGCCAAATTTGGCTATATATTGACAAATTTTGCGTTCTCATCTTTATATTGCCATAAACTATAGAGATTTAATGCGATGCCCACATAACGAAACTTCTAGCAACATCAATAGCAGGAAAGTTATGACTTATTCTAAGCTTTATCGCGACTGTCTTCCAGTTTTCTATTAACCTCTAAAATGTTTTAGAAAGAGTTTGAATAGGGGCAACAATGTCGCCAGAAATATCGCCAATAACCCAAATTTGATACTAGAATTATGACACCAAATTCTTCGTCAACAAGTCAAAAAAGCAATTCGAAAAAAAATAAATAAATAAAAAAAAAACTTTCCCATCTAGTTAGGATTGCATTATCAACTCTGCATTGCTGTGCGACTCTAGACTATCTAGGTTTATCCTAGTTTACCTTGCTTAATGTTTCGAATCATCCAAAAATAACGACATAAGGAAGCTGTTACGAATTGCTGTTTTGGTTTGTTAGCTAAGTTTTTGGTCACCTAATTTGGCAAATATATTGAGAAATTTTTGGTTTCGAAATGGATAATTTTGATTATCGCAAACAAGCTTCACTAAGCTTTTTTGGGCTTCATTGCTCTGTCCACAAAATTTCAAGCAACATCAATAGCAGAAAAGTTATGAATTATTTTAAACTTTATTGCGACTGCTTCTAATAAAGTATAGAATATTCTAAAAAGTCCTGGATGGCCATCAATGGCCATCAATGTCATTAGAAATATCGTTAATAAGTCAAATTAAATTTGGCTATGTATTGCAAACTGTAGGTCTAGAATTAGGACTCCAAAATCTTTGTCAACAAGTCAAAAACACAATTTGTAATCCCCCCAACCTCGTTTCGTTAAAATTGAATTTCCGACTCTGCTTTCCTAAGTGACTCCAAGTCGTCAAGGTTAACTTTAACCGTCCTAGAAGTTTGTTCTAGCTTTTAACCATCCTGTATACTATAAGAAAAGTGTTTAATATAATTTCTCTAAAGAATGTAATATAATTAGCGAATGTAATATAGTTATACAAGAAAATAGCAACTTACCCCCCTGTTCTTTCTTTTTCAGTTATTTGCGATCTGGAACTTTACAGTGGATGTGTAGTTACGGTCACGAGGAGTGCATCAAACGTGCTCAAGAAAAATATGATGAGTGGAGAGAAGATCCATCCAACATTGACGTGTATGCATAATTTATTGTTGTTCTGAATACTTCTGGATAAATAAGAGGCAAATTTATCCAAACTTATCAATTGGCATCAAAGAGTTATTGCTAAATCTGGATAAATTTGACTCACCCATTGTCCTGCTCCTCACCAATATGTCAGGGTGAAATTCTTGACTGAATTGTAACCCTTATTGATCCTCCGAATTGTGTTTCGGATCTTCATTCTGTTTGAAGATGTTGGTTGAGTATGCTTCAAGTTACCAAGAAACCAACTGCTTTGATCTTAGTTTGGTTTGGTTTGGAGTTCTATTGTCTACTTTTTGCAACCCGGGGGCTAATGAGACCAGGACCTACACCTTGATATTGAGTCAATATTATAAGCATTATTATATTTCATCGCCAAAACTGTAGAGTTTATAACCTCGCCAATGTACACAGTAAACGAGCTTCTAGATCAGGTTTCTTAAACCTTTTGGTGTAATGATCCCGTAATATTTACGAACACTTTACGGGGCCCCATAAGCACTGCCCAAATCTTACATACGCGAGAGTGAAAGTCAGTTTCTTCAATTGTATTGTAATATACTATTGTAGTTTTCAGTAATTAACTTTAATTTTTAATTTTAAGGCATAGAACAATGCTAAAGTTTTAAACATGTGTTGTGAAATTCTCGAGTAAAATTCGTTAATTGAATAGACTTTGGATAAGACAAAAACAATAACAATTTATTAACACGTCAAATGAATCACAATTACAACGGATGGCGATAAAACTTGGCAGCCTTTTGGCGAACTTTTTCAAAGCAATACGGAGACCATTAACACAGGTCCTACATTCACCAGATCTGAAAGTAAACTGACCTTTTATGAGAACTCACGGCCCCTTTATATAGCTTTCAGGTTTCTGGAAATTTCCATAGGCTTCTAGTAAAATTCAGAGAAAGGGGGGTCGGCAACAAATGTTAT